>OY757929.1:3246867-3606867 GCA_963585895.1 Sepioteuthis lessoniana | reverse complement strand
ATTTGGTCTTCTTTTCATGGATTAAAAGTAATGAAAGAAACGTTTTGTATGAGTTAGGAGTCGGTATTTCTTGCCCGGGGTGGTATAATTTATTCTTCAACTGCTATCACATGATTTTTTTGTTCTGCGTCTTGAAAGAAAAAAATACTGAATATTTTTGTTTTTATTGTTTTTCAAGAAAGCGAATCAATTCAGATGAAATCAGTGAAACTAAAAAAATCAACACTGCCTCTTTCGTGAAAGTTATTTCGGGCGTGAAGAACGAGAAAAAAGATGAGACGGTCATTGATGAAAAGGGGGTCAACAATGGACACCTTTTTACGGACGCCAACGACCAAGACGTCGAAAAGGTATATACATCAAAAGAATATTTTTAAAAAATTTGTGTCTTGTTAAAGTAATTATTCATTCTACCTATTTTATAATCCTTTTTACTTTTCTTGAAACATATCAGAGATACTAAGAATAACAAATAACCTATTTTAGTCCAGGTTAAAAGTATAATTAGGGTAAGCTATACCCGAACCTTTTTTTACGATGCAGGTATTCCCAATGATACCAGCTTCGGAAAAATAAGATCTAAAAATGTTCGGCAATAGTTTACTGTGCTTTTAATTTGGACTAAAATAGGCTATTAGTAATTTTTACTTATACTTGCTTTCATCTTTTAATTTTAGTTTCCTTTTTATCGCTACTAAGGTGTTACCACTTAGGAACAGCAGGTGCTGTAAGCAACTTGTTTGTTGGTCAGACTAAGCAAAACTTAGTAAATAACAAGTTGAAGGTGTGGTATATGGAAGTGACATGTCCTTATCAGAACATGAACGATCATGGGTTTCAACAGTTTCTTTTATCAGTAGACTGTGTATTACAGATATTTTTCTGAAGAGATGCCAGCAGCGTAGAGTCTATCGTTGTAGAAAATGGACATGATGTGTCGAGTTCAAATTCTGTTTGCGTTTCATTTCGCGCTAATGCCCTTAAAAATAGCATAAATCCACCTCTTCCCTCCCTAGCTAAATAGTCGGATAGACTGATTTAGACTTGTTACCGTAACCGATCTAAAGAGGGAAAATTGAACTCAAACCAGCTGTACTCCACTCAAAAATTGATCCTAGTGTCGCGTCAATAAATGCAGTGACTTTTCTTGGGTGAGTAATAAAATGATTCCCTGTTCTCTTCTCCAAGGGTGAGAGTAAGAGTTTTCCTTCTCTCAGATTGGTTGTTCACAAACAATGGTAAGAGAGGTCAATCTAACCACCTATTTTATTTATAGTCCGGTCGGGGTGAATAAAGGATTATATAATTTTCCCAAGGGCATTATTATTTAATAAACACAAACAATACCGGTAAGAATTTACACTAGTCTTTCGGATTCTATTTTCATCGCCGACACCAATCGTACAAATCATATCTTCCTTAAATACGAAAATAATTCATTAGTCCATTTAATTTGATGGAGGAAAATAAATAAAATAAATAAAAACGTGTTTTCGTTTTAAATTTTCCCAGTTTGAAGAATTAGCAAAATTTTACACGAAATCATGTTTTGGATTTTTACAAAAAAATTTGAAATTAAATCTTAGGGATATTTTTATATTGATGGCAGCCATTTACAAAAATATCCTTAAACTTGAAAGTTTTAGTTTTGAAACCAACATAAAATTTGGAATGATAAATGATCATTGCTTTTTAAAGATTTGTGAACGATGTTACCTTTTGAAGAAACATGTTTTCATGACAGAATCTTTTAAATAAATCGTATAAGATCGACAGAACCCGGGTATTTAGCCAAAGTATCAATAGTGGCTTAAGTGTCTACGAAGCCCTCATTTATTGTACATCAATAATGTTTAAGTCGAGAGTTTAGATATCGAAAACAACATCAATTCGTCGCTTTGAAGTTTAAACGTTACACAATATAACTGTCATCAAATCAACTCGTTTGTTAATTTGTTTTGATTTCTTAGTTAAAATCAAAAGTTGTCTTTGTATCACAAATACAACATTAAAAAAAAATCATAAAGAGAGGATATTATCGTCCAAGAACTGCTATCTTTAAAATAAATGATTATCGCAAAATTATGAAAGTTTGCCAAAATGTTGGGCCGGGTTTGGTGATTGACATGTCTAATTGAAAAGTAGATTTTCCATTTCTGCAACTTGTAAGGCGGCATACAAAAAGATAAGCCAATGAAAACTTATCAAACGGTAAAAAAAAGTTCGGGCATCTGATTTGTAATTTTTTTTATTGGCACTTCCTTGATCTAATGTGAAAGCGCATGATAGAAAAAAGAAATGCCGGACTTGCTTGTCGAGTTGATTTGCACAATCGCTAACCATCAGGTTTTAATTTTGATGTCTTTTTTATAAATGATTTCATAAAACAGTTCCAGGTACGCCATGACACCCATTTATCTATATCACTATGTCAAAGTGCGTTTGGTTTTTTTTGTTTAATGGCATATCAACCTTCGTGGGTTATTTAATGCCAAAGCTATCCTGCTAGAAGAACAGTAGTGATACTATTTAACTGATAGTTGTGTGTGTGTGTGTGTGTGTGTGTGTGTGTGTTACAGGATTATGGTCAAATATAAAGGTTCATGTGCCTGAGGTTTTGCATGGATAATCACTTGATGGCAGCTTCAATACAGATTATATGAAATTGACATCTGAGGCCATTTAAGGTCATCAGATGGCAATTTCTGGCCACACACACACACACACACACACACACACACACACACACACACTTTGATGTGAAGTAATAAATGTTTTTGGCTTATAAATGCGGGGATGAATAAAGAGTAGGGTAGACTAGGTTCTTTAGCTTTAGGCAACTTGGTTTAAAATTTGACTTGTGTCACAGGCGAGGGATTAAGTAAATACATAGAGAATACTGTGATAGATCGGGTCAGATTCATGTTCTTTGCATTGTCAGCTATATGCCGGATGTTTATGACCAATTGATGGAACAAAACAAAAACAAAACAACAACATGAAAGAATAAGAAATAATATGAACAGAAAAGCTACTCCAAATTAGAATTTTTCTTTCTGTTGAAAACTCTTTTTGTTGAGGATTTATATTATGTTTATATTTCTGTATCCATAGAATCTTGTTAAAATATATCAGAATTATTTTATTAATATATTGTTTCTTATCGATTTTCCAACGAGGATGCCCGGATGGAAAAGTTCACGTTGCTGGACTGCAACATCGAAATTCGAACTCCAGTTGTGCTATTCGCGTTCACTTTCAGACTAACACTCTTGGGAAAACTATGAACTTCCTTATCCTACACAGCTACGAGTTAAATATCACGACCACTGTCCTTCTTTTACAAGAGTGGTTCTGGAATTAAATAACCCACAAAAGTTGATATGCAATTAAATAAAAAACCGAAACCATCTTCGAGTACGTCTGCCTGTATATATTTATATTTTTCTTGTTCGTATTTCTGAGGGAGAGATAATGTTTCGTTTTATCCTTTCTATGTTTTGGTTTTTATAGATAACTCTTCCCCTGAAGAAAAGAGAAATAACTAAAGTTTTGAAGACGGGGGACGAAGCTGTTCCTTTTAAAACAAACGGAATCGAGACAAAAGAAAGAAATATTAAAAGACTTTCAAAAGACGTGGAAGCTATTCAACAGCAGACTTTAAAGAAACATCCAGCAACCATTAGTCGCCAGGAGTATATTGACGCCCATGAAAAAGTCTACCGTCTCGAAACAGAACTATCCAGACATGGTACTTGGACGATAGGTACACCCTCCAAGAATCCTCGCCATTACAACATGGTCACTACCCAAATGAAACATCCGAGAAATATGGCAGATAATGACCAATCAAGACGTCATAGATTTTTGTCGGTCAATAAAGGTAAATTTTTGCCTGTAAGTAAAACACGAGTACAAATAGTAAATGACAACTTTGGAGGAAATACTGTCAAGATCCATAGACTGCAACGACCAAATTTAATAATGCGTTCTGAGAAAGAAAACCAAGAAATTAAAGTATCAACGTTGTCAACAAAATCCAGACCAATTCCGGATGCCTCTGCTGACTCCTATGCTGAACGTAGTGGGTCAGTCGCCGATAAAAAGAATGTGACAGCAACGGAAACACAAGAACCTATCTACGCACAAGTCATGAAAAACAGATCGAATAAAGACGCTGGCGATTATAGTCACGGAGAAGCAAAGTTGCAGGCAAACAAATCCGAGCATGATACCTCTGCCGAAATCCAGAGAGTTAACACGCCACCTGTTCCTCTTCGTATGGTCACTTTCAAGAATTGGGCTTTGGATGTGCAAAAACGTTCGCTGAAAAATGGCCAAAAGACAGCAGTAAGGCCCCACAGCTATCACCAACCGTTACGACCAACATTATCGGATATGGTATGGAATACACACGTCCCTAAACCTATTGAAAAGGTTTACAATAAATCTGCTTCCTTGTCTCGTAGTTTGAAAAAGACAGAATATTATCGTCCAAGAGTCAGTTCAAACACTTTTAAAGATACCAAGAATCGTGTTGCTTTATATCAAGAAGATTTCTAGATCGAAATATGAATGAATTAATGACAATGACAACAACTTTCCATACCAATCCATCAGCCATTATTTTATGCCTCAAAGTTAGGGAATCGCATTGATTCTACGTTAATATTTACATTTTTTGTGTAGTTATTTAAGGCATTTTTGTTTGCACATGGTCCTCTTGATATGAATAATTTTTAAACAGATCTATTTGAGCCATAAATGGGACCCTAGAAGGTACTACCACTCTGAGAGTAATGGTAACGAAAGAATGCTTCACATTTTCAAGATGTCCAGAACATGTCTTGCAACTGGAACATTTTTTGGGGTAGGAGTGGGGGGGTCTAACTCTTCTGCAAAGGATACAGTCATCGTATTCTAAGCCATTGGAGCAACATAAAACGGACCATCGAATCCTGGCCAGATGCAATCAACAAATGGACTTCGCTATTTTCACTGAACGAAAATAAAAGAAAGCGAAAAACTAGTAGATAACACGACCTTCCATATTAACATTTATAGATTAAACCTATAAACAAAATGATATAATATGAATATTTTTCAGATTCTGCCAAGTTTGATACAAGGCCACAACAGAGAAGAATCCATTTAAGATTTAACTCACGAAGTATGGCTTGCGATAATATCACTTAATAGTAGTGTTGCTTTCTGAGTGACTTCAATTCTTCGAGACTGTCCAATTTTTTTAAGAATAATCATGTGTACATCATCACCTTCGAATTCTACATTTTTCTCAGATCTCGAGAAAAGTCTTGATATTTCTCCAGCTTTTCACTTTGTGTTATTATGTTGACCACTAAGACACCTTATAAGGTGTAATGATTAACGAGTTACGCTTACATATCGTTGGTAATGAATTCGATTCTAATTGGGTACCACCATATTTCCGACCTTGTGCCAAACTAAACGTAGAAATTTGGCAATAGTCTGTTAAAACAATGAATCCCACTTACAAATATTAATATTTCTTTTGTGTTATTTAGTTTTTGATTGTTGATCATCAACAAGTTCTAGTGAAGAAAATTTGTTTATTTCTATTTATTTATTGAAAGTTTTTAAATAGTTTAAATTTTTTAAAAGTGTTCTTACGTCATTAAAGAGGCCACAAAAACTGACAGGTAATGTAGCCTATCCATTCATTGACATCCAAGCGTCTTCAATTGACCTTCATAGGATATCTGCTATCTTAGATACCTGGCTCTAAAATCTCTATTTGGGAGATATATATATATGTGCCATTTGGCAGAGAGTTGTAATTCAGAAAGAATTCGACTTACTATCAACATTTTACGTGCTAAGTATGCTAACAACTGTATACATTTGTATGTAAGTCTTCCGTAAACAAGTTTTATGTATACCAGTGTTTTTGATCTTCCAGTGAGTTAAGTCCACTAGTCCAGTTATTTGTTATTTAATTCATTCATACGTTATATCTGTCTGAAATTCATCTTTATTAAACTGAACTGAAACTTGTGATTTCAACAGCACAGCACACATTAATACAATCTGAACAAACAATGAATTGAATCGTCTTTGCATTTTATTTGAAAAATGTTCTACCCTGTCAGTAAAGCCAGTGCTTAGCTTATATTCAGACGCACGTGTGCATTCTCTCTCTCTCTCTCTCTCTCTCTCTCTCTCTCTCTCTCTCTCTCTCTGCGATAAATTAGGAATCATTTTTGCTTTGTGTATTAATCTCTTCAAAGAAAACAAAAAAATCTGAATGTCACACCTACTTTTCCGCTTGATTGTTAACAATTATAGATTGAATTTTTAAATATCATAATCTAGATATTTATCTAACTTTGATAAGTTTGACAAAGGCCACAACTGAAAATAGTACTTTCAGGATCAAACTCACGAACTATGGCTTTCGAGATCAACCTTTAAAAAAGTAGATGTCTAAACCATCATAATATGTATGTATGTATTTACTCAACCCATCCGCTAAAGGGTAGAATGTGACAAGGTCAAATTTTAAGCGGAATAAAGTTGGCTTGAATTCAGTCTTCCTTCTCCCAGACTGGTTGCCTAACCGAAGTTAAAGAATACAGTCTACCCTACTTTTTACTTATAGTTTGGGAAAATATTTATGCACGTATAAGTGTACACTGAGATACAAATGCATGTTATGTTGCTTGCCGTATGCTCTGATAGTAAACTATTGTTTTAGACAACTGTCAATGCAGCAATTTCGATCCTTGTACAATGCTAAAATTAGACTTTCTCAACACTCCAACTTTCACACATTGTTGCAATCGTCATTTTCATTGTTCGCCTGATGATCGTAACTACGGTTGAAACTTAAAGTTGCGAGAGAAAAGTATGTGTATTTGTTTTTTATAATTATATTTGCTTTAACAATTAGATATCAAGAACTCTTAGATTTTTATATTACTCGTCAGTTTATTGAAAAAAATTTTATATTCTAAATGACTGCCACTAATTTTATTATATATATATATATATATGCCATTATGAATAAGAAGAATGTATGCTTGTAATAAGGGTTCTGGAAATTGTGCTTGGAAGAAAAATATAAGCAGCTTTCTCGATTCGAACAATTTGGTCAATAAAAGATCGAAGTTGGTAGCGAAATACCGCCATGAAAGTAAATATTTATTTCGCAGTTAGACGTTGGATTAAGCCAAATGGTTTAATATCTGAACAACACAATAGTCACATGACTCCAAAAGAATATAAAAAAGAGTCTACATATGTTTAGTTTCAAAAAATCAGACGCGTTGAATACCAGCTCACCAGAGGTTCGAAAACTTAAGTCGTGAGATTTTATCCTTTTTTATATCTTATTTTATACTTGATGATGATGACACACACACACACACACACACACACACACACACACACACACACACACACACACACGTTGATATATGCATGTACGTTGCGTTTTTTGCTATCAATATATAATACATGTATGTAAAAATGTACTTATTTTATTCACATAAGAACCTTTTAGTTAAATAAACTTTTCTTTTGTAAGCTGAAAAAATTCAAAACTTATGAACTTTTGTGTGTATAAATTTCAGCACAATGCCATTTTGTATTTTCAATAATCACTTTCCGGTCTGGAAGTTTGCATCTGATATTTCTTTTTCAAGCATCAATTTGATTTTCTTTCAATCCACCAAGACATTTTTTTTAAACACAGTAAATCCTGTAATGTGATGCATTGCATTATTCTCATGTGAAAAATAAAATGTTATAATATTGATGTTTTATTCGTTTATTTGTGGTTCTGTTTATATATTTTATTCAAGATACTTTTCCATCAACAAATAACTTTGATAGCCAACACAATTTTCACTAGTTAAGGAATGGTTTACATTATCATTCATAATATTGATGATTTGGTTAAGTAAAAGGTTTTTTTATGGTTAAGTAAAATAGTCAACACAAACTGTAAGCATTGTTCAGAAGGTTAGTTGGGTTTTATGGCATATAAACCTTTGCAGGTTATTTAATGCCAAATTCATTTTTACACAAATAGTTCCATTTCAAACAATTCAGTTTAGCATGAGTACACAGTCTAAGTGTCAAAAACATTTTTATTTCATGCTATTCAGTTTATTCAAACAGTTTTAATTCAGCTAATTCAGTTTAGTATTAGTATAGATGTTGTTTACACACAGATAAATGTCAAAACAGTTCTATATCAAACAATTCAGTTTAGCGTAAGTACGGTTTCAATGTCAAAAACAGTTCCATTTCAAACATTTCAGTTTAGCATAAGTACACAGTATAAATGCAAGTACACACTTTAATTGTAAAAACATTTCTATTTCAAGCTCTTCCATTTAGCCAAACAGTTCTAATTCAAACAATTTAGTTTAGCATAAGTATGCAGTTTAGTTCTATTTATCCCATAGATAGGGACCTATCAGGTCCTTCCATTCCGGGCAAGAGTGGACCTGGGAGCAATGGCAATAAAGGGGTGCCCCGTATTCTCCAAAGCTCCAGCATCACTGGAACCTCACCATGAGATTGTTTAGTGTCATATTTTGGACACTCATTGGGGAGGGGGAGTTCTTACCCCTCTGCAGAGGTGCAGTCGATGTATTCTACATCCCCTGCCGACTGGGCAATACATAGATCTAATGTCAAAACAGTTTTTTTTCAGATAATTCAGTTTAGCATAAATACACAGTTTAAATGTCAAAACAGTTCTATTTCGAGCAATTCAGTTTAGCATAAGTACGCAGTTTAAATGTCAAAACAGTTCTATTTTAAACAATTTAGTTTAGCATAAATACACAGTTTAAATGCAAAAATCAGTATAATGAAGGAAGCACGGTTTAGTTCTATTTAACCCATAGATAGGACCTTATCAGGTGCTACCAATCCGGGCCAAAGTGGACCTGGGAGTGATGGCAATGAAGGGGTACTTCGCATTCTCTAAAGTTCCAGCCTTACTGGAACCGCACCATCAGATTGTTTAGTGTCATATTCAGTACACTCGCTGGGGGGGGGGTCTTACTCCTTTCCAGAGTAGCAGTAAGTGTATTCTACAGCTTCGGCCGACTGGGCGTTGTTCAGAAGAGAACAAGAAATGTTCGAGGATAAAGGATTTTAAATATCAACAAGTTAAACATTTATTAATAAGAAATATTAGAAATAAATTACCATAGAAAATAAAAGAAAACATACAAGAGAAGAATGAGCAAACCAATGTAGCAATGCACAAACATTCGTACCATTATATTTTCTTCCGATCGGTGTAATAGTAATTCAAATATTAACAACAAATTGATTTAAGTATCGATGTTAACTATCGTTGCACGAATCCTTAAGAAGTCATTTGGCTATGATATACGGATTTTCAAATATCAAAAATTGTCCTCAACAATGGAAAACACATTTCCTGAATTAGTTTTAGTGCTCTTTAAAATTTCACCGCTGATATTAGTATCCAATAAATGAGATGAAAGTGCATTTTTCGGTTGATTCGGGATATATATATATATATATATATTGTTACGACCTGGCTTTCACTGGGACTGCGATAGCTGGCACGTAACGAGAATAATAAAAAAAATAATATAATAACGAGAATGCCCAAGGTTCGATAAAAAAAAAGGCGACCTATGGGAAGGGAATTTCTCCAATCGAAGACTCTCGGTAAATCTCAGCGGAATAAGCGACAAGCACTCACAAAACCAACATAACACAATTTGAAGATTTAACAACAAAATTTATTACAAAATTAACAATGTAATTTGGGGAAAATAAGATTAAAAAAAAGGCTTTAAGAACAAAAGGGGATGGAAAAATAACGATACTATTTACATATAAAATCCGAGACGAATCACAACTCAAATAGATTTGCAAGGTAGACACATAAAGGCAAAAGAAATATGAAACTCACTGAGGGTTTAGGGATTGTTAATAATCTTATTTTCTTTCGTTCTTTTTTTCTTTAAGAGACTTTAATTTAAGTGCCACGAGGAGTTGTTCGGTTTCTGTTATCTATTTCTTGGTCACATTTCGGGTGGACTGTGAAAGAGGCTCCTGAATGGATGTTAACGCCTCGAAGTCAGGACTGCTACTACAGTTGTCACTTTGCGAGTGCCCCCCCCCCCAAAAAAAAAGAAGGGTCCCTCCACTGGTTCTTAGGGCTGGACACGTGGTTGGTAAGGTCACCCAAAGTTCAAGAGTTCAAGGCTAGCTGAGATGGGTAAATAGTGGAAAGGGGTTGACTTGCAATTCCATTTCTTGTCTTCTTTTTTTTCTTTCTTTTCTCTTCCTCCTTTGGCCTCGTGAACTACCGAGCAAATCATGCGTAAGGAGAAAGGATAGGCTTGGCGCCTCTCCTTCTTATCTTCTTTATTTTTCGTCTCGGAATAATAAGGACAAATAAAACACATTTATAATATACAGAAAAATATATTTCTCCTTATTAATCTATTTTCTACCCCACGTAACAATATATAACAACAAGCCCATCCCATACGCGCAGGATGCGACATAAGGTCAATTTTTAAGCAGAGTTTAACAGATTTGGATATCCAGTTGCATACCAAAGTTAAAGATCAGTCTATCCTACTATTTAATATTTAGTAATAATAACAACAACAACAACAATAAGTACCAGAAGGCCCTTGATATGGCCCAGCATAATAGAGTGTTTGAAAATATACAAAATATTCGACAAGACTCATAAGTGCCATGGAAAATTAGAAGGTGGAACTGACAGCGGATGGTGAAACACTAGCAGAGATAAAAATTCAAAGAGGCACGCTCTTGCCACTATAATTTATTATAGAAATCATGCCATTCAACCACGTACCTAGAAAATGTACAATTTTTCCAAATCACAACAAAAGATTAATCCCCTTATGTATATGGATAACAAAGGTATTTTCAAAAATGAAAAAAAAAAACTGGACACACCAATTCAAGCAATAAAAATAGACAGCCAGGACATAGGAATGAAATTTGGCAGTGAAAAAAAAAATGCTCTGCTGATAATGAAAAGTAGAAAAAGAGAATCAGCCGAAGGAATAGAACTAAATCAAGAATACATTAAATCGTTTTGAGAAAAAGAAAATTACAAATACTTGGAAATAGACAGAAGAGAGTTGCTCAGAAGAACGAGAAGGCTTTTAGAAACCAAACTGTTGCAGAAATCTCATCAAAGGAATAAACACATGGGTAGCCCCGCTTGTAAGAGACTCTGGGCCATTAGGTAGGTGATACAGATGAAACTGTTAACCACAGAAGCGAATGAAGTAAATTGATAAAAAAAAAGAAAGAAAAGGAATACAAGACTAAGCATGATTGGGTGGGAAAAGTCATCCACTGAGAATTGTTCAAGAGATTAACATTTGACCATACTGACAAATGATATATGCACAAAATAGAATTCGTCCTAGAAAATAAGACCCATAAAATTTTCTGAGATTTTAAGATACAAATGGATCCCCGTGCGTCGGGAACTGTTTTATGTGAAAGTACGTGTGTAAAAACGAAAACATTTTATATATATATATATATATATATATATATATATATATATATATATATATATATATACACGGAAATACGTAATCTTTTTTTTTACTGGGCAAGTTAGTCAGAGTTGATAGGTCACTTTTTTTTAAAAATTCTGCTCTTGTGCATAAGATCAAGAAAGTATTTTTTTTTATAATGCCAAATTTTTCCATGTTTTTTTTCTATTATATAATTTAATTACTAGGCCAGTCTGCCAATTTTCTAAAAGCAAATATTGACAAGAGATAACAAAGAGAAAATTTACTGTCAAGGAAATTAGAGAGAAAATTCTGTTATTTTTATTTTTAATTGATGTTAATTTGATTTTTACGTGGAATCAAGCGATAAAAATAGTACAGAATAGTACTCAGTTATTAACTTTATAATCCAATTTTTTATGAAATGAATAAAAACCCAAAATAAAAAAGCAATACAGATATTTAAAACAGTTCCATGTACATAATTTTTTCTGATAAGAGGTCATTGTATTATTTTACAAAGCAATAATGACAAAAAGAAACAATTTCAGAAATGTTGAGGGGTCAAATTTTAAAAAAAATCTTTTTAAGCAGCTCGTAAGATAAAAATTTCCAAAGCTCACAATTTAGACACTTATATGTGAAAGTTTGGGGCAGATATAAAATCCTTTGAAATGATTTTTAAGAACAACTGTTTCGCATTCAAAGTATTAGACCCCACCACTAAAAAAAAAAGAAGGTCAAAATAGGCTGAATTAAGAAAAATATCTGAAGATAGGTTCTGTGACCGGTAAATTACATAAACTGGGTATACTTTTATCTGACCTACATTTTATTGCTACAATAAACATAGGTATAATAATAATAACCCTGTTTGTGTGAGGACTTATGAGTTAATAAATGTCATCAAGAGGTTAACATGTTACTGTGGCTAGTGCTTGAAAACATATGTAAACACAAGACGATTTTTGGAGACATGGAAAATTAAAATCAGAACGGCTTTCGGGTTAAGAATTTTTTTTTTTTTTTATCTAATGTCGTCTTTATATGATTAAACAAGTCGATAAAGATTCGTTTTAGCTTAACTGACGGACACGAAATAAGAGTTTGGTTTATACCTATATAATAAGTAAAACTAGTTACTGAAAACTTAGGAAAAAAAGAGAAAAAAAATGAAATTTCCAAAAACTAACAATGCCCTGGGATTCTATTAGTAAACATAAAACATTTGATGGCAGTTGTAATCCTTGAATTATGCTATAAGAGACGAACAAAAATGACATTTAGTGAATAAAAAAATGACCCCCCCCCAACAAAAAACAAGTCGTAGTGACATTGACTATTTCTGAGTTTTTTTTTTCTCTAGACTAATGAAACAAATGTCAGCAATTACAAAAAAGGACGAGAGTATCAATCCTGAAGAATCTACAGAGCTTTGCTAAGAATTCTTGTAATCATTAGATTTGTTAAATCTTTGAAATCTCACTGCTTACACGAGAAAATAAGTAAGGGGTATTTGTTGACCGCCCCACCTTACGGGCAAGTATGGCACAAGGCCTTAGGTGGGACCGGGCGCAGGGCCATAGCCCACACGCGCCCGGAGTTCCCAAAAATGCCCTTGGCCCCGTCGGCATTCCCCTTGTTAGGGGCGCCTCAGGCGCCGGGCAATTAACCCAACCCCCTCGAAAGGGGGTAAAAGCCTGGGGGGGAAGGCCCCCTGAGGCCGAAGGAAAATATTCCAATCACCAAGCCACACCCGGCTGGATCCGCGCCCCGATAGCACGGCCGACCGAAATGATGGGTTGGTGACCGGAAAAGAAAATAAGTAAGGGAATGACGATTAGATATCGTCAAATAATTTATAAAGTTTCAAATTAAGTCGAATGAGCTTAGTTGGATGACGTGGCTAGAGATTATTAACCAATCAAAATGCAGCTTAGACTTTACAGAAGTAGTTCATTAGCGCATATTTACTCCATGTTTTAGCGTCCTTAACAAAGAGGACATTACTTCGCGCATAAAATATAAAATCGTAATAAGTAGATAAATATGAAATAATGTATGATGTCATTTCTTTAAAAGTATACCCAGTGGCCTAATGAGTAGAGTATTAGCCAGTAGTCTAGGAGACCAGGGTTCAATCCCAGGTCGAGTCATACCTAAGACTCAAAAAACGGTGCTTGATGTTGCCTTGTTTAGCACTCAGCACTTTAAGGTAAAGTAGAGCAATCTTGCGAATGGAGTAGCGCCCTCCCCTACATCTCGGTGTTGTACCTATACATTCGGGTCATCTTCGACTAAGGTCGCCAACTGATGCAACAATGATTCTGTTTCATAGACCGAGCCTACATTTTATATCAATTAAGTCTATGTTCTAATAGTAATATTGTACTCATTCATATGCAAGTTGTATTTTCAATAAGGAACTTCACGATGAAAACATCTTACCCACATTGTAAATAATACTTTATCCTCAAGTTGAGATTAAATCACAAATGTCATTGATGAGAAGAGAAGAACTGAATTGAGGACTTAGGGAATTATGATTTTATTGTCCTCGCTTCTGTGTAGCTCGCAAATATGTTGACAAATAAGACATTGGAGTTATTTCCCTTGAAAGATGTCGTTATCACTAAATCTGATGCTGGAGTAAAAGTTCAACTTCAATAAAGGATAGGAAGTTATTTTCTTCGTTTATATGAAGATTATTGTTGCTTATTGTATATATCATAACAATTAATAAATTATTTAATAAATTTTTTGTTGTGATTCATGATTATATTATTATCGAATCACTTTAATATCTATAATGATGAATTTACCATCATTGGGGATTCTACGGTGCTTATCTCAAATATAGGACTTATCCTTTTTTGGATTAAAAATATTGATAAGATAAAAATAAATATATTAAGAAGCTACCTACAAAAGGATATTCTTTTCCTTTCACAGTTTTTAAAAATAAATAAATAAATAGATAAAAATACTTTTCTAATTTCATAGATTGAATTTTAAATTTTAGTTCGTTTAATTTATGATAAAAAAAATGCAAAAAGAACAATGGAAGAGGTTACAAAGAAAACGTTTTAAACAAAAGATATACACTCATACATGCATATACGAATTTAAAACTGAGGGAAACGATGAAAGTCCTGTTTAGCATCATAATTACATTGTTAACAAAACTAGTTGCTAAAAAATGAAATTTCCAAAAACTATGTTAAAACATGGCCCAGGGTTCTATGAATAAACAGAGAAAATTAGGTGACAAAAGCCATCTTTAAGTTATGCAGTGACAATCGAAAACAAACAAAACAAAAATTCTGTATCGGCAAAGTTTAGAAAAATACGCTGACTAAAAAAAAATGGTGTCTTGGGTATGATACTAAACTGTATCTGATGGTAAAACTTCTGTTTTAAAGATCTGGGGGAATGTAGAGTACCCCTTCATTGCCATTACTCCCAGGTCCACTCTGAACCGAGTGGTAGTACCTATTAGGGTTCCATCTATGGGTTAAATAGAATCTGTTTAAAATATATTCGCATTCGATGAGACCGTGTGCAGAAAAGAAATCTCTTTAGAAACTGCTACACAAAAAGTGTAAATTTACACTGAACGCGATTCCTACACCGATTGGTATAAAATAACCCTAGACAGTTTTTCATGCCGTTAAAACCTTAGCTTAGTTTCGCATAGGACAATAAATACGGAGTACTTAATGCAAAACCGAATCTGTTAGTCAAACTTGCAAATAATTACACCACCAATATTAGTAAACAATAATTTGTAGGTAAAATCATTTTTAAACGAGACAAAGCTCATTTGTTTGCACACAGTTAAATGTTTCCAAGTATATTAAATGGTCAAACAGTTCTATTTGACCCATTGATGGGACCCTTACAGGTGCTACCACCACGAATCAGGGTGGACCTGGCAGTAATGGGAATAAAGAGGTACTCCACATTCCCAAAAACTTCAGCACTTGAGCCTCACCATCAGATGCAATTTAGTGTAATAACCAAGACACTCGTTTTTGGGGTGTCTTACTCTTCTGCAGAGATGCAGTCGGGGTATTCCTCACTCTCAGGCAACTGGTCTACCAGATGGCTTTCAGTACCTGCTGTTCACACGTGCCCACGAGAAAAAAAAACAAAACAAAACAAAAAACAACAAAACAAAAACCAAAAAAACCATGATAATTTGGTCAGCAAGCACGAAAACAATAAACATTCACTTTTGATTATGACATTTTGCAAAATACCCTTAACACAGTCCTCATCATCATGTCGCAACATCAACACAGATATCCCTGGCCTTTTCTCGCCACCCTTCTCCATCGTCCATTGTTTCCGGCAGGTCTTCAGGACTACATTCCGTATCGGCACAGAGCTGCTGTATGTAGGTTCTAGCTGGTCATTCTGCCTTTGCTAGTCCATGTGAAGGGATCCATAGGAGTAGATCCAGGAGTTCCTTCCTACTTCTCCAGAAGTGTCCCGCATGTCTGGTCGCCTAACTTTGATAGTTTTCGTGATGGGTGTTAGGTGGCCGTACAGCTGCTACTTTTTGGGGTGCTGCCTCCAGGACTTGTTCAGTATTGCTCACAGCATTCTTGTGTAGTTGCCTTCAAGCTTTTTCTCCAGCCGTTTAGTTAGCGTCCATGTAGTGCATTCATACAGCAGTATCGACACGACCTCTGCTTGGAAAAAAACTGCGTTTTATTCTATCGTTCAGGTCTGACTTCCATATGACCGATAGCCTATCCATAGTTGTCCATGCCTTTGTCAGTCGCGTGTTGATGTTTGTCTCGGTTGATGAGACACTGCTTCTTAGGTAGGTGAACTTGTCTATAAGTTTCAGAGAGCGGAGATATCACCTGTTTGATTAAAGCACATATATTCCGTCATGTGTGCATTGACATGGAAGTTTATGCCTGTAGCTGCTCGTTCCAGACTATGTAGCAAGATTTCAGCTTGGGGTGCATTTGCCAGAAGCGCTATATCATCGGCGTAGTCGGCGTCAGTAAATAAACAAAAACAACACAATACTACATCACAAGGCCTCCTAGCGATGTTTCTAGATATTAAAATTGAATTGGTCAACGAGCAGCCAATAGGAAAATGTCTTAAACTGAGATATCTCAAAGAGACAAAAATGTTGCTTTGCCTGCAAAAGGGTTAAGCGTGACTTGACCACAAGTTTCGTTCTATATGAGTTATTATATTGAGCGGATAAAATTTCAATGCAATTGTGACAACAACAGAGAAGAAAGCATAAAAAAATGTCCGCCTTCTTAGCGTAATATTTCATTGTCTGGATAACTCAGATAGGCGGAATAAATAAGATTAAAAAAAATTAATATAAAACATTGTATTAAAAATATAAAATGAACAAAATAAAGTTTATATATTTTAAACGCCCAGATCTTAGATTTCATCATAACAAGACAGGATTTAAAAAGCTTTAGTCAAAATAAAGACTAAAAAGGCTTGAGGCAAATGATGTATTAAACACTATCAAGTTTAATAACACTCTTAATTTAGGATAAATACGCTGTTATATGCCAGAGAAAATTGAAATCAACACAAGGAGTGGGGGGGAAGATTTTTCGGTGGCAGGTCCTGTAAGTAAAGAATCTAAACAAGTATATAATTCATAAGTAGTAATTTTCTAAGCTATTTTTTTGCTTAGATGTGGCTCAAGGTCGAAGGAATAGGGTACCCAATGTGACTCGAAATCACTTGTGAAGGTTTGCTTGTCTAACTTGCTAACCATTACACCACTCGAGGTGCCCAATTTTCTAACAAAATCATAAAGCCTCACTGAAAGCGCAGATTTCTTTTACTTTCGCTCTCTCCATCTGTGTCCATCATCAATCACTTTTGGTAATTCTTCCAAACTACATCTTGTGTCCGCACAGAGCTGGTGTTGGGGACCATAGAAGAACGTCAATTTTGAGTTTATCCTTGCTTCCTCTGCAGTGTCCCACATGCCTTGCTCGTCTTATTTGGACGGTTCTAGAGATGGGTGCAAGTGGTCGTACAACTGCTGCTTCGTAGGGTGCTGCTTCCAAGATTTATTCAATATAACTCGTAGCATTCTTATGCAGTTACCGTTTAGTTTTTTCTCGGGACGTTTGTCAGCATCCATGTGGTGCATCCATAGAGTAGTATTGACACAATTGCTGCTTGAAAGAAATCCCTTTTTATTTTATCGCATAGATCAGACTTGTATATGATCGATAGGCTATCAATAGCAGTCCACGATTTCTTTCCGTAGATGAGACGCTGCCGTCGAGGTACGTGAAATAGTCTACTAATTTCAGAGGACCACAATTGAGAGTGGAGATGGCTCCTTCTCGATTAAAACATATGTACTCTGTTTTGTTTGCGTTCACGTTGAGACCAGTCTCTCATGTTGCCTGTTCCAGGAATTCGGCTTGGGTAGGTATATTTGTAAGAAGCGCTATGTCATCAGTATAATCTGCGTCCGTTATAGTTTCAGTGGAATATTGTCTGTTTCTTGGCTTTTTAGTATAAAGCCATTATGTTTAATTATATCTATCGACGTTCGAAGTAAGTAGTCTTGGTAGATTATAAAGAGATAGGGTGCTAATATATTCCCTTGCAGGGGATTCCAGCAACAATGTCGAAGTCTGTGTCTTTATCCAGTGAGCGAACCTTGACTTTAGTGTTTCTATAGAGCATCATTATGCTTGTAACAGCTTCTTTGGGGAGACCATACGCCAGAAGGATTTGCTCCATCTTCCCCTTTGTGTATTGAATCAAAATGTCTTGGGGGAATCTATGAATAATAATATTACCGCAACTCCTTCGAAGATTCGAAACATTGTTAGGACCTGTAAATGTTGTAGATCGTTTTTCCGAAAACCAGCACTCTGAACTGTAAGGTATACTCCTCTTTTGAAGGAGTATCTTCTGATTACTGAATTGTCATAGTAAAGATACGTCTGAATCTACGCTGAAATAAGATAGAAAGCTACAAGATACAACTGGTCCTCGCTTCCAATAGAGATATTAGCAATGAATCTACGATAAGAAACAAATTCGATACTCTTCGGGAGATATCTGAAACACAGACTCAAAATGAACAATACGAAAACTGTCAATGCCCACATGGAAGCAGCAGTAGAATGCATACCAACCAAATTAAGAGCCAATCAGATTTCCATGAGAGACACTAGAAGTTAGGAAAAAACGAGATAACGTGAAAACACTATCTAACCAAATACCTCTAAAATGGACTTGGAAATAAGTAGTCAAAATCATTGATTTTTGTCTTGATTTAGTTTATTCGTTAAACGGCATAGCAACTACTTATGGGTTATTTAACGCTGAAATTTGATTCATTTGTAAATGCTTGATTATAATCAAGACAATATTTCCTATTCCATTTCAGGAAAATACTTTTTATTTTTTTATAATTCTTTGTTTGCACATAGTTATATGGCATCAATTATTCTTATATAATACAAATAATTTTGAAACGGATCTATCTAACCCATCGGTGGGATCCTAACAGGTACTACCACTCCAGGTCAGAGTGAACCTGGGAGTAATGGCAATGAAGGGGGTACTCCACTCTTCCCAGATCCCTAGGGAAAGGTATGAATCCAATTATTTCCCCACTAGCAATGGATAAATAGTAGGGCAGACTGGTTTGTCAATCTTGGTATGGCAACTGGTCTGGGAGAAGGAAAATTCAGAATTCAAACTGTTGAACTCTGCTAAAAAGCTGACTGTGTCGTATCCTGGTTGAGTGGAGGGGTTGGTAAAGAATATCCTGATTGGGTAATGGAAACGCCCTTAGGGTAATCGTTATTATCACGGGAAATGAAATCGATGACCAGAGTTCAAATCCTGGACGAGGCTTTTTTACATTTCACTTCGTGCTAATACCCTTTTGAAAAGACATGATTCTTTCTCTCGTCCTCCTCCTCCTCGTCCTCCTCCTCCTCCTCTCCCCAGCTATAAGTAAATTATTGGGTTGACTGGGTTCTTATTACGGCACTCAGTCTAAGAGACAGAAAACTATAAATTAAAACCAGCCCTTTTCTGCTTAAATTTTAATTGACCAACTGATGCATCTTTTATTGGTGCTTAACAGGTTGGATGGACGCACTCGCAAAAGTATCTATTATTTCAATACGAATAACGAAAATGAATGTTTCGCAAGAAATAATAAAATTTCAAAGGAAATCAACATTTTATAAAGATTTGTTTTGGGTAGATTTATTCATGGGCGATACGATATATGTTAGAATGTACTCATTAACCCTTAAGTCTTGGTTACTTTTTTGTATTTTTTACCAACCTGAACAGCAAAAAATATCCCGGCTAATTTTCTATAAGTCTTTAAAAAATTCATTTTCTACAGTGTGTTGCGTTATTATGTTACTTCGCCTAATCAGTATCAGTTCTTCAGAAGGTAACTTCCTGTACAGGTATAACTGAGTGAAATCACTATAAGAAATTTTGATGAAAATAAATTATAGACTTTTAAGGACATGCACATAGTTTTTTTAAGAGAAATATTTTAAAAAATCTTTTGTATTTTTGAGATAAGAACATTGTTTTTTGTTTTTTTATAAATCAAACCTCTATAGATAAGATCCTCTTCCAATCGGTAATTAACACTTTCATCGATTCTATGTTCTTGTTTTCATAACAAGGTGTTTGCAATAGTTTTATACCAGATAATAATTCCACTTTAATTTTAATGATTCGATTTTTATATTTATGGTAGAGTAAAACAGTAAGAATAATTCATCATAATTAGAGTTTGTTAGCGCAGCAGAGTTAAAATTCTTCCAGAGAATAAGGCAATTTTAAGTCTGTCTGAAACTTAATCATAGTAATCAATAACCAGTCTTCGCGTTCACCATTATTCATTATAATTTATCAAGTAAAATAGCTATTAAATGCAAATAATAGTGTTTTCCCTTATTTACTTGCAGTTGATTATAAATAGGATGTATTTCGATTTTGAGCTTAATGGCCACTGAAGTTAAGTTTTATGATTCGATTCTTGTGTGTGTGTGTGTGTGTGTGTGTGTGTATCTGTAACAGAGCAAAAATGATGCATCGAAGCGACATTTTTGTTAACACAATAGAGACAGAATGTTCTTATAGTCAAAGCAATTGCCAATTTAATTCATCGGTTGATATTAATAATGTTTAGTCGGCGTTCGTGTTCACTCCGATCTTTATAATTTCTCAGTTGAGATAACAAAGAAATGCTAATTCGAGAGCAGTTCTTATTTACAACTAATTATTATATATATATTATAAATACGATCCGACTACATAGGGCAAAATAGTTAGAAAAAGTAACCCTTGAGCGAGTTTTACTAGGGTACCATGACCCCTTCGTCAGGTTCGCCTCAACACCTTTCTCAGTTTTTGTTTCCACGGTCTTTGATACTTTCACTTATTCCACCATGAATATGAGTATGAATACAGTGTAGACTGGAGGCAAACCAATCCAATGTCAGTCGATTTAAGTCTGCAAGAAAGACCTGAAATATTCCGATACGCGAGTCCATATTTGATGATGACACCGCATTCGTGGCACATAACCACCAAAATGCATCAGAAATAATCACCAACTTTTCGAAATCTGCAATGGCATTTGGGCTGAAAATTAACCTCAAGAAAATCAAGGTTATGTACCAACCCCCTCTGGAATCTCTTGAGATTGACCAAGACATACAATTCTAATCCAAGTAAGCAAATTCAAATATATAGGCTCCACAGTTGCCAAACAACTGCAGACGAGAAGCAGAACGAGATTCACGAACGTCAAATAGCTCCAAGACTTTTGACGCGTTAAGGAAGCGAGTCTGGTTCAACAAAGAACTCTCCATAAAAACTAAATGTGGATAGTGCCATAGTTCTCTTAACCTTCATGTTCCCTGCAGAAACTTGGACGATATACAAAGCGGATACCCAAAGGGTTCATATCTATATGATGCGTCACTTCCACAAAATATGAAATGTAAAGAGATGGCAGCATATTCCAAATAAATTCATCCTGTAGAAATCTAAACTCGATGGCATATACGATATACTCGACCAAGGCAACCTAAAATGAGTTGGCTACTTAAAGAGACTTCAGGACAACAGACTACCAAAAATGGATCCTGTATTCTCAAATTAGAGAAGGGTCATGTAAAACAGGTAGACCAAAATTCAGGCATAAAGTCATTATCAAAAGAAATCTGTGGGGGTCATTAACATTCCTTTAGAGAATTACCAATACCGGTCGGAAAACCAAAAAAAAAAATTTGGAGAATAAAAAAAATCAAACAAATATCATTATCAAAAATGTACTTTCAAATTTTTTGCGAGCAGAGAGCTGTGTTGCGAATTGAGGCGTGTAAATAGTTATTAAAAGTTTTATTTCCCAAGCGGGGAATCGAACCCCGGCCGCCGCGGTGAGAGCGCGGAATCCTAACCACTAGACCACTTGGGAAGTCTTCTCAACAAGCTGCAATGATAACAATTTATAAGCATAATGACGTCATACCGTATCGACCTGTCGGTTCTTGATTTACTGATAACACATTTTACCTCCTTCTCATTTTTCTATTTCGAATAAACATATTCAGAGGAAATTTTATTTCTTAGTCTATTTAGAATGAAAATAGAAACAAATAATTCTCATCATAAAAAATCTACACGTGTAGCATTTAAATATGAGATAATTTTCCCACTTTTTACATATTTTGCTCCCTTCAAACATTCTCTAAAGGTTTTCTAACAGGAGGAAAATAACAAGTCTTAAAGTTATATTTAAAGGTTTTTTGGCGATTGTGCTTTCAAGTTCTATCCAAATTGGCCGATTATTTATTTGTTCCTTTGTTCTTATTTTTACGGGAAAATTTCCTTTTATCATTAATTAAGATAAAATTTTCTTTGTCCTCCTCTAAAAATAAACAGTAACATTTAAGTATAGATTATGTTTACCTTTACAGGTCTAAGCCACCGTATTGGTAAATGAGTTATGCAAGAGTACAAGACATCACGAATGAGTTAATACGTTTCGGTATTTTGTGGGAGAGAAGCCGATTGAGAAGATTTGATCACCTAGATCAAAGTATATCTCCCAGCCGAGTTTGCTGGGGCTGTAGAATAAGCCGGCTGCAAACAGGTAAAAGCCTGACAGTTTACAAACGAGAGCCGAAGATATAAGCCTAAACTGCGTCTGATGGTGAGGCTCAATTCGTGGAGCTTTGGTCTTCATTGGCTTTACTAGGAGGGCCACACTGATTGTATGGGTCGACACTGATATGTGGGTCAAATAAAGCTATGTAATCATTTAGTATACATAAAACCATTTAACTGTGTTAATTTGTTACCAACAAACTAGTCGTTTAGAAAGCATGTTTATATATAAATAGGATTTTGCTTTAAATAACCAAGAAAAATTGACTTGCCGTAAAACACAAGCAGAAAACCAAAAATATAGTATAGATTAGATTAATATATTGATTTTAAGGCAATGATATACAGTTAGCCTCCATAGCTCAGTCGGTAGAGCATCAGACTTTTACGGATACATATCATAAGTAATCTGAGGGTCTGGGGTTCGAGTCCCCATGTGGGCTACAGTTATTTTTTTATCTTGTTCATATCTTCTGATCTTTATGTAATTATGTAATTTACAAAGCGCTTTGCTTTGATGTGGCACAAGGCCGAATGAATGGGGCGCCCAATGAGACCCGAACTAATTTACTAAGCTTTTTGCTTAGATGTAGCACAAGGCCGCATGAATTGGACACCCAATGAGAATCGAACTCACTCGTGTAGGTTTGCTATTCTACCTTGCTAACCATTACACCACCCTAGGTGCCCAAATTTTTACTAAGCTTTTTGCTTAGATGTGGCACAGGGCCATATGAAAGGGGCACCCAATGAGACTCGAACTCACTCGTGTAGGTTTGCTAGTCGAGCTTGCTAACCATTACACCACCAGAGGCGCCCATATCTCCTGATCTTTATACTTACAGAAACCTACTTCTCCACAAAAATAAAATTTAGACTCTGCTTAAAAATTGATCTTATTTTAAAGCGGACTCTAGATTTTATTCTTATTTAATCACGAATTATTAAAATTTGAAATCTACTTCTTACTTTTCTATTGTATTTAATCATTTGTGCTTTGTAATTGAAATCGGGATGATTTTTTTTTTATTTACATGAAATATACGATTTATTAACAAATCTAGAAATAAAAGAAATTGACTTTCTGTGACAAAAGTATCACCAAGTTGGTGATATTCCTTGCTTAATGTCAACATAATTTTCTTCAATCGGTTGTCATAAGGAATATACTTTATGTTAATTCTTTTAATTAAGCCTTTTTTTGTCAGGTGGCTCGTTGGTCTAGGGGTATGATTCTCGCTTAGGGTGCGAGAGGTCCCGGGTTCAAATCCCGGACGAGCCCATATAGTAACTTTTTTACTTAAAGGAAATTATATCAACTTTCTTGTTTTCCTGCTTTATTCCTATCAAATTTTACACAAATTGTATGAAAACAAAAAATTTCACCTCATCTCCAACCGGAAGCTGTTTATATGAATTTCATAACGAGTACACAAAACAATGGAACGAACTTCTGGTGAAAAATAATCACAGGAACCTTCCTTGTCCCCCCCCTTAACATAATGAATAAAAATCTTATCCTCGTGCCGTGCTGCTAGCATGGATTTCCCTGGTCCTCTCTCGGTACCAGTCTCTATCGTCCATTGTTCCTGGCAGGTCTTCCTGGGTACATCTTGTATCGGCACAGAGCTGTTGTAGATAGGTTCTAGATGGTCGTCCAAACTTTGCTCGTCCATGTGAAGGGGTCCACAGGAGTATCACGTTTATGAATTAGCCCTTACTTATCCAGCAGAAGTTTCTGCCTTATATTTCTGAGCGTTGATATTAGTTGGGTTCCTCCTGTTGCATTGAGATGCGCTTTTCACGTTTGCACGTTTTTTTCTAACCGCAAAAGTCTCCCATGGGACTCTAGGTTCAGTTTTTGGTTTAGTTAGTATGCATTGTGCTGCCGCTTCTATTTAGGCATTGACTAACATCTTATATTCGTCATTTGGAGAAGGTCTTTCTGATATCACCTGAAGTGCATCGAATTTGTTTCTTAATATCAACGTATATCGATAATATCTCTATTATTAAGCAGAAACCAGTGTATGGCTTTGGTTTTTCGTGCTGGATTCCTTCGTAGCTTCTGTCATATCTTTGATGTCACAATTCAGTGATCAGGGGACACACACTAAACAGAGGAATATGTTCCATCATGCAATTCGCTATTATTTCATTTCTTATTCATGAGGATATAGTCAATCTTTGCCTAAAGATTAGTTTTGTACGTCCATAGTTTTCGCTTTCTTTTCTGAAATCTAGTATTAAGGCATGTTCATTGATTTTCTTGCGTGAAATCTCTTAGATGTTCTCCGTTTTTGTTTGACGAGTTTTGTAAGCTGAATTTATTGTTTACGTTTATGCCTATTTGGGCATTCATGTCTTCACCGATGATTAGAATGCTGTGTTTCGGGATAGCTACAAACAAGGGAGAAAAACTCGTAATAGAAAGTGATGCTTTGTCACTAACAGTGGTAAGTCTGTAATAGGAGATGATTTTTGTGCTGGGGTTGCCATTAAAAGTGGCTACCATCATCCGCGGCTGTATTTTCTCGATGCTATTAAGTGATTTTAGGGCGTGTAGGCCGATAAGCATACCTACGCCCCTATACCGGCGTTGAGAGTTTTTCTATGCAGATGCCGACACAAGCGTCCATCCATTGCTGGTAAAGTGCTATTACATATCTTCGCTATGGAGTTATTTGTATTCTTTTACGTATATTATGTCTCTTATGATCTATCACTGAAGTTGTCACCTCCGGTCGTTGGCCTATTCTATTTAAAGTTCTAACGTTGAATGTCGCTATTTGTATTGTGCTTTTACATTTTAGTAATTTTTTTTAGCTCAGTAGCTGATTTTTCGAAAATTTGGACCAGAGCTTAAACCTCAGTAGAACTCAATAAATTCGTCCAGTAGAAATCTAAACTCCATGGCATATACGATATACTCGACCAAGGCAACCTATAATGGGTTGGCTACTTGAGGAGACTTCAGGACAACAGACTACCAAAACAGATCCTGTATTCTCAACTTAGAGAAGGGTCATATAAAACAGGTAGACCAAAATCAGGTATAAAGTCATAATCAAAAGAAACCTTTAGGGGGTCATGAACATTCCTTTAGCGAATTGTCAATACCTGTCCAAAAATCGAAAAAAATTAGAGAAAAAAAACAGCAGGTCGTCATAATCGGATTCGATGGACAGCTTGTAGTACTAAAACACTTAGCAATCCTTGAGATTTAAATTCTTATTCACTGTAATGTTATTTATTGATACAGTTCGAAGAAAATGCGAAACTTTTTCGCATCTGCCAACAAAATTAATAATTTTGTATTTAATTATAAATGAGGATTCTTTTCTATTGATGCATTGATATATTTCCTTTACTACTACTACTACTACTACTTACGCCTACAGTTATTGAAAATGTCACTAAATAGTGCACTAATGATTTACTTACCTTGCGCACAGGTGTTAAATGCCCCCACCCCCAAGGGATGCAGGCTGAAAACCACATTCTGCATCCTTTGCATGTCAAAACATTTGAAACAACATGAGACTTCAAATTGTAAAGCTTCATCGTATTTCTTTTAATATCCACCTCATCTGCAAATCTTGAGATGAACGCTTCATTTCGGAAACTCAAAAAGTTATAGTGTTAGAGATTTAGTGAGAATGGAGGGTGCTGCCCTTGCACAATTCTGTGTTTCACCAAAAACTAATAATCAAAAAGTATTGAGAATAGCTTCATGATTTTTTCTGAACTGGTACAGACTCATAAATACTCAAATCTAGACGTCTAAATATCATCCTTTTATTATATGAGTTGCTAATTGGTGCACATACCTTCATTTAAACTAAAAATTTTAAATTTAAGAATTTAAATTTCAACAAGGAAACTTTTTTTTATCATACCTTGTCCTATTTAAAAAGACATTCTCTTATATTTCTTTCTTTTAATATCAGACGGCCATATTGAACAAGATTAACAAATTCAAAGGAAAGATTGCAAAAGCTATGATAAAAACACATTTAAAAAAAATTCCCAACATGTTTTTTCCAAGATGATTAAAGATTAAAGAAAATAAATTCAACAACAATAACTACAACAACAAAAAAGCTAGGAATGTTAAATAAATTTAATTATAAACTTGAATAAAGTTGTGTGTGATAAGTCAAATAATAGGAAATTATAAAAAGAAATATCAGGCTCAACCTCTTACTTTGCAATTGCATCCATGTCAAATGCACCCTAGCAACAAGGGGTGTAAATTTAAAAGTATAGTCTGCATCCTTTTCATGCCAGAATATTAGAAACAAGATAGTCAAATTATGAATAATACACTCGTAATTTTTTTATTGAAGATAGACACAGCAGATCTTTTGCAACAGATTCATAAATACATAAAACACAAATATCACTAGTGATTGGTAGGTAAAAGGTTAATAAGAATAGTGGATTGTAGCCAAAACCTGTGTGTCCTCTATCTCACCAATCTTGTACAGTGTGAAATGAAACTAACTTTTTAAAAAAATATTTAGTTGACCTCAAGGTACAAAATAACTTACTGATACAATTCAAGAAGTTCTCTCGTTTTATAGACTGTTTAATTTAAAACTCGTGAGCCATAATCTTTTATTTATATTATTAGAATTTTTTGTTGGGTGAGAGTTGCGATGTCGAGCGATAACATGTTTTGTCCTGTCGGGCCAAAAAAGTGTTTTTAAGAATCAGTTCAGATCCATGGAAGTTAAGTCAAACAGACTTGGCTGTAATGATTAGAGCAAGATAGTATCGCAGATCACTCACTACTGAGTTGTCAATTTGGTCCTCACTGAGTGTCATAGACTTCTGAACATGTTTTTACTCAGCAAAGCTCATCAAATGACAATTAATACTATCGACTCACTTATGCTTGTAGAAAAAGTGTTGAAAGGTTCTCGGTCAAACCAAAAAGAGAATGATCAAGGGAGTTATTTCTCAAATGTCCCACTCGGTGGGGCAGAGGGGAAAGACCACCCTAAAAAGGGGTGGTTTCATGAGTATGACATTAAACTGCGTCCGGGGATAAGGCTTCAGTCCTGGAGATCTGGGGAGTGTGGAGTACTCTTTCATTGCCATTACTCCCAGGTCCACTCTGACTTGGAGAGGCAGCAACTGCTAGGGTCCTATCTATGCAGGTCAAATAAATATGTGCACAAATTATTAGTATTTGCTAGGAATATTTAAAATCACATGACTTAATAAAACTTTTAAAATGTAAAAAAATAAGCGTATAATGTACCCAATTCTATAACTTCTAGGCATAAAATAAGCCCCTGACGGGTTGATATGCCGTTAAAATCAATGATTTTGTTTTTGTTCTGCTTCTCAACTTTAGAAAAACCTCGGTCGCTCACCTCTAACTCTGATATTTATAAATTATATTCTGACAATATTTTTTATTAACTCAAATCTTATGTATTTGTGAAGGATTTTTATTTGTGATGCAACTGACTGTACTCATTTCAATCTCATGCCCTATTTTTCTTTAAGTGTCGATTTAAAAATAAATTAACATTTAAACTAAAAATAAGTCGTCAGAAATGGAAGTGTTTTCAGCGTTTGACGCTCTTAGCAAAACTTTCCCCAACCTCATTTTAGTCCTCAACATTCATTTTAAAAACAGTGCGAAAGGCTATTTTGCATGCACATCTCGAAATTCGAGACATACTGGCATATAATTTTTTTAAAAGTTTCTTTAATCATTCAAAAAAATCCAATTAAATTAAAAAAAAAAAGGAATTTTTCTTGCTTAGGATGAAAACTTTTCGGCATCTTCTCGTACGTACAAGCATTCGTATAGACGTACGTGTGGAATATGCATGGTTTGGTTTGGTTTCTTTGTTTTAATGGCATATCAACTCTTTTTAGGTTATTTAATGCCAAAGCCATTCTCCTAGAAGAACAGTAGTGGTACTATTTAACCCATAGCTGGAAGGATAAGGGGGTTCATACCTTTCCCAAGGGTATTTGCCCGAAAGTGGACGTAATAGCGCGAATGGAATACGAACTCACATACTACGATTCCGCAGTCCAACGCTTTAATCATTACACCACGAGGACACCCCCCGGAATATGATGGGTAAAGTGTCATAACGTAAAAATGAAAATAATACTAACATCTCACTTTATCCGAAATATTTACCAAAATCAGACGAAAATATCTTGAAATAAAGTAAAGTTGGCGACATTATTCGAGGGTGACCCGAAGGCTCCCTTTTCGATAGCTACTACACCAAGGTGTAGGGGAGGGCACTACTCCTTTCCCTGAATTGCTCCACTACCCTTGATCCGTACCTTACAATGCTGAGTATTAAGCAAGGTGGCATCAAGCACCATTTTTCGAGTCATTGGTATGACTTGACCTGGGATTGAACCCAGGACTCCCGAGCTAACACTCTAATCATCATGCCAATGTCCGGTATATCTTGAAATACTATTGATTAACAGTCTCTTTGTTTGAATTGATAAATGCTGATGTCATTTTTGGTGTTGCACAGGGTTGGTCTCTCACTTAACCACGCGACACACATTATAATCAAGAGGGTTACAATGGGTGTGGGGGCGTAACTAGATGTTGGGGGGATGTGGTTGCAGAAAATTTCAATCAGTCAAGACTGGGTTCTCCTGTTTGTGTGGTATGGTGCAGAATCCTGTAGTTAGATGTAGGGTTTTCCAGAACCCACCATCTTGATCTAGAGTAGCACTACCCCCTCCTCCACAGGCTCTTGATTTAGGCCTCTTTGTTGAGTTTGATTCTATGTGGGAAGATAAATGGAGGCATGACGTTTCCCTGGCTTATGACTATTCAAAATATCATGATGTGCACTGGGTATTTGGTTTTCATCACTTTCGATACATTTTGTGGGGATAGAGCAATTCAACGGTTGTTCTGAGAGTTCAACATCTGATTTTGGTTGAAATTTTTCTCGTTCGAGAAAATGTTTGAATTTATACAAAAGCTTTGCTGTGAGGTCTTTTCAACTGATAAAAATCACCATTGGATTTATTAAACTCTTTTTAAATCCTCGGCATTGTCCTCAGATTGACACCCGGTCTGAAATCTTCGTATTATAACTTCCGCCGTGAATGCTATGTAATACAGCAAGCCGTTTCCAAGTTTCTGGAGGAGGGATTGCTTCATGATGTTGCTTTTCTCACAGACAATATTCAACTGACTAGTTTATTGCACAGCAAACAAAGCCTGGTACAAAGAGCATACACCAAATTAATAGTTTAAAATAGTGACAATTAACCCATCGCACTCACACTATATGTGTGTGTGTGTGTGTGTGTGTGTGTGTGTGTGTGTGTGTGTACACAGTAGCAGCTGGATATTGATCGTCACAATTCTAGCTTTATTCTTGTAAAATATCTATATGCGTCTAAACCCCACTCCGTTTCTATGTATTAGACTTGATGAAATTTCATCAAAACTTTCCCCAGGAGATTTTTTTTTTGTTTTTCGCAAAGAAACATAAAAAATGTCAAGAAGAGCAGTATTTTACTATATTTTCTAGTTTTGTTATTTTTCGAAATAAAGTTTTCGTATGAAGTCAGTTTTTACTTTAAATTTATTGTTTGGTTTGGTTTTATGGCATATCAACCCTTGTAGGTTACTTAATGTCAAATTCTTTTTATACAAATATTAAATATATGATTTCTAAACACATTTTGTAGATAACATTTTTAAACAAGCCTGAGTTCATTAATTTGCTCACAGTTAAATGGTTTCACTTAGTTTCAAACAATTCAGTTTAGCATAAGTACAGTTTTTTGTTTACACACAGTTAAATATAAAAACAGTTCAAGTTCAAGCAATTCAGTTTTGCGTAAGTACACGGTTTAGTGCTATTTGACCCATAGATAGGAAATGTACTAAGCTTTTTGCTTAGATGTGGCACAAGGCCATATGAAAGGGGCACCCAATGAGACTCGAACTCACTCGTGTAGATTTGCTAGTCGAGCTTGCTAACCATTACACCACCAGAGGCGCCTTTATTTGACCCATAGATAGGACCCAATCAGGTATTACCACTCTGGACCAGGAATGATGGCAAAGAAGGAGTATTCCACTTTCCTCAAAGCTTCAAAATTACTGAAGCCTACCATCAGATTGTTTAATGTCATATCCCAACACTCGTTGGGGGAGTCTTACCCCTCAGCAAAGATGAAGTCGGTGTATTCTGCAGCCCAAGTCGACTGCGCAATTTAAAGTCATAAAGAATTTATTTCTCCAGGGATATATATAAAGTGTATGAGATTAATATAGATATAAGTAAATTAAATCAAATGTTAATGTGGACACAAATGAGACCCACCACAAAAAAAAAAAAAAAAAAAAAAAAATTGTCGACCAAATTTTGATTGGAAACTTCTTTTATTAAAATTGTCATCTTTTATCAAATAAGTACCGAAAATTTTTATTCAAACCCTCTGATTAGTTGTTTTTTTAAAATAGCAATGTTTTTCTTTTTACGTTTTTGTCTGAAAAGTTTTCCGAGAAATTTCGTCATACCTGTTTATCTCTTTAGAGGAAAAAAGAGTATCTAACTTATTTTTTCTTCTTTACAGCGTCACATTTTTCACTTTTTGTCATTTATTCGTACAAAATCATTGCTTGTTTGTTAAAACCGGTTAACTTCTTTCTTATTCACTTTCAAATATACAACTTTTGTCCTTTTCTCGCTTTCATTTTCATGGACCTGTCTCATGAGTGGAAAATGAGTCAACCTTGGGTCACAAAAAGACGACCAAAGTTCTTTAGTTGCAGTTGTAGGAAGAAAACCAACCTAATATTATACTGGCACCCTGCTTATTAGCGGGTGGTGTTTGCAACTTGAATATGCAAAACGCATAAAACAATTCGCAATCAACATATTAAATAAAAGGATATATATTCTGGGGGATCAATGTTGCTTAATTTTGATAGGAACATTTCATTGTATAATATTTGATCTATGTAATTAATGGAGAAACATTAGGTCAATAGTAAGGAAGGAGATTATGTTGAAAAATAAATGTGTTGTGCAAATGAAATGCTTTTTTTCATAATTAGACTACGACCGACTTTTTTTTAGTAGGGAATGTTAGCGTAACGATAATCGCCGTAGAAAATGGACTTGGCAACCCGAGTTTAAATTCTGGATGAGGCTGTTTGTGTTTAACTTTCACGCTAATGCTCTTGGAAAAGGCATGAATCCATCTTTTCTCCCGAGTTATGGTTAAAAAGTAGAGCAGACTGGATTCTTTACTCTTGTTTCGACAACCGGTCTCGGAGAAAGAAAACTGTTGTGTCAGACGAGTTGGGTAGATACATGGCATTGATGGACCCATGTAATTTACGAATCGGGGCTTTCCACACGACTTCCTTTTGATAAAGTGCATATCGAACTCTCTCGGTAATAAAACCAACTAATTTCTATCCTTTCGAAAGATAGGAATCCAACTATTCTTCCTAGCTATAGGGAAATAATAGGACGAACTGAACCCATTAAACTTGATTTGGCAACCGGTTTAGGAGAATGAAAATTATGAATTCAAACAAGTTGTACTCCACTTAGAAATTGACCTTGTGTCACAGCGAGCTCGTGAAGAGCTTCAACCAACTCACTATTCCTTGGAATCCAAGCGACCACTATTTGTGTTGCTAACTACAAGTGCATTATCTAAGATGGCCGGATTTTCGGCCGTGGATTCTCCGCTTCGACAAATTAGAGAAAAATATTTTTTATTATTAGTTTTCTTTAAATTTTTCTTATCTAGGCAAGCCGTTGATGAAACTGGAGATAAAACAAAAAACGAAAAAAAAAAAAAAAAAAAAACAAACAACCTTTTAATTGATATCAAATTCAACAAAGTTGAGGTTTTATATAACACACTACCCCTGGCAAAAGGTGTGGCCCACTGTCGTAATGGCTAAAGTGATTGATTGAGAGTTCGAATTCAAGTCACGATATTATATTAACTTTCGGACCAATATCCTCTTCTATTGACCCCCCCCACTTATCTTTCCAACTATGTGTTAAATTGTACCACTGCTGTTCTCCAACAATGATATCTTTGGCTTTAAGTAACTCACTAAAGTTGATATGCCATTCAACAAAGAAACGAAACCCGCCAACATTTATGGAATTAGCACATTTAGAGGCTGTTCACTTGGTTTTTATTTTACAGTAAAAAAATTGGCTCGGATAATTTCTACCAATTATTTAAATAATTTCAGTTTGTTTAAAGCATATTTTATGAAGCCAGAATGTTCAGATATTAAAGAAAAAGATATTTTATGTCTTATATGCTATCAGTTTATTTAAAATCAATATTAAAGTACAAATTAAAGTACAAATAATCATTTTACAATTATCAATATTAAAGTACAAATTAAAGTACAAATAATCATTTTACAATTTACATAATAGGTTTACCTTGCTAAAAAATATTAAAATCATAATAAATTCAATTATAAAATAATCTTTAAAAGATGGCCAAATTTCAAATTTATATTAAATCACTTGTTCCGATTAGAGTTAGCTTTAAAATCATCGAAATATCCAAGTGTTAGACATTTGCAAATTGATATTAAGGGCTATTTTAAACAACCAATCAACCAAATAATTGTTATCATGCTGGCAAATTAATTGATCAAATAAATGGATTATTTGGTGTAAATAAAAAGGATAATTGCTCCTTCCAAATCATTAGATTAAATACTTCCTCAGATAAATATTGGGGAATTAGCACACGTTGATGATGTTCACCATTTTTTCTTTTAACAGTAAATAAACTAATATCAGCTTAGACATAACACATTTTTATTTAAATAACTGAACATATTGCTTTCATAAAATATACCTTAAAAATCTACACTGAATTATCTAAATGAATAGTAGAATTTTTCCAAGCCATTCAGAGGAAAATATTATGGAATAATTCAATGTAATTTATTGACAAAAATTATAATACCTAGTTGTCCCTCCTTGAACTTTTATGAGGGTCCTAATTCTTTCAATCGGAAATCTCACTAAATGCTATATTAAAGCGGTTCCAAATTTCTTGAATGGCAGTCAGTAGATCTTTAATGGACTGAGCCTTCTCATGGATCGTTAAAAATAACCATAAATTTTCAATTGGATTTAAATCCGGATGGTTCACTGGCCGTGTCATTGGTTTTTATATGCTTTTCCTGAAGAAAAGCCTTAATTCCCTTTGCTCTGTGACAAGATCCATTATCGTCCTGAAAATTAACTTCATCACCAAATCAAGGTTTTATCAATAGAATGAGAAAATTATTCTGGATTTCAATGTACACATTGAAGAAATGATTATTATCTTCCTGGGTCCTTTAAATGACATGCAATCCCATATTATTAATGACATAGGAAATTTACTTGTTTTCTTAAGGCAGTCATTTTTGAATACATACTTCATTTGAAAGGCACCAAACAAAAGTTCCACCATCATCATGTACATCATCGTATATATATATATATATAAAATGAAGGAAAGAGAGAGTGGGAGGAGCAGACATGCGCCTGTGACATGTAATATATTTTAGAGTTATTTGCTAAACTTTGCTTAATATGTTGGTTATAAATTGTAAGAAAAAACAATGTAACATTTTAATTCTTGTTTTATTGTTTATTTTAATTAAAATTTATCGAAATTAAAATTGTAATGATTAAACAACAATGAACTCGACGTATTCTAAAAAGTTGTAATAAAAAGAAAAATGAGTGGCTATCATGCAGAACATGACTTGCGAGATCAGGATATACGCCTCCGTCACACATGTGTCACACATACATTCATCCGACCTTTTGGTTGGGATTGTCCTAGTCTTAGACACTGACACACTTGTTGCGGGGATCAGGGCTATTATGGGCCTGTTTCATACGTAATCGCATGACCCCCACCGCCCAAGTCGGTAAACTGACTACATGTCGTATATCATTATATCCATACTCGCCATTTGTGCCAGGTGGTGTGTGAAAAAAAAAATGAACCAGTTCTGCTCCAGGTGTCTTACCACCATCTACCACCCTCGTTTGTTGTGGTAAAGGCTAGGTTTATTGCCCAGTACCCAAACCACTCCAAAAGAGGAATGACGACGAAGCAGAGCTATTTTTGGCAATGCCTATGCCATGGGAGATCTGGATGAATACTATTCTTCTTACACATATACATATGAGTGTGAGTTGGAGTACAAGTTAATAATATTCGCATGGCGTGCTCGTGTAAAAGTCGAAGACCCCCGTTCCTAAAAAAAAAATGAAAGAACCTCACGCTACAAAAAGACTATGTATTGTTTTCGTTTTCACCGAGTAAAAAAAACCCTGATTTTTGAGCTTGTCTTGCAGTTGAGATAGTTGCATATTTCGCACTGACATCAAAAGTCGATGTACGTTGTCTCGAACACCAGAATTTCGTAAAACAGTCTTTCTCTTGTTTATCTAGATTTGTAAGATCATCAAATCTTCGTAGAAATATATAGACAAATTCAACAACAAGAAAGAATCGATAGGTGTGTATATATATATATATATATATATATATAGCACTTGGCGTAACGATCAAAATTGCAGGAAATGAAATTGGCGCCCCGAGTTCAAGTTATGAACGCGGCTGGTTAAGTTTTGCTTCGAGCTATTGCTCTTATGAAAAGAATGGATCCATCTGTTCTCAAGTTATTGGTTAATAGTTGGGCAGACTTGATTCTGCAACCAATTTAAGAGAAGGAAAATTCTAAATTCAAATTTTTAATCCACTTAAGAAATAACCGTGGATCAAACAGGGAGGGAATAGAATTTTAGACGACAAGGGAAACTGATGTATATTTTAAAGGCAAAAAGCAAGACCACCCACTCTCCTCCATTATTAGAAAAGCTACTGAGCAAAAAACTGTCTAATGTCTTTCCATTATCCACTGTATTGTGTAGAAAATGTCTCCAGTGGAATATCATTATTGTACCAATAATGTTGGAAGAGATTTTGGTATCCAGTTTCAATTTTTTCTCCTCAAAGAACAAAACCTTCCACTTTTCTATGCCTATGTTTGATGCTTCTCAGCAAACTTTAACCGCACCGTTTTGTCGAGTGGAAGGAAGAGTGGACTTTGAAGACATTTACGGTTTTTAAAGACTTTCTCTCAGATATGCCGTTTTATTGTTCTAAAATAGGATTCTGCATTTGTATAGGCCTTAATTTGGTTCGGTGATCAGCTGGAGTCTTGCTTGGACAACCTGTTTAAACCTCTTGCTTAACAACGGCAGAATTTTCTCGGGCCAACCATTTGAAATTCTGGTTCTGTGTCCAGAGTTTTTTTTTTTACAAAGAAATTTGCAACTGCAGTTTTAGGAGGTCCAATCTCACTAGCGATGTCACTTTGAGAGAGACTTTGTTTTAACAGTTCAACAATTCTGCCATGTTCAAACATTTTTTTTTTCTTTTAGCCTTTGTCATGTTTTTACTAAATGTAATATGGAAGATGATGACCGTGTTAATACTTGGACACAAATGACTAAATTTTGTTCCGTCTTTACCAATGAAAGCTTCGTTTAAAAATGATGTTAAAATTTTGACCAATTAGTATTTAGCTTAAATTTCAATGTATTCAAATTTTCCTTATTAAATGATTACATTTTTTCCGTTTTATTTTTCCTTTCCTCGTTTTCGTTTTTCAGAGCTCTACACAAATAAGCGGTTAAATCTAACAAAAAGGTATTTTTTTTCTTTATTTTCATTGACCTTAAAAGTGGCCAGCAGTGTATTAGTGGTCCTGAAAATATCTGGGGTAAGCAAATAACACTTATGATCTTGCTGGTGAAATTAAAAGATAATTAACTGTAATTTATGATAAGAATAAAATGCATCAAATTACCTCGGAAACTGATTCGAATATTTGTACTTAAAATTAACATCAAAGCGTAACAATCAAAATAAACTTTAACAAATTAAAAAAATTGGATTATAATTATTACTTCTGTTTGCATTATTAAATTATTTGTAAATTTTATCATTCAACAACTGTTGATAATAAGTAATGAATTCAGCTAAAACAGATTTATATATAATCTAGTTTTGCTATATTTATAAATCAACTGTGCTTAATGTCGATGATAACCATACATATCTAACGATCACATAAGCGAGAAACTGACAGATATCAAACGCCGTTGACTGTCTTCTCCATTTTAAAACACACACACACACACACACAAATATATATATATATATATATATATATATATATATATATATATATATATATATATATACACACACTGCGGGCAAAAATATCCAAAGACGCTGTGTATATTGGCTCAATTGCTATTTCATTAAACTAGCAGCTGCTACCGATTCTTTAGTCTTTCTCTAAATTCATTAAGTTCTTCCTCAGAAAGTGTCATATCAATTAATTGTTTCAAGACATTGACATGTAATGTGCCTTTCAAAAGTATAGATTTTCAAAGGTGAATGTCAGCTTACAAGTTTCGTTTCAATTGGTTGCTTTTTAAAGCATATCAAACATTGTGGGTTATCTAGTGCCAAATCATATATGTTTGTGTGTGATTTGTAAGCGAATAGTTTTTAGATAACATCTTTTAACGAGCAAGAGCTCATTTGTTTGCATACAATTAAATATTTTAAGTATTGCTATTTAGCACTAATAATTCAATTAGATAATAATAATAATAATAATAATAATAATAATAATAATAATAATAATAATAATAATAATCTTTTGTAAAAAGATTGGACAGTTCTGTTCGACCCATATGTGAGACCCTAACAGGTACTACCACTCCGGGTCAGAGTGGACCTTTGAATTATGGTAAGGAAGAGCCACTTCGAATTCTCCTAAACATAGAACCATATTTGGTACCGTGTGCCCAAGATAAGAGCCCCGACGGTGCAAAAGCTTAGTATCACAGATATTAACACAACGAGGTGTCATTGTGGTCCCCATGGATATGTCTAAGTCCTTTTCAAAGTGGCGTTTATTAAATTCAAAATTATTGTGTGCTAAAATAAAGTGAATGATGTTAGAAATATTTTGCATAGTATTGTCTTAAATCATCGATTCGGAATTTTTTTTCACTGCTGTGGATTTCTTCCTGGCGGAGAATATTGGAGTCTAAAGATGTCACATTCATTGTAATTAGAAATGTATCATTCGGCAATTTGTTAATTCTCGGTAGAATTTATAAAAAAAAGTTTATTTATTTTGTTTGTTTTTAATGGCATGTCAACCCTTCTACAATTACTTTATACCTAAAGGTTAGGGAATTGCATTTATTGTACGTTTATACTTACATTTTGTGGTGTTTTTTTTCTTTAGTGTTTTTCTTGTGCATACGAATCTAATACGAATAATTTTTAAATAGTTCTGTTTGACCCTTAGATGAGACCCTAGCAAGTGCTACCACTCCGAGCCAGAGTAGACCTGATAGCAATGACGATGAAGAGATACTCCACAATAATACTAATAATTTATTCACAATTATATGGTTTCAAGTAATTATTTTTATTGATGATAGCCATTTGTTTACATACACTTATACGGTTTCAAGTAATTAATAATAATTCTTAGTAACAATTATGGTTTCAAGTGACTATTCTTCATAGAAATAATTTACAGTCATAGAGTATCAAGTATTCCTTTCTCATAAAATGATTTTTAAACAACTCTATTTGACTCATAGTTACTATTGAATAAGAGTGGACCTGGGAGTAATGCCAATAAATGGGTATTCCGGATCATCTCGGTTAGGGAATCGATCATGGAAACCATAGATGAACCGGGTGGTAAGATTCTGAAAACTTAGACCAAACGATACATTTCAAGTTAATTGTTAATGATATTACTGGATCGATTGTCACATTCAGCGTAACGGTTATTACCGCAGGAAGTGGAATCGATGCCTCAAATTCAAATCCTGGACAAGACTGCTTGCCTTTCATTATGCACAAATGCTCTTGGTAAAGGCATGAATCTATCTATTCTTCCCCTAGATAAATAGCAGGATAGACTGAATTTCTTTTGGCCTTGTTTAGGCAACTAATCTAAGAGAAAGAAAACTTTGAATTTAAACCAACTTTAGTCCGCTTAAAATAAATTGACCTTATATTACATCGTGTCAGTAGGGGTGTGGATAAATACTGGATCTATAGTCGAGTTTTCTAGGTAGATGAATTTGTTGGTAACTAATTTAGGAAGTTTGTGTAGTTTTGATATCAGGTCGAAAATACTTAGTTTTGGTGCTTGGGAATTAGAATTCTGACTTGGCCTGTGCTTTATGACTTCATTTGAAGAGTTCAGTTGGATTATGGGTAATTTCTTCATAGAAATCCTTGTTGTTGAGTTCTGTAAAATAACTAACAGTTTTCCCTGATGAAGACAAGAGTGTGTCTGAAAATTACGTACGCATTTTTGTATATATTGTTTATAGATTGGGCTCCTGTACTGGCCAAATGATAAAAACATTGAGAAAAGATATTTTTGTCAAAATATGTAAAATAGTATAATTTCTTAATTGAGCTTACTGCACTTTTTTTTACATATCTATAATGACAATCAAGATTCATCTCTTATACATAATGTCCTAATTGCTACATTTGCTGGAGAAATGTGGAGTTTGAAGAAGGAAGACAACAGAAAACTGAGTGTATTTGAGAATAATTGCCTTAGGAGTTTTTTTTTCCTGAATCCCATCAAAATGGATGACATAAAGAACGACCTTGGAATTCCCTACCTCCCAAAATCACTGGCATTATAATGAATAAAAGATTGAAGTTGTTTGGTAACGCACTACGCAAAGTTAATGCCAGTCACGTCAATTATTCGTACAAGAACGGCTTTAGAAGGAAAAGACATTGAAGATGACTTCTAAAGCGATAGAGAGACTAAATAAAATAACCTCTGCTAACAACAGAGAGACTGGCAATTGGTCGGTATTTGTCGGACGTCCCATCGACCTGACGAGTGTGGCACAAAGCCTTGTTTTAGGAGGGTCTAAAGAGACACACCTGGCGAGCACAAAAATGCCTCGGGCTTCGTCAGGTGCCAGGCAATAAACCTAGCCCCTACAAGGAGAATTAAAGCATGGTGGAACTGCCCCTTGAGGCTCGAGTATGCCGTTCTTGGCGCGTCTGACATGAATGTCCGCTTCCCAGAATCCATGTCAGACGGCCTCAACTGACTGCCACTGGAACAAGGACACATCCAACCGAAGTGTGTCCCGGTATCGGTTGAATCCAACTAGCAATTGATCGGAATAAATGGAGGTCTTGTGTGGACAAATATGTGCTAGGAACCTTTTTTGGGTGGGGGTTATGCATATTGGAACAACCCCAAATAACCTTGGAAAGAGATCAGAGGAACGAGTTCAGTGGAAATATTGAGACTATCGAGACTACTGAGATTGACATGAATAATGACAAGAGTCTGAAGAGCTGAAGAGACTTGCTGTCACTTGAACTCTACTGAATGCCACCAGTTAATACAGGTGTAAAAACTCAGAAATTATATATATATATATATATATATATATAAATAAGAGAGAGAGAGAGAGAGAGAGAGAGAGAGAGAGAGAGAGAGAGAGAGAGAGATCTAACCAGAAAACACAATTTTTAACTGACAATATCTTGTTTATATGATATCTAACAAATTCATTCTTCGGACTAAAAATAAACGAGAGTTATAAATAAATAAATAAAAAGACTCCTTCCAGTTTTTCTACTTTTCAACACCCCATTTTATTCTATTTTTTTATTATTGCGAAATGTTATTGAAAGAACCACACCCAAGTCAAATTCATAAGAACACCTTAGAAAATGCCAAGGCCTTATAAAGAAACAAATAAAAAGTTCATGTAATTTTGGAGCTACCCGCAACAAAACCAAAAAGGTTGAATTGAGAATCTGAGTCACATAAAAAGAAAATCCGATGAAAATATCTGTAAATAAGATTTCTGAAAAATATGTTCCTTATGATTTTACAGGAAAAAAAAAGAATTAAAAGACCAGATTATGACTTATGCGTGATATTAAAAATCAACAAGTATTCGGTTGGTTTGTTGGGTTTTTATGGCATATCAAACTTAGGTTATTTAATGCTAAATCCATTTTAAAACAAATAATCAATTCTATTTCAAACAATTCAGTTTAGCATGAGTACACAGTTTAATTGTAAAAAACATTTCTATTTCAAGCTATTCAGTTTAGTCAAACAGTTCTAATTCAGCTAATTCAGTTTAGTATAAGCACATATTTTGTTTACACATAGTTAAATGTCAAAACAGTTCTATATATAATTCAGTTTCAATGTCAAAATCAGTTCCATTTCAAACAATTCAGTTTAGCAAGTTTAAATGCAAGTACACAGTTTAATTGTAAAAACATTTCTATTTCCAGCTATTCAGTTTAGTCAAACAGCTCTAATTTAATCAATTCAGTTTAGCATAAGTATGCAACTTAGTTCTATTTAACCCATAGATAGGGCCCTGTCAGGTGCTATCATTCCGAGCCAGAGTGGACCTGGGAGCAATGACAATGAAGGGGTGCTCCGCATTCCTCAAAGCTCCAGCATCACTGAAGCCTCATCATGAGATCGTTTAGTATCATATCCAGGACACTCATTTGGGGGGGGGGCTTACCCCTCTGCAGAGGTGTAGTCGGTGTATTCTACAGCCTCAGCCGACTGGGCAAACAAGTATTCGGGTGTTCTCTATGAATTCTTTTAATGAAAAGAAAAACTAGTATAAAGGAATTATTTTTAATTGGGTGATCGATCTTACCGGCATGTCAATCAGTCTAGGGTTATTTTATGCCTGCAGGGTAGCAAATTGCGTACATTGGACATTTATATTTACATTTCTTATATTATTTCTTAATAGATTTTGTTTGCACACGGTTATATGATATCAAGTATTCCTATCCAATACAAACAATTTGCACACGATTATATGATTTCAACTCATTATTTTTATTTGATAATAGTCATTTGATTGCACATAGTTATATGATTTCAACAAACTATTACTAATAATAATCCTTAGTAAATAAATTTACAGTTACATGGTATCAAGTATTCCTATCAAATATGAATAATTTTCAAACAGCTCAATTTGATCAATAGATTGGACCCTAACGGGTACTATCACTCTAGGTCGAAGTAGACTTGGGAGTAATGGTAATGAAGGGGCTCACCACACTTCCCAGATCTCCAGAACATGATCCTCACTATCAGATGCAGTTTAGTGTCCTAGCCAGGACACTTTTGGTGGGTGGGTGGAGTCTTACTTGTCTTTGGGTTGGGTGGGTACAGTCAGCGTATTCTAAGCTCAGCCTACAGAGCGGCGAATTGTTTCGAGGGAACAAGTTCACGTTTTGATCTTTGACAAATACTGAATTGAATAGAAAGAATAACTTATTTAAAAGGGCACTTTCACTGGCTACTACAATCGATTTCATGTTACATCCTATTGATCGAATTTAGGATTTCAATAAGGTGAAGTAATCTAATAAGCATTTAGTAATTATCTTCCTTTTAAAATTATAATGGTCGAGGTAAAGGTGAGCACTCACATAATTCAGTTGTAAAAAGGAATGGAAATTACTCTATCCTCTAAGTTAGATGAATTGGCAGAGGTTATACTTGGATGTTTCATTTTTTGCTGTATTACGAAAACGTACAAAAATCCGATCATTATAATTTACTCAAAAAAAAATTTGCTTCACTAATGTTTTTCATGACGATGAAAACCGTAGTTACACTAGATCACTCAATCCCCCCCACACACACTGTGTACGTGTGCATTTTAATTAGATGGTTTGTTTCTTGTAAAACTCATTTCACTATTCATGACGATGATAATGATGTATGTATTCATCCAACATTTCCACCGAGGGGAAGATGTGATACAAAGTCATTTTCTGTGCGAAGTAAAACTGGTTTGAATTCAGATTCTCCAAAATTGATTACCAATTTACTTGCAAAGCTTTTTGAAACTGTTCCAGGTGCTCTAACAACAATTGGCATAACTGTCACGCATATTCTCGAACTCTTTTCAATTCTTTTATAAAGTCTATAGTTTTTCACCTTTTTATTTTATTTCAGTTTTACTCTGTTGAACACAACATATCTGGCAAATGTTTATTATCTTGTTTGCAATGACTCGATCTTTAGTTCTGTTTCGGGGTGATAGTAAGGATTTCAAAATACTGGAGAATTTCATATATTTTATTTTATAAGTCATTGTTTGTGATGGGTCAAATAACACTCGTTTGTACAGTTGCTAATAAATCATTCTTTCCAAGCTATTTACCCAATCCTCAGACACGGGCAGGATATGACACAAGGTCATTTTTTAAGTAGAGTAATAGTTCGAATTCAAAGCTTTCCTTCTTGATAGGTTCCCTCACCAAGGCCAAAGAACCCAGACTGCCTGATTCTTTAAGTAGAGTAGAGCTAGTTTGAATTCATAATTTTCCTTCTCTAGGACAGGTTGCCTTATCAAAGCAAAAGAATCTAGTGTGCCCTACTATTTACCCATTTCGTTGGGAAAAGAGAGGATTAGAGAAAAATGAAACACAAACAATCTTGTCCAGGATTTGAACTCTTATCTCTGATCCTATTTCCTACGCCCATAATCTTTTATGTTAAGCATGCTCCCCTTAAGGGCATAAAGCAAGCCAGAAGAAATAATCCTCCTAGTTGTAGTCATAAAAGGTTGTATTATGGAACGTCATAAAACAATTCGGTATTAACCATGTATAAATTACTAATTTTTCTAATAAAAAGCATAAGCTTAAACCAAAACTACCAAAATTTTATTATTTCTAGTGGATATAACATAAGAACGAATATTATTAGGTATTATTTATTACTAAAATATAGTATTGTAACACTGTTATAAAAAAATATAACTATATAGGAGACCGAAATTATGTACACATTATATTTACGCAATTTTAACTAACACATGGATTCATGCCTTTCCCAAGGATATTAGCATGAAGTGAAATGCAAACAGCCTCGTTGAGGGTTTGAAATTGGATCACTGATTCTATTTCCAATCAAAATAACCGTTATTCTAAGTGCGCCTCCGATAATGATGTACAACGAAAAGAAACCCTAAAAAAGGGAATTCATTAAAAAAAAAATGAATCGAGATCAAGGCAACTATAGTCAAGAAAACAGTGAGTATCGAACCCACAAGAAATGAATTGGGTGACCAACCTGATGGTAACTGCTGGCGATCAGCTGCCCAAACATAAGAAAAACGGTAAAATTAGATGAAATTAAGTCATTTGGCCTTCAATAATTAGAAGTTACAGCAAAAAATCTATACCAAGTATTATCTAATTTTTACTCTTACTAAAATATCACCACCCACGTGAAGAAAATCACTATATATATATATTAGGTTGATTGGCAAACTATGATCAATCTTATTACATATTTATATGTAAAATCGATACTTATTTCTTAAACAACCTAATATACAGGGTGAGGACAAAAACACTCTTAGGTCACACCTTGAATCATATGCGTGTGTGTGTGTGTGTGTGAGTGTGTGTGTGTGTGTGTGAGAGAGAGAGAGAGAGAGAGGGGGGGGTAATTGGTTTATATGTAGCATTTGTTTTCCTTTTTATAAAATTTTTATAGGAATATTTTTATGCTTTACAAAATTGGTTCTTTCGGTGCATAGACATATCACGAAATATTGTGAAGTCAAAATAGCTGACGTTAGCGTCAGTGAATTTTCAAAAATAAAACAATTCAAAGACCTCCGATAAACCTTCAAAAAATCTACATAAACAATCACAATTCTCAATCAGACCTAAAATAAATATCCATAAAAAAAAAAATCAAGTCAGTTTGTGTAGATGTGATGTTAATGTTACCGTAATGGTCTTATGTCCAACACAACGATGGCATCTCCTACTAAAGTAGCATTTAACATTGTACTATTTGTTATAGTATTAATATAATGAAGTATTTTCCGTATTTTTAATGATTAATGTGGATAAGAGAGACTGTTGGAATTATTTGTCTTGAGAATGTTCATTGTTCTTTGAATTAAGAGACACCAAATTTTGGCATACAAACAAAATTAAACATGGTAAATTTGATGTTAGTGATAGTGTTTATCGCCACGTTTTCCATAATAAATTAAATTTTTTTTTCTTAAAATAGGTTAATTTATTGACAAGATTTTAGTTGCTGAAGGTTTTGTGAGTCGTGTTAAATTCATATGTATATATTTACACACACACACAGTCAAAAGTATTTGGCCACCCTCAAAACTTTTTCATTTCTAATCCTAAAAGTATTATTTTTAATGAAACAAGTTAAGCACCACAATATTTCTATTTATTATACTAAATACAAGTCTTCCATAGTAACTTTGATCTTAGTATAACCAGATATCTTTGGGAAAGATTGATTAGAAGGCGTTTTTTTAGCGCTGAGCATCAATAAAACGTTTTCCAAAAGTTACCTTATACCTCCATTTAAATCCATCATCATCATCATCATCATGTCGTGCCGCCAGCACGGATATCCTTGACCCTCTCTCGCCACTTCTCCCTATCATTCATCACCTCCGGCAGGTCTTCTGGGTTACATCCTGTGTCCTCACATAGCTGCTGTATGTAAGTTCGGGCTGGTCGTCCTGCTTTTGCTTGGCCATATGTGGGGGTCCATAGGAGTACGTCACTTACGAGCTCGTCCTTGCTTCTCCAGCAGTGTCCGGCGTGTCTGGCTCGTCTAACTTGTATAGTTTTCGTGATGGGAGGCAAGTGGCCGTACAGTTGGCGTCTCGTGGGGTGTTGTCGCCAGGACTTGTTCAATATTGCTCTCAACATTCTTGTGTAGTTGCCGTCAAGTTTCTTCTCCAGCCGTTTGGTTAGCGTCCATGTAGTGCATCCATATAGCAGTATCGATACAACCGCTGCCTGGAAGAAACTGCGCTTCATTTCATCGATCAGGTCTGATTTCCATATGATTGAGAGCCTATCTATAGCCGTCCATGCTTTCGTCAGTCGTGTATCGATGTCGTTTTCTGTTGATGAGACGCTACTTCCTAGGTAGGTGAATTTGTCCACTAGCCTCAGAGAGGCTCCGTCTAGTGTGGTAATGTTGCCCGTTTGGTTGTAACACATATATTCAGTTTTGTGCGCATTGACATGGAGGCCAATGCCTATTAGAATATATTATGTTGAATTACTGCTTGCTAGGTATTTTCTGTTTTACCTATGCAGAGGATAACTTTATCAGAGTTACTAGCTTGAGTGACAGAAGGCTGACTACTCCAAACATCACTGCACAACAGAATTTTGGGAAAAATATGTCAACACCTACTGTAAGGAGACTCTACGAAGATGGTCTACGGGGCAGAGTTGCGCTGTTAAAAAAAAAAAAACACTGTTGAGGAAGTAAAACAATGTCAAAATGCACCTATAGACCAAGGTGCACGAAGACTGAACAATGGAGCAATGAATAAAATCCTTTGGTTTGACGAATCAAAATTTGAAATATTTAGGTCAAATAGGAGGGTCTATGTGAGGCGAAGAGTTGGGGAAAGAGCTGGTAACTCTTGTATCACATTAAACATAGAGGATGGAAAATGCTCTAATATGAAATGGGGGGGGGATTTTGCCAATTGCAAAGTCAGGGATTTGTACCAGGTGAAGGGCAAATTGAATCAGATTGACTATTACACCATACTGCTGTATGACATGATCCCATCTGGAACGCGGTGGCTTGTGGGTCAAAGATTTGTACTCATGCAAGATAATGACCCAAAGGATTTTAGTAAACTCTTCTAGAAGTACATTAAAACCAAAAGAGAAACAGCACGTCCTTCAATTGATGTCTTGGCCGGCGCAATTAGCGAATTGAACTGATGCGGGATGAACTTGACTGAAAAATCAGAGCAAAACAACCTATAGGGGTGTGGCTCACTTCTAACAACACTCTTGTAGGAAAGCTGGGCAGAACGATCCTATTATTTAGCATGATAAATTGCGGTGCTTAACTTATTTCATTAGAAATAACATTTTTAGAATGAGGAATAAAAAAGAATTTTCATGGTGAACAAATACTTTTGACTGGTAGTGTATATATATAAGTTTTGAAAAGAAAATACCCGCCTCTAAAAAATAAAATCAAAAATAAAATAAAACAAATAAATACGTATTATTAGACATATTTCAAATAAATTTGTAAACTGTATTTCAATTATTGTATCTTACAAACATGGCCCCGCCCATCCCATCTTTTTAGTTTACCTACGAGGAAATATTTGTGTGTATACTTTTATCGTTGTAAGACTCGGATCATAGTCTGGTGGTACTTGTTTTTCATGTCAAAAGCCAACTCTGCCCTGGGTTTGGCACGACAAAATATCATGATTTTAACCAAATGTATGTGTGTGTGTGTGTATGTGTGTATAAAATATCCAACTCAATAGAAGACGTAAAAGCCAATTTGGTTGAGTGCATACATTTGATCATCAAATTTCACTCTGTACGAGCTTCATTAACAACTGAATTTGAAATAAGTTTTAAAAATATTTATCGTATCATGAAGTTGTCACATCAATTTAATCCAGAACACTTATTTAAACTTTAAAAAGTGAGAAACTAAAAATTGTGTGTGTAAGGGTTACAACTGCCTATGATGTTGTCATAGGCAATTTAATTAGAGACGTCGATGTTATTAAACTTTAAAAAGTGGGTAACGAAAAATTGTGTGTGTGAGGGTTACAACTGCCTATGATGTTGTCATAGGCAATTTAATTAGGGACGTCGATGTTATTAAACTTTAAAAAGTGGGTAACGAAAAATTGTGTGTGTGAGGGTTACAACTGCCAATGATGTTGTCATAGGCAATTTAATTAAGGACGTCGATGTTATTAAACTTTAAAAAGTGGGTAACGAAAAATTGTGTGTGTGAGGGTTACAACTGCCTATGATGTTGTCATAGGCAATTTAATTAGGGACGTCGATTTTTATTAAACTTTAAAAAGTAGGAAACGAAAAACATTTGAAATTCTTGCTATAACGGATTTTTAATCTATGAATTAAAAGATTTTTAAATATTTCTGTTGTGTATGAAGTAAAATATCTTTACTTAGAAATTTATACTTTAAATTGAATGACCAGAAAACCTGGCAAACACTTGCTTGCGACACACGGAACCACTGAACAGCTATTTCCACCTTATTAGGTCTTATCGGTAGTATATACTGTGATCTCTCTAACTTGAGAACGAACCAGCAACCACAGAATGCAGAGCCGAAACTCTACCTCTGAGCTACTGCTCCACATTGCACACAAGCCAAATCAACTAATCCTGTAAGAGTACGGATGTAATTTACAAGACATATCAGGTTATTTAGCCGCGCAATTACCTTGACTCGTTGATTTGGCAGCGCTTGTGTGTGATGTGGGCCAGTAACTCAATGGTTGATTTTCAGCTCTGCTCTCTGTAGTCGCTGTTTCGATCTCCAGTTGGAGAGATCACAGTATACGCAGCTGATAAAATCCAATAAGGTCAAAATAGCTGTTCTGTGGTTCCGTATATGCTGCGCAAGTGTTTACCGGATTTTCTGGTCATGGTAATTCAATTTATAACATAATTCCTCAACTTAAAAAAAGAAAAGGTACATAGATTTAGATTTTTGTTACAAATCTAAATGAATTCAAATACATAGAAAATACTTTTAAATTTCTGTAATGCGCTAATTTTTAATACCCAAGTAGAAAAGTACATGAAAAGTTTTATTACAATGACCGAAAAATGAAAACTAAAAGACGAGTCGAAAAATGCTGAATTCTATAGATGCATCATTTTCTCCTAAATTTTAAAATCAAAAATATATTTCTATGATGAATTAAACAAGACATTCACAAAAACGCTTAAAACAATGAGAAACATAAGAAACCAAATATAATAAAACGATTTCAGTCGCAGGTATTTATATTATCTGTAAGAATTAGAATTGTTGATGAAACTTAAAAAGTGTTTCTGCCTTAAAAAATAAAATAAAAGGAAGGATAACAAAAGGACGTGTAACAAACTGATTTGAAGTAAGTCATGAATCTAATTTAAAATAGGGCTGCATTTTAATTCAGTATCAAAATAAAAATACTGGAAACTTCTAGAATCTGCTCCAATTTCTTTGTGTTAAACCAACAACGACATTGGATTTTTATAACGTATCAACATGAAAATACTTAATCTGACAAGTTTTATTATTCTAACCATTTAAACCCGCCAAAAATTCGCTAATTTTAACATGCTAATTATTTATTATTAATTACTAACAATATTTCACTTCACACACAACAATAAATATTTCAGATCCTTTAATTCCACGTTTGAATAAATCAAACAAAATTTTTAATGTTTTTCGTTTCTCATTACATAATAATTGGCATTTTTAATTATGTTGGTATGAAAACCTTATAGAAAGTTGTAACGTTCTCCAAGATTTTTCGTCAAATTTAAATTTCCTTTGAAATCATGGGATGAACCTCATAATAAATGTATAAATACTCCCCTAAGTTTAAGCATGTTTTTTTGGGGGTGGGGGGCGAACGCCATAACCACACATCTAGAGTACCTCATGATATCACCAGGCTTTGTTGAGTTGTCATTAAGTAGGAATGGCATATACATGCTGATGCTGTTGAGAGCCTGATTCTCCCTCTCTCACTCTCTCTCTCTCTCTCTCTATATATATATATATATATATTGAAGAGTGTATATTTAGGCAGCATGTTGTTATTCAAGCAAGTTTTGTTAAAGATGATGGAACACTTTTTGTTTACTGTTTTTAATTTTATTCTTTTCAAGACTTCTTGTTATTTTTCTAGTGTCAGGATCTAGATGGTAAAGGAATTGTCCCATATCTTCTGCCCAAGCGCTCTCGACCACACTTTTGGTCGTCATCAGGGGTAGTGTAGTTTTGACTTGACTGTTGAGTTTTTACTGTTTTAATAATTTGTGGCGTTTTGTTTTGAAGTTGTCGGTTGGAACGTTTGCAGCGTTTCGTTTTAAAACGTTCAGTTGAAAAAAGGTTTACTAATAGTTAGTGATTTTTATTTATCAAAATATTTCATATATTGGGGTCTGTGTTAAATGCTATTTTTTAAATCTTTTATGCATATTGCTTCTAAGATTTGTAATCGTTTTTTATTATTGTTTTAATATATAATTATTGTATAATCTGTGAGAATCTTCCTTACATCGGATGATATAAGTTAGTGCTATTGTTATGTTTTATAATTGAATGTTGTTTTATGGCGCTATTTCCTGAAAGGTTATAAGTATGACGACAAGATAACGTTGTGGTTGTATAGCCAATGTAAGAATTATTTTTGTTTTTCGGGAGGCACTCTCGAAATGGACATATAAATTTATAAACTACATTGGTTTGGTTTAGGTGTATTTTAACGGAATTGGCGTTATTTTTAATGATAATGTTTGTTGTTTTAAATTTACTGTAGTAGATGATAAGTTTTATTTGTTTTAATTTTTCGATAGGTCTTTTTATGATGATGGTTTTTGCTTGTTCGTCTAATTTGTACACATACTGCATTTGATTTCTGTAATATAGATTAATTCTGTTAGTGTTGTTATTGTTAGTAGTGTTATTATTTTGTGAATGTTGTGATAATATAGTTTTAATTGTTGATCATCTAGTTTATAAGGAAATTTGTGATTAACAAGGGTTTGTTTTATGTTGATAATTTCTTTGTAAAATATCATCTTAGATGAGATGTAAAATGCTCTATGAATTAAGTTTTTTATAATTGCTATTTTATATTTTGGGGTACATTCACTGTGGTTGTTAAGTAGGGTGGAATTGTCGTTGGTGGGGGCTTTTTATGTGGGGATTTAGGGAATTTGTTATAATTAGTGGAGTCTGTAAGTACATCAAGGAAAGGGATTTTCTAATTAATGTTGAGTTCGGTGATAAGTTTAGTAGGGATTTTTTTCTAGAGTTTGTTCAAGTTTGGTGATTTCATCGTAGGAGTGTGTTACGATGAAAATATCGCCTACATGTATATCTTGGGTTTAGTTAGTGTTGTTTTAAATATTTTGTTTTCGGTGTGGGACATGTAGAATTCAAAGATGGTAGGACCAAGGGGCGATCCCATGGAAATACCGGCCAACACTGGTTTGTCCATTTGTCGGTGTCCATAGAAGAAAGTCACTTATAAGTTCGTCCTTGCTTCTTCAACAGTGTTCTGCAGGTCTTGTTAGTCTTACTTGGATGATTTTTGAGATAGGAGGTAAGTGGCTGTACATCTGTTGTTTCGTGGGGTGTTGCTTCCAGGTTTTATTCAAAATAGTTTGTAGCATTCTTATGTTGTTCCCATCTAGTTTTTCCTCAATGCGTTTTGTTAGCGTCTATGTGGTGCATCCATACAGTTGCATTGACACATCCACAACTTAGAAGAAATCCCGTTTTATTATATCGGATAGATCAGACTTCCATTATATCGATAACCTTTCGATAGCAGTGCACGCCTTCGTTAGGTGTATATTAACATCGCTTTCTGTAGATGAGTCACTGCTATCGAGGTATGTTTACTGATTTCAGAGTAGATGGCTCCTTTTTCTTTAAAACACATGTACTCTGTTTTATTTGCGTTCACGTTGAGGCCAATGCCTCCTGCTACCTGTTCCAGGCTATGCAGCAGGAATTCGGCTTGGGCAGGCATATTTGCTTGAAGCTGCCGGCCTCGACGAAATACTCTCAGAAGTCTGGAACACAAAGAAATTTGATGGATGACCTCTACGATTTTGCAACGCCGTATACAAAATAAAATATAGTGATAGTTAAAAGACTGCATGCTCCCTTTCGCCAAGAAAGGTGACCTCGGAATCTCTAAGAACTACAGAGACATATCTCTTACTTCTAAGGCTGCTAAGCTTTATAATGGCTCGGCATCTCAACTCTATCAAACCTGAGATTGAGAAAAAAATCAGGAAAAATTAGGACGGTTTTCAGAGAAATCGATTCACAACATCACAGATTTTGACAATCTGTCGAATCATCGAAGGAGTTGGAACAAAAAATGTTGAGGCAGCACTACTCTGTGTAAATTTCTCCAAGGCATTAGATTCCATACACAGAGAGAAGATGAAGCAAATTCTTTTAGCATATGGTCTCCTCAAAAAAGTGTATAGAAACATGAAAGTTTACCTGATAGAGACGCTTCTTCGGTATTGTTGGAATTTTACAAGGAGATACATTAGCCCCATATCTATTCATAATCTGCCTAGACTACGTACTCCGACGCCAACAGATCTAATAAAAGAAAATGGCTTTATACTAAAAAAGGCAAAAAGCAGACGATATCCTGCAGAAACTGACGCAGACTAAGCAATTATAACACTGGCAATTATTTACTTGTAAAATGTATTGTGACGAAGAAATCGATGTAAAACTACAGACATGACTAGAGCCACGCTAAAGCATCGATTTCGCTAGATCATCGAGGTTAAGCTTCACTGAACTGGGTCACTAGTTAGATGGGTGACCATTTAGTAACTGGAGGTACTGTAAGCAACCTGAAGCTAGACTCAGCAAAGTTTAGCATGTAAATAAGTAAGTTAGCGACAGTAGTCGAAGGCGACCCGAAGGCTCCCTTTTCAACAGCTACTACACTGATGAGTAGAGGAGGGCGCCACTCCTTTCCCTGGATTGTTCCACTTTACCCTTGATACGTACGTTATAATGCTGAGTGTTAAAAAAGTGGTACTTGATACCTTCTTGCTTAAGTCTTTGATATGACTCGACCTGGGATTGAACTCTGGTCTCCCAGATCACTGGCAAACACTCTACCCACTAGACCAATGAGCTGGTTAGCATATAACAAATGTAAAATTACCTGGATACCATGTTGTGCATCACTGGTTAACAAACTAATTTTGCCGACCATTAGTCCTACAGTAAAGAGTCACTTATTGCGTGGTGGTTATCGGCGTAGGAAATAGACATGGAGAATAAAGTTCAAATCCTGGACGAAGCTGTTTGGATTTCACATAGTGCTAATACCGTCGGGATACGTATTAATGCTTCGATTCTCTCTCCAGCTATGAGTAAATAGTAGGGCAACTTGGAGTTCGCTTGAAAATTGACGTTGATGGAGGGGTTGGGTAAATATATACTTCTGTATGGAGTTCGATTCTCATTGGACCATATATGCATGCACACACACAAATCAGCGCTAATAAAAGAGATGATTAACACACCTTTCATTAAACTCTTGTTCGTGTGGGGAGTTTTATTCTCGTGGGTGCCTTACAGCAAACTACAAGCACCGATCAGCAGAATGGCTTATTGACTCTAATCAACATTTGTGACTGATCTTCCTTGAAAAATTATAATGAACGATGTGTGGACGAACACAGACATTATTAAACTATAAAATGGATTGGAGAATTATTCTATTCTCCAAGTAAGTGCTGTTGCACAAACGAAATTCATGCTACGATGAGCCATTTTTGCTTTGTTACGGAAACACGCAACCATACAAAAATCTGATAATTATAACATACTCAAAACTAATTTGCCCATATCATCTTTTTCATTGAGACGAAAACCTTTGTCATTATTAGCTGACAATAGACTTAAAAAGTCCACTTTATGCGTCAAGTGTTTTCTTTTTATTCCTTTTAATTAAATGCATAGTTGACAAAACCAAATTATTAGAGTGTATCAAAATTATTAATCAACGGTAGGTTTTTGAAGCTTATGTAATGCTCTACATATGGCATATTTCGATGATCCTAGCTTTTCTGATTGAAACTTATATAATGAGAGTCCATGACATAATGGCTGACGTGGTGGATTGAGAGATCATAGTCTGAGTTCGAATCCCAGACACGTTATTAAGATCACTTTAGGACTAATGCTCCAAGGGAAAGTATGAACACTCTTACCCCCACCCCAGCTAGTTCTGAAAAAAAAACAACACACAAAACAATATTGTAATAATGAACGTACAAGAGATTTCAATATTCTTTATCTAACGAATTACCATTTTCATTTTTAATCATATATAATGCTGTCTATGATATATCTTTCGATAACTCTAGTTTTCAAGTGTCGTTGTGACTATAAAACTGGGTGTTAGTGACTTGTAAAAAGTATTGGAAAGAAATAAATGTAAAACTACTCGACACACGTTTTCTCCAACGGTTCCAGTGGCCGGTGTTTGGATCTTGGTCAAAAGATTTTCCAGCAGGCAAGCCTCCCTATAAGATTATGCCTCGCCAATATTTCTTCTCCCTTTGGCTTGATATGATATGTGGCCTTGTACTGAGCTAACTTTTTGGGCTCGATAAGATTCGTCAATAAAGAGGAGCAAAAATCATTACACCAATACAAATATTTTCTTAGAAAAATTGTTAGGTTCCCGTTGTAACTACAGTTCATGATTATATTGATGCTTCTATTTAGGAAGAAGAGATAATAATGACAAACATGTCAGAACTGTTTATTATATTGAAAACTTAAATGGTTAAGAAATAACGTTCAGTGCGAATGAAAACCTCAAAAAATTGTTATTTAGTTGCAAATTAAATGGAAAATGGCTTCGTTTTCTAATCCGGAGCCCTAAGTGTATTACTCAAATAAAAACTTCGTTATGATGTGCTGTTTTTGCTGGGTTAGCGTTACGAACATATCGAGAATTTTAGGAAAATATAAATAGAGTATTTAATGGAAATTATTTTATATACACCAGACGTTAAGAATAGTAAACCACACATTCATTGTTAAAACATTTTATGGGAAGGACAAACAGAATAAAAGATGCACTTCTAAAATAACAATAATAGTAATAATAATAATAGTGATAACACGGAGAAGAATACTAAGTATAGGTTTTGTAGTGACAGATGAAACGGATTATCACATAATAAGCGAATGCAGCTCTGAAGGAATACACGACTAAGCACAACTTGGTGGGATAGAAGATCCACTGAGAATTGTGCAAGAGAATAAAATTTGACCATACTAACAGATGGTAAATACACACAACAGAATCTGTTCTTGACCCATAAAATTATCTGGGATTTGGAGATAGAAACAGATCCCCTAATCTCGGCCAGATGAACAGAACAAATGTTTATTAATCAGAATAAAGAACAAACTATCTTATGGATTTTGCTGTTTTAGCAAACAGAGTAAAAAATAAAAATTATAGCAAGCGAAGACAGAGAAATACTTAGATCTTGTAGAGAAGAGAAAAGGCTGTGGAATATGAATGTAACTGTAATACAAATTGTAATTGGTATGCTTGGAACGGCCCTTAAAGGCTTAGAAAGGAGACTGGAGGGGGGGAATTGTAGATCAGAGTGATAATCGGGACTATCTAATCCACAGCACTGTTAAGATCATTAAGAATACTAAGAAATGTCCTGGAGGTATGGGAGGACTTCAGTGAAAAACCAGTTAAAATTGGAGGTAAAATCCCCCCCCCCACGAAATGAATATTCTTGCTAAGTATTCGGGTGTAACAAAAAGGTACAAATTTTGAGATTTCGTATATTTCCTTGATATGATTGGCACGTCAATAAAGAAAAACCCATTATTTTAATATGATTTTTATACATACTAACTGACAATACTATATTCATTCAAAGAACTTTAAACACAAAACTATTGATCTCATGAAAATACAGATGTTAGATTAAAACCGAATTTTGTGTATTGTTATTTACATCAATTTACAGTAAACCGGACATAAAGTTGGGGTCTATTTTATCGATGTGCCTTCGTGGATACAATAAAAAAAAGAACACGAACTCTAAGCTTATCATAGGTTTTGGTTTCTTTGTTTAATGGCATATCAACTCTTTGTAGGTTATTTAATGCCAAAGCCGTTCTCCTAGAAGAACAGTAGTGGTCCTATTTAACCCATAGCTGGGAGGATAAGGGGGTTCATACCTTTCCCAAGGGTATTTGCCCGAAAGTGAACGTAACAGCGCGACTGGAGTACGAACTCGCGTACTACGATTCCGCAGTCCATCGCTTTAACCATTACACCACGAGGACACCCCCCCTAAGCTTATCATAGTAAATGGTGATAGTTGTATATTTTCATTTGTATTCTGTGTTTGTTAAGCCAAAATTTTGGATTTTGATTTTCATGACAGTAAAACTTTTCACCACTTGGCGCAACAGATTCTTTTTACTCTGTTTATTCTGACTATAGTGTTATCATACGTTTGACTTAGAGCATGAACCGGCCCATTGGTATAATAGTTTGACTGTTTGCTAATGGCCCGGGAGACTGGGGTTCAGTCCCAGGTCGAGTCATACCAAAGACTTAAAGATTGTACTAGATGCCTCATTGCTTAAAATTCTACACTGTAAAAGTACAGATCATTGGTAAGTGGAGCAATCCAAGGAAAGGAGTAGTGCTCTTCCCGACACCTCGGTATAGTAGCTACTAAAAAGGGGCCTTTGTGTCACCCTCAACTGCGGTTGGCCAACTTGGAATAATGGTTAGCAAGCTAGATTAGCAGATTATTGTTAGTGAATTTGATTCTCACTGGGAACCTCATAGTTCTGGCCCAATGCAGTCTCTAAACTGAACAAATAATTTTAACCTTTGACAACGCTAAAAGCACTGGCTTCCGTCAGATCATCGAAAATAAGCAACGGTAAGCTTGTTCAGTTCTGAGATAGGTGACTGTTTAAAAACGGGAATTATTGTAAGCTACCAAATGTCTGTAAGCTAAAATAAGATTTGTCAATTACCATTACTTGTAAAATCTGATCTCAATACCAAAGAAAGTTTATCAAAGGTTTCTAATTTGTTAAAGTGTTTTACTTTATTTTATAAAAGTCATAAGTTGGTTGGTTGGTTGGGTTTTATGGCATATCAACCTTTGTAGGTTATTTAATGCTAAATCCATTTTAAAACAAATAATCATGAGTACAAAGTTTAACTGTCAAAAACATTTCTATTTCAAGCTATTCAGTTTAGTGAAACAGAGCTAATTCAGTTTAGTATAAGTATAGATTTTCTTAACACACAGTTAAATATCAAAACAGTTCTATATCAAATAATTCAGTTTAGCGTAAGTATTGTTTCAATATCAAAAACAGTTGCATTTCAAACAATTCAGTTTAGCACAAGTACCCTGTTTAAATGCAAGTACACAGTTTCATTGTCAAAAACATTTCTATTTCAAGCTATTCAGTTTAGTCAAACAGTTCTAATTTAAAAAATTCAGTTTAGAATAAATATGAAGTTTAGTTCTATTTAACGCATAGATAGATATTTCTTTCTATTCTCTCTGTCTCTCCTATCTTTACTCTTTTCTCCCTATTTCTTTCTATCCTCTCTGTCTCTCCTCTTTTCTCCCTATTTCTTTTTATTCTCTCTGTCTCTCCAGTCTTTACTCTTTTCTCCCTATTTCTTTCTATTCTCTCTGTCTCTTCTGTGTTTTCATTCTCCTCTGTGTTTTCTAATCATTCTCCATTTTTGTCCCATTGATTTCTCCTCCCTTCATGTTTTACTCACTTTTCATTTCCTCGCATGTCTCTCCCCTCCCCCTGCGCTCTATTCACAAAATAAAAAAAAATCCCGTGGTAACGCTCCGATTATTAAGAATGAATTCATTTGAGAAAAGGAATTCTTTTCAATTGATTTGGAGAAATGCCGAAGGAGATTGCCGCTCCTGAAATAATCTTCACCAATTTACATGAGCACACACACACACACACACACACACACACACACACACACACACACACACACACAATGTATATATATATATATACATCCTCATGTATCTACATATCCATTAAGCAATAAAATAAAACAACTCTATACACTGTAATATTTTGCTTAATTCAATCGGATTTTTATAAGTGTTCTTATATATCAAGAGCGATGGGACCATCGATGCATCACATACCTAACATTTTTTCCTGGATAAATAAGTTTGTGTAATAGAAAATCAATTATTGATCATTTTCACTATCATCTTTGTACTTTTATTATTTGTATTTTCCATTCTACATTTCTTAGGATAATTGTTACAAACGATATTACATTTCTTAGAAAGTTTATGTAGAAAAAAATGCCTGTTGGTTTAGCAAGAAAAAACACAAGTAAAACAATGAATTTAGTAGCTTCTCTATTGCTTTTGAATATGTAGCATGAGTAACAAACATAAAACTAGGTAGTTAAAAAAAAGATTGGTACAGAAAAGCAAAAATATTTTTGCTTTAGTTGTAGACATGGCTTTAGTCTTCCCTGTTTTACTATTCTCTTTAATCTGGGTGCGTGAAAAGGAGAGTCAGGACATAATAGTGAGTGGGTGTAAGAAAGACAATCACCGAAAAGCAAAGATATTTTTGCTTACACTGTAATCATGGTTAGAAAAGGCCATGACTTGAGTCTTCCCTGTTTTATTATTCTCTTTAATCTGGGTGCATGAAAGAGATGGAACAATTAAGTGGCGGTGAGTGTCACAGAGAGAAAGCTAACGAAAAGAAATTATTTTGCTTCTTCCAGCCGTATTAAGCCAGTAGATAATCTCTAATAAAGTGATCATTATAATATTGCTTTAAGCGGCTGAAATCAAAGACTTGTCTATTCAAAGCACTTATAGCCAGGTAGATTTAGACGAAAATTTTGTATTATTCGATTCTTTGGACGACATTTTGGATGAAGTTCTTCTTTACGAAAACCAAAGATTTAAAACAATGGGGAGGCCAGATTTATTGAATTGTTAAATCCGAAGCCTTTTTATGCTAACGAAAAAACCCCAATGGAAACGTTTTCAACTTTGGATGTATATAAAAATATTTTGAATTTGGTTGGAAAGAAATGCAAGCTGAAATCAGTTAATGCTGCAGATTTTGAAAAGCAAGCATCAAGCATCCAAGAAGTCACAGAGATAATACTGGAACTTGAATTAAACCAAGCTCTGATAGAAGTGAACAAATCACTATGTCTGATTGTGAACATAACTGCCACATCTGTTTCGCGTGAGTGATCATCTTCTTCAAAAAGCATGTAAATAATTACAAGAGGTGGTCCCAAAGTGACAAGTGATTAAGTAATTTGATTTTCATTTCCATGAACAATGATCTTTTAAAGAAGATGAAAGTAGAATGTGGTGCTGATGTAACACAACGGTTACAAATAGGTAATGGGCGTAGCACTACCCCTGAAGTTTCAGTCGGACCTCGTGTTAATCCCACCGGGATAAAAAAAAAACGAACATAAAATACCGTCTGTTGGTTCGCTTGATACGAAAGTCTATTTGCTACTCTCCTTACATAGTAGTCGCCGAAAAGAGAGAGAGAGTATGAAATGCATCAACTGCTTTAAATAGACAGAGAGAATAAACCATCGCGAGACGAGAGAGGAACACAAATCTTATGTTTCTCCCTTGCATTTCACAGAGAACGCCTGAGGTTTATTCGTTCTTTCTGCAATAAGGCTTTTTCACGACGGCCAGGTTTAGTGTGCCGGTGAGAGCTGACTCCTTCGCAGAGCTCATTCAAAATGGTTGCCGTCTTTTCGGCCAGTCTTCACATCTTTGCGGCCGGTTGGGAACTGACTCTTCCCCTGTTTTCTTTCCCATGCCCACTTTAACAACTTTCCGGTTGAGTTTGTTTCAGCTAACTACGGCTCGTCTAGTCGATTGCAACTGATATATTTCTATTTTGAACATGGGCGCTGGTATGCTGTTACCATGGCTAGGATTTCGGGATTACCCTCTGTTCACCATTTTAATCGTTTCTCCCTAATTGTTCTAATAGCCTCTCTGTCTGTCGCCCTTATCATGCCTGCCTCTCTCTCTCTCTTACCGCCTCGAACCCCTTTTGTATAGATGTTCCTCCTTTTTCACTGTCCTTTAGTTGATCTCTAACTGTGAACTCCAAGTTATGCTAGAAAACAATTTATTAGTAAAATAATCAACTAAACTTCCTAATTATTTGACACTGATACTTTTTACAATAAAATGATCGATGAATTTGCCAAAAGAAACAAAGAATTGAAGTGATTTACAAATAAACTTTGATAACTCATTTGTAGATTTTATTATTTTCTCTAGTCGCCAATAGCAATCATTATCAGGGTATTAATAATGGGGGGGGAGCATTAAGTCCAGTGGGGGTGTATCTAGTTTTAAGCGGGGCCTGTTGGTATATGCTTATTTTCTCACGTTAAAATTAATTCACATCCCATTCATATTTGGGCGGGGGAGGCAAAAATTTTCCGGGGCTGCAAAGTAAGGTTCTCCTTTTTCCTTTCTACTCAAGCGATTGACCTACATAATGAATAGCATGACCTGATTCCCAAGTCACTCTTTGCCACTGATTATGTGTGTGTGTGTGTGTGTGTGTGTGTAATCTTTTGGTTTGGTAATGTTGTATGGCATATCAAATTTTGTAGGTTATCTAATGCCGAATCCCGTTTATGCATACATTTTATATAATTTGTTAGCGAATAGTTTGTAGATAACAATTTTAAATAAATCAGATGTTTTCCAGGATCGTCATCCAACACTAATAATTTCATTTATTAAATATTCCCATCTAATACGAACCTACACTTAGAATTCAATTTGCACACGGTTAAATAATTTCAAGTATTCCTATCTAACACTAATAATTCTATTTAATATTGATCATTTGTTTGCACTCGGTTAAATTGCTATTGTATGCTAGTGATGTAATATTTACTGTCGTGGGAAATGGACACGGTGACCTGTGTTCAATCCTTGACGAAGCTGTTTACATTTCACATAGCGCTAATACCCTTAAGAAACGAATCTGTCTAACTCCTAACTATCAGTAAAATAGTCGGGCATACTGAGATCTTTAACGGTGGTATGGAAACCAGTCAAAGAGAAGGAAAACTGAATTCAAACATAAGAAACTCCGATAAAAATGACCCTGTGTCATGTCCTGCTCATGCAGGGAGTGGGTGGGTATATTTTTCATCATCATCATGTCGCGCCGCCTGCGCGGATATCCCTGACCGTCTCTCGCCATTTCTCCCTATCATTCATCGCCTCCGGCAGGTCTTCAGGGTTGCATCCCGTGTCCTCACACAGCTGCTGTATGTAGGTTCGTGCTGGTCGTCCCACTCTTGCACATCCATGTGTGGGGGTCCACAGGAGTACATCGCTTATGAGCTCGTCCTTGCTTCTCCAGCAGTGTCCTGCGTGTCTGGTTCGTCGAACTTGTATAGTTTTTGTGATGGGGGGCAAGTGTCCGTATAGTTGTAGTCTCGTGGGGTGTTGTCGCCAGGACTTGTTTAATACTGCTCTCAACATTCTTGTATAATTTCCGTCCAGCCTCTTTTCCAGCCGCTTCGTAAGCGTCCATGTGGTGCATCCATATAGCAGTATCAACACAACCGCTGCCTGGAAGAAACTGCGTTTCATTTTATCAGTTAGGTCCGACTTCCATATGATCGAGAGCCTATCGATAGCTGTCCATGCCTTCGTCAGTCGTGTGTCGATGTCTTTCTCGGTTGATGAGACGCTGCTTCCTAGGTAGGTGAATTTGTTGACTAGTTTCAGAGAGGCTCCGTCTAGTGTGGTAATGTTGCCCGTTTGGTTGTAACACATATATTCGGTTTTGTTTGCATTGACATGGAGGCCAATGCCAGCTGCGGCTCGTTGGCGGGTATTGATATTTATATTGATAATTGGAAAGAGTTTATTGGTAAATTTTTACCCTTTAACCCATCTGATTTTAGCGAAAACTAAAACTAAAATTCTCCTTTTTTTTGCATTGGGGTGAATACATGTAAACAACCTGAAAAATATCCCCAAATAAAAAATTCTGAAGAAAACCCCAATATTTTAGAATTTAAGGGGTGGGGATCACTTTGTTATATAAATTTAACGTAAAATGATCCCCCACTTCTTGACCAGCAAGCATTACTGACGACTAGAGATAGCGGTAAAGGGACGTGTAACCAAATTTTCTTTTTTCATTTTTTATAGGGAAATCAGATGGAGAGTGTAGAGGTGTTAACTAAGCTTATTAGGGATGGGGACTTTTTTCACTAAATAAAAAAAACAAAGGGTGGAAAAATATTTGGCCATTTTTTTCACAATGAAATAAAAGATAGTGCGGTAAATAAAAAAATGGGGGGGGGCTTTCTTTTTTTTAATAGTGATGAAAAGACTTGAAATAAAAAAAAAAAACGCCCACGTTTCAGCAGGAGAAAAAAAAAGACAAATTGTGTGGTGGTGGGGTGGGGGCTCTAACTTTGGCCATTTTTTAAACCATGTATCCGTCACTTCCGCGTAAAATAACCGCCAGTCTATCGATGTTCTTAAAGAAATGTTTAAGCATTCCAACATAACCCAGTGGTCCCAGATATGGTTGAGTTAGTGGTTAACAAACACAATTTTCCAAGGCAGAATATTGGTAGGATGCAAAAAAGAACCTTTAAAGTCCGAAATGGTAAAGCTGCACGTTGTTTTCTTGGACTTTGGCACACTAATCCTTTTTCGACAATGCCAAGTTTTCTGGTCTTTTCTATAACTACATAAAGTTTTACAATGGAGGCAAGTGACAGTCGTGGCTAAGATACCATGGGAACGCAGAAATTCCATACTTTTCCCATCGTTTTCAAAAAACTGGATAATACAATTGTAATAATTGAAGGAACACGATTAACAAGACATATTGGTTCAAATATTGACCCTATAGGAAATGATGCAATTTCCTCGTCAGAGAAACATCTGGAAAAAACGAATCAAGAATGGCGCCAAAAACTCTAACAAACGCGAAAAGCAGAAAAAAAAAAGAAAATTGGATAAATAAAAGGATTATGCATCCCCCGCCTAAAAATATGACCAAAAGCAGAAAAAGAAATAATTGGATAAAAAAGATTATTTCATTAAAAAAAAAAAAAAATCCTCCGAAGCAGTGCTCGTAAGATAAGTAAGTACAAAGTTGAAAAGAAAATTGGGCAAAGTTAGTGGCCCCCCTACCTCAAAGTTTGTCTTATTTTCTTTTTTATTTGCTGAAACATGGGTTCTTTTTTATTTTAAGTTTTCAATTTTAAAAAAAATCCCTCCACAATTTTTTCTCTAATACATTTTTATTTTATTGCGAAAAAAAAAATCCCCACTCCAAATAAGCTTAGTTAACACCCCCGCCCTCTCCATCTGATTTCCCTACAAAAAATGAAAAAGAAAAAAAGTTTCACGTCCCTTTGCCGCTATCTCTGGTCGTCAGTAATTCTTGGTGGTCCTGAAGTGTGTGATCATTTTATGTTACATTTATATAACAAAGTGACACCCCAAATTTTAAAATATTGTTTTTTTCAAAATTTCTTCTTTGCGAAAATTTTTTCAGGTTGTTCACATGTATTCACACACACACACGCACACAAAGAAACAAGGAGAATCTGATTTTTAGTTTTCGCTAAAATCCGATGCGTTAAATTAGTAAAAATTTACCAATTTGTTTATCCTCTGTAGACTGCGAAACAATTTAATGAAGAGCTATCAAATTTGGTCTGCGTACTTATTGAACAGGTTTTAACATGTTCTACATTGTAAAGGTGTCTAACAAACTGTAATCAGCAGAAAGCTATGTTACTGCAAGATGTGTCTTTCAATACAGAACTTTAATTTCTAAAGAAAAAAATTTACGATCTTTTTATCCAAAACAAATAATTTTCAAACAGAAGTAATTGACTCCTAGATGAGACTCTAACAAGTACTACCACTCCAGGGTCAGAGTAGACCTGGGAGTAATAGCAATAAAGGAGTACTCCACACTCCTTTGATCTCTTGAACTGGAGTTTCACCATCAGATAGTTTACTGTTATATCCCTTTGGGTGTGGTCTTATCCCTCCGCAGAGAATGTAATCAACGTATTCTAAGCCACATCGACAGGGCGACCTGTGTTGACTGGTACTTCAACCAGTAGATTGAGCACGCACACACACACACACGTTTTATGTGTACGTGCTTGTTTTCATCTGAAGTAACAAGCCTCACTCTCCCTGTCGGGAAGATGGCAAAGGTGAGAGAATTCTGGTCTCCCTTACCAAGCGAGCGAAAACTAAACATTTTAATTGTGAGTGTGCAATTGTAAACTCAGTCGAGTCGGAAGGATCACATTCATCAGGTGAATGAAAAGGAAAGAATGTTTGGTATTCAAAATGAAATAGTTATTTGTCTATGGTAAAGTCATGACAGAGAGAGAGAGAGAGAGAGAGAGATAGGGGGGAGACTGGGGAGAATCAGAAGAAACTCGAGGCAGGGGGTAGGACAATTCATTGAGTGAAGTCATGAATATCTGAGGAAAACAAAAAATGAATAAGAGAAAGGGTAAAAAGAAAAAAGAAAACAAAACATCTGTTTTAAGTTTAATTTAGTCAACTCCCAAGCTAAAATAATTGGACAGACACATTGTGAGGATCGAATTCATAATGTATTGCTTGGTTAAAGAAAAGAACAAATGAAGGTCTATAGTAAAGTGAGAAGAAAAAAATGTTATATTTTCTAATCTATTTGACAATTGTAAATAAATTCGACTCTCACTGGGTGTCCTATACTTCTGGGTTTGTGCTAAACTATACTAAGCATAGTAAATTACAACTGTGAATTTTAAATCTGAAAACCCAACATAATTTAATAATTTTCATTAAGAATTATTATTTCGGTTTCTTTATAGCATATCAACCTTGGTGGGTTATTTAATGTCAAAGTTATCCTTGTATAAGAACAGTGATACTATTAAACCAATAGGGAGATAAGCAGTACATACTTTTTCCAAGGGTATCAGTCGTAAAGTGGTAATTTACTAAACTTTTTGCTTAGATGTGACACAAGGCCATCTCTTACTTCAAGGCCGCAGTCCAACATGTTATATATCAAACAACACTTAAACTCACACCCCCAGTGCGCCTCGGGTAGTATAATGGTTAGCAAGCTAGACTACAAACCTACATGAGTTCGAGTCTCATTGGGTGCCCTATTTATACGGCCTTGTGCCATACCTAAGTAATACAGATTTGAAATAACTATTAAACTCCTCCCCCAATTATTAAAGTACCTGTTGATTTGCAAAAACAATCATAGATACTCCCCACACAAAACAAAAAAAAACTGCGCAATCCTTAGTTGACACTTGAAAATCACTGATTGAAAAAAATCATTAAAGACTGCATAAAACAAACATTGGAAACAATGCGCCTTCTGTGGTGTCATGCTTAACGAGTTTGACAAGCGAACCATTGTTTGAGAATTCGATTCTCACTGGATGTCCCATACTTCTGGCTTTGGGCTAATGACGATATCAATGGGATTTTTTTATAAATTCATCTTACAATATGTATAAATGTTTCTAAGATGCCATAATGGTTGATGAACTTGTTTAGAAGACAATTGTTAACGAGTTCGATTCTCACCGAGAGTCACATTCTTCTAGACTTGTAAACTAAGCTAAGTTTAGTAAATGACAACTTGCTGGATTATGTTACTATTTGATAATTTTATTGTGCATCATCAACATCCTGTTTCAAAATCTTTCTTGGTTAAAAAGAAATTTGAGCAAGACAATAAAAAGAATTTTAATATAAATAAGCGGTTAAGTAAAATGCACATAATAAACCCTAATGAGTAGAGAGTACTCGTCACGAGACAAGTAGCAGCAGCAGCAGCAAATCCCGGTCAGAAGATAAGACCTAATGAAAACGAAAAAAAACAAAACAAAACAAAACAAACAAAACAAAAACAAACTTGTCAACTAGTGGATTTTGCCATTCCTGCGGACTGAATGAATGAAAATAAAAGAAAGTGAAAAAATAGACAAGTACCTGGATCTTGCCAGAGGGCTGAAAAAGCTGTGGAACATGGAAATGGCGGTGATATCAATTGTAGTTAGTACGCTTGGTATGGTCCCCAAAAGCTTGGGGAAACTGGAGATCAGAGAAAGAATCGAAACCATTCAGACCACAGCACTGTTAAGCTCAGCGACTATACTTGAAAGAGTTCCCAGGAGACTCGAGACGACTTACTGTCACTTTGACTTCAGTAAACAAAAAAAAAACAAAAAAATTACGAATCGCTCTCACAAAGTTTTAAATACTTTGTGAGAGCAATTCGTAATTACTACGATTCTGCAGTCCAACGCTTTAACCATTACACCACGAGGAGGACACCCCCTTTTTCTTTAGAAGTTTAAATTCAGTGCGGTTAATTACACCTGGCAGTATAGAAAGAGGAATATTTCTTTCTATTACTGTCAGTATTTTAGCAGAAAAGATGAATATAGAATAACGAGTTACTCATTCTCTCAAAACTATGTTGCTTCGAATCGGAGAGTGATAATCATAAGATTATGCTCTATTTGACTATCGATTAAACAGTCACACAAACAAGCATAAACGGAATTCTCCATTTTCAGAAGCCAATATGCATGTTAATAAGAAGTTCACGATTTTTGAGACGACTGTGATTTCATAGATTTATTTTCTCCTGTCAATATACGTTAGATCTTGAATGGATCTATATGTCGTTTGCATACATAATGTTAGAGAAGCAGCATGAATCAGCCAATCAATAGGCAAGAGTAAAGATATTAACTCCACTCCATTTGAGAACGATAAATTAGGTCAAAACGACCATCATATTTAAAGTATATGACGATGGTTGATTTGATGATTTCACAGGCAAGAAAATAGCAGTCACCAAACGCTATTGACTGTGTCTGCACTATTTAAACTTAGATCTACATTTGCTCTCTTATCGATATTGAACACTCTTTATTTACAAATATGGTAGACCATATTATTATTATTATTATTATTATTTACTCATTAGAGTTTTTCACATCAGCGTTAGCTGGAGGTCTTTCACTGGAGTTTGAATGACAGCAAGTCTCAAGTCTCTAGAACTCTTCTCAGTATTCTGGCCGTTCTCAATAATGCTGTTGTTTGGATGGTCTCCACCCGTCCGCCAACTTCCAAGTCCTCCAGTCTTTTTAGTAATCCTTTAGTTACTGTACCAAAAGCACCAATTACAATTGGTATAATTGTCACCTGCATGTTCCACAGTTTTTTCAATTCCCTAGCAAGGTCGAGGTACTTATCCTTCTTTTCACATTCTTTCAGTTTTATTCAGTGGTCAGCCGGGACAGCAAAGTCGATAATTTTGCAATTTATTTATTTTTTGATTATTATTAGGTCTGGTCTTCTGGCCATGATTCGGTGATCCGTGTGTATGTCAAAATCCCATAGGAGTTTATGTGGGTTATTTTCTAGGACAGGTGCTGGGTTGTGCAAATACCATTTGTTGGTATGGTCAAAATTAAATTTCTTGCACATCTTCCGACCCAATCGTGTCTAGTCTTATATTCCTTCGTGTCTAGTCTTATATTCCAATCGTGTCTAGTCTTATATTCCTTCTGCGCTAATTTGCTACATTCGCTTTATTATTATTATTATTATTATTATTATTATTATTATTATTATTATGCACACATACTTGAGGGGGAGCTGAAAAATTCATATGATGGCGTCATATCTGCTGTTAATGACTTTTTTTTTTACCAGTGGGATCCAAGCACTGCAACATCGACGGAAAAAGTACGGAAATCACAAGGGAGACTATGTTATTAAATAAACGTCTATTAGTAACATTCCATGAGAGTATCTTGATCAGTCTATGAACTTTTCAGCCGAAACTGAATATATCACTGAGTGGCCTAATGGATAAAATGGCTGGTGAAACTCAAGTTGCGAGTTCGGACTGAGTAGACAAATACACCGGCTTAAAGAAGAAGTAGAACCGATTATTACGAACTTAGAATTCCCCGGGAAGTTTACCTAACGAGACAGGTTATAAGAGTTAGGACGACAATACCCCAGAGGATCAAATTAAAAGGTTCGGTTTGACATTCCCGAGAGGATTACAGAATGTGTCAGCCATGTCGTAATATGCAGTAACCCAAACGTTGTGAGAACCACCCCCGCAAAAGAAAAAAAAGAGAAAGAAAAAAAAACAACAACAACCCCAGAACAAGCAAACAAGCAAACTCTGCAGAAACTGGTCCAAGTAAATTAATACATAATCCTAATATCTCGTTAAAAAAATTCAGATGCTAAACATGTATATAGCATATTTTTTACGTGTTGATAATTCATTTATTTTGTTATGAATGGAGATGGGCCAGCTTGTAAGTTGTTTCTAGCAAAATTACATGAATATAACAATTTACGCTTGTTAAGCTTTGAGAGAGAGAGAGAGCGAGAGAGAGGTGTCAAAAAGTAAAATGATATTTTTGAAAAAACAAAGTTATATAACAAGTGTATATATATATATATATATATATATATATATATATATATATATATATATATATATAATGTGTGTGCATATCTACATGCAAATTTCTGTGTATGTGAGCCTCTATTTATGGGTATGGGAGAACTAAACGAATTTTCAGTTTAAACACATTTATTATTACGCGTGTATGTGTGTGTGTGTGTGTGTGTGTGTGTGTGTGTGTGTGCTTATGCACACACACACACACACACACACACATTATATGTGTAAAAGGATAAAATAAGCAGAGATTAATTTGCAAGTCTCTACAATTATTTCAGAAAAATAATTTGTTTGCGTCAAAACATTTACCTCCTCCACATACACCAAGGTCAAGATGTGACAGAAGGTCATTTTTAAGCAGAGTACAGCTGGTTTGAATCCAGTGTTTTCCTTCACTAAGACTGGTTGCCTTACAATGGCTAAATTATCTAGTCTGTCCAACTATTTAACAGAAGAGATGGATTCATGTCTTTCTCAAGGGCATGAGCCTGAAGTGCAACGCAAACTACCTCGTTCGGGATTTGAACTCTGGGAACAGAATCCATTTCCTTCGAAAATAACCGTTGCGCCGAACAAAGCTTTTTGCTAATATAAAAGCATTCATGATACAAATCAGTCTTCAAGATGATAAAATAGCAAAACAATTTTTTAAAGCAAATCAATTCATTATTTGTCCCTGGTGTACTTTGACGATCGTCAGAATATTTCGTCGTGAATATGAGCATTGGTTAAAAGGTATCTATTTACCTTGAGGTCGTGAGTTCAACCACCGAGTCAAGCAGTGTATCAAGAATATACTAGGGTATGAAAAATATCCCCCAAGCATGAACGAGAATCTACCCCCTGGATAGAATATATAAAAACAATCTCTCTCGCATATTTACAATGCTAAATAATTTAGTAATGATCGTAATGTGGCTACATAATTGCTGTTAATGACTAGCGAAATGTGTTTAAAAGATTCGGAATTGAAAAACAGAATAATAAATAAAGAGTTTTCTCCAAAATTGTCCTCTTCGCATTAAATACACTTATTCCAGCAAGTTTTCCATTCGTCGGAGAACCTCTGAAAATTATTTTTTGATATGGTATGAAGCTGTCATTGTATTTCTTTTAAGGTCTTCCACGTCATCAAATCAGTTTAGGAAACTAGAAAATGTTGCATGGAGACAGCTAGGTAAGGTTAGTGGCGGGCTGTTACACTCACACAATCTTGTGCTTTACCCAAAAATTATTAGCGAAAGTATCAAATTAATGAACTAAAAAATAAATAAATAAAATAAAAATACAAAACAACTTGGTATTTATTTATCATTTACTGATTTCATTCCTGAAAATATTACTTTTTAAAAACAAACACTGGAAATTTTTGTTGTAATAATACACTAAGCTAATTTCATGATATCTCAATGAATGTCAATTATAATTATTAAAACAAATTGGCAGATTTTAGGTTGACACAATGTCAAAAGTATTGGTCACACACACTCAGCGAGAATCAAACCCACCAGTAATGGTCTGATAACCTAGCTAGCTAATTTTCACACCCAAGAGGTGTTCGAATGAATTATGAAGGTTTTGTGCCATGTGTGATGGAGGGGTATGAAAATTGTTCTTCCTTATGCAATTCCTCAGAGGCCCTACTGTCTTATCTGTGCTAGTTTTCGTTAAACGAGTATATGTGAAGACATATCGTGTGTGTGTGTGTGTGTGTATATATATATATATATATATATATATATATATATATATAGGTATACATCTCTCACTGAACGTGATACATATAGCAGATGAGTAATCTTTGACAAAAATTGTAAAAAAAAAAAAAATTATTCTATCATGACTAATAATGCTTAGCTTCAAAAAAACCACAATTAAACAATACTAATGAAATCTACGAATTTCCTTATCCTTTGAAAATTGTGTCCCTTAGGATACCTAAGCATCGGATTCCTAGGTTGGCTATACAAAATACCATCCTATCCAATAGATTAACTTTCCATTTGTCTGTTTATATAATACCTAATAATGATACAAATAAACGTGGGACTCAAATGATAGATTTGAGTGACATGATCGATTCGTGCTCCCTTAATAATCAACATGGGTCGGTCGTTATCCTGCAAATGTTGGTTGTTCTAATTTCAGGTGCACAGACAATAACTCGAGGTACAATCAAAAATAAAGAGAGGAGAGAAGAGTTCATCTATTAAAAAAAATTAACTGTTTGTGTTTACTGAGACGACAAAACAGCCAATTCTCACCAAATTTGGCACGCACACGCGCGACTAACTTCCGACTGTATTATGAGGGGAAAAAACTGATACCCACACCTCGAAAATTTCGGGTGCTTCAACCTCCAAATTGACTTGAGTATCACACAGAAAATAAAGGGAGACTTTTCTTTATCTCTGTAAAAATAAAAAAAATATCTCCAAATTTGAATGGGTTTTAATTTCATTGTCCCAATTCTTTATACTATTATTTCGAAAACTGGAAGAAAATTCTCAAATTTATTTTCTTTAAAGAAACAGTATAAAACAAGACCTGTACACTTGCACGTGAAAGGACGGTGATGAGAACCGTAGAAAACTAACAAAGTCACGTGCAAAACTCCTGTCATGATTTACTTAGCCCTCAGCAGGAAAGATTATCGTGGGTGCAGACTGTCCCCACTTCAAGCCGTCATATATAATGAACATTGTTAGATGTTGGTATTTCTAATACGTGTTAAACTATACGAAATTGAAAGTAAAGAAAGACTTAATAAAATGAAGAAATCCAAATGCTAAATATAACCTTCTTCAGCTTTTGGGAACTGCGTTTCTAAATATAGTTATTAATTTATAGATGTATTTCGCACATTGAAGAATTTTGTTAGTCATAATGATACAAGATTGACCTACCAAACAACAGAACCACACACACATCAAGACTTACTGACAGCAAGGATTTCCCTGACTCTCTCTCTCCCCCCATCCACCCCAATCATTAATCGCTCCCGACAGGTCTTCCAAACTACATCCTGTGTCCGCACAGAGCTAATATAAATAAGTTCTTGCTGGTCGGCCAACACTGGCGCGTTCATGTGTTGGGGTCCCTAGAAGAACGTCACTTTTGAGTTCGTCCTTGCTTCTTCAGCAGTGTCCCGCGTGACTCGTTCGTCTTACTTGGATAGTTTCTTAGATAGGAGGTAAGTGGCCGTACAACTGCTATTTTGTCGAATGTTGCTTCCAGATTTTGTTAAAAAATAGCACGTATCATTCTTGAGTAGTTCCCATCTAGCATTTTCTCTATGTGTTTTGTTAGCATCCGTGTGGTGCATCCATATAGCAGTATTGACACTGTGACAGCTTGAGAGAAATCCTGTTTTATTTTATTGGATAGATTAGAGTTCTATATGATGGACAATTCTCACGTTAGAAGTCCACACATTCGCGAGGTATATCTTAACACCACTTTCAGCCGATGAGATATTGCCGTCGAGGAACGTGAACTTGTCTACAAATTTCAGAGGCCCGCCACTTAGAAAGGAGATGGATCCTTCTCGTTTAAAACACATGCACCCTGTTTTATATTTATACATGATATAATATTGTTAATAAAACAAAATCAACTGACTAGATGTACTTAAACACTAAAACTATCCATTATCAAACGATAGAATAATCTAATCTCCGTTAACACAAATAACTGAAATTGTTACTCAAAACTTGAGGAGTGTCTAGTGATAATCAAACTCATAAGCTTAACTTGCTAACCATTATATCAATATTGAACAAGTCCTGGCGGCAACACCTCACAAGGCACCAACTATACGGCCACCTGCCTCCCGTCACGAAAACTATACAAGTTAGACGAACCAGACACGCAGGACACTGCTGGAGAAGCTATGGACCCCCGCATATGACCAAGCAAAAGCAGGACGACCAGCTCGAACATACATACAGCAGCTATGTGAGGATACGGGATGTAGCCCTGAAGACCTGCCAGAAGCGATGAATGATAGGGAGAAGTGGCGAGAGAGGGTCAGGGATATCCGTGCTAGCGGCACGACATGATGATGATGAATTCTACTCCTGGAAAACCTACGGTTATTATAAAAAAATAATGCAGCCTTAAAAATGAATATAAAATAAAAATTACCGAATATATAGATTCATAGATGATAATTTATAAGTTGATTTTGTCGTAATATATCTAATTAGATTTCCACAAGTACAAATAATATGCTGAAGTTTCGGGGAAAGATACAAATCTTAGACTTTCATCTTAGCAGAGATGAAAAATGAAGCAAATAAAAAAAGTATCAGGACACCGAAGTTAAGCAACAATCAGCTTGTTCAGTTCTGAAATTGGTGATCTTTTAGAGGCAGCGAGTATTGTAAGTAATCAACGGCCTGAATGCCTGAGGAAGCAAAGTTTAGTGAATAACACCCCCCCCCAAACCCAAAAAACAAAAACAAAAAAAATTAAAAAAACTCACAGTCACTGTGTTCTTTATATGTATAAATACTTTGTTCAAGTACACTGAAACTTGTTTATTGTTATTAATGTTGAGCAATAGCTATGGGGGAGTGGTTTATTCATGTTTCCATCCAAACACTCTTTTCCACTGATCACCGTGGCATGCTAGGAACAAGACGTTTTTTGTTAAGACATCTGACAATGGAAGAAAATAGAAGGCCTTAGTTTCAAGTGAAATTTGAATTCAATTTATCGATACAGATTTTCCGTATCGATAACCAATAAGTTACCAAGCACATCTGTGTATATCTTTTCTTTTTATATCTGATCTTTACTATACAATGTGCTACTCTAAAGTTCACGGAATTTGGATAGATTGAACAAGCTGTTCATCTGGCAAGTTAACAAACATTCCCCAATCATACTTCACATCCTATTTATGAAATTTATATTTTTGAATAACTGATAATAGGGGGAAGTACTTTAGAGTTACCAGTCAATAACTATCTTCCTTGGGAAATTATTACGATAGAAGTGAGCGCAAGCGCTACCACGCACTATTAATTTTGAAATGTGTAGTAAAAATTTGCTTTTAAAAAACTAATTATCAATGACTCAGCTAGATATAACACATATCCCGCAACCTGATTTGATTATGAGGTTGCCACTCATGTGTCTTGAACAGAAAGAGCCATGTAGAGCCCATCCTTCTCCAGGTCTGGTTCGAACTGAAGAGTTTTTTCTTCTCCTTGAACGGTTGCCATACTAAGGTTGAAAAGCCTAATCTGCTAACTATTTTACCATAACTGGAAGAAGTCTAGCTGTATTCATATCCTGTCCCCGGTTATTTACGCTCTGTAAAATGCAAACAGCTTCGTTCAGGATTTGAACTCGGGTCGCTGTATTCAATACACAAGATTGTTATAGATATAATTATTATCAGTGCTATCAAGTTGTACTCTTTGAAACAATGGGCGGGTGGAATGTATGTTTTAAGATTATGGAAAATTTGAGACATTAGTTTTAACTAGAGCTCAAATCTGCTGATGCTTTTCGCAGATTTCGAGAAGTGGAAGGAAATGAAACAATAACTGGCCGAAACTAGTTTTTAAAGGAAGTGACTTGTTCCTTGAAATAATGCCCAGAAATGGATGACGATCTAATGTCAATTATGATATCTAAGTAACGCAGAGAAAAATCACCACAGAAAAAGCCCAGATCATTGAAAAATAACGTATATATGACACAAGAATCACATGAGAGGACTCGAAAAGTTCCTTATGAATTCTCTGTTGATTAATAATTGAAAATTATTTTGGCACCCCCTAACATGTATGTAAGCACGTGTATACAGATATACTTACTCTAATCTAAGGATTTTTATTGGGTCCAGATATACATCTATAATCAAAGATTGTTCAATTTAACGGCCTGTCAACCCATCTGAAGATTGGGGAATTCCATATATTATGTTTATATTTACATTTCTTGTTGCTGTTAAGTGTTTTTCCCACATGGTTATATAGTATCAAGTATTCCTATCTAATACAAATAAATTTCAAACAGAGCTATTTGACCCATTGATGGGAGATTAACAGATACTAACAGTCCGGGTCAGGCAGTAATGGCAATGAACAAGTACTCAATATTCCCCAGAACTGGATCATTACTAGCAGATGCAGTTTAGTGTCATTCTCAAGATACCCTTTTGGAGAGGGGTATTATCCCCTCTGTAAGGGATACAATCAGCGTATTCTAAGCTCCACAGTAATTAAGGAGTAATCGAAAGAAATTGCGAGCCATTAACCTCGATGTCAAGTAACATTCTATAGAATATATATTGGTTAATATTTAGACATCTCAGAGGCATTTAACACTACAACACGAGGGATTTCTTGACGATCTTACAATTTATGAGATAACTGGTAAAGTTTATTTCATCATTAATTCTTTTTAACTAGAAGAACTATGAAAGCTGCCATTAATGGTAAATCCTCTCAAATTCATAATGTTCTTCAAAATTGTGTTCTTGGTTCCACTCTTTTCTTGCTCTACATCAGTCATCATCAAATCGGATTTCCCTGACTCTTTCTCTTCTCCATTTGCCCCTATCAGTCATCGCTCCCGGCAGGTCTTCCAAACTACATCCGGGGTCTGCACAGAGATTATGTAAAAAAGTTCTTGCTGGTCGGCCAACACTGGCACGTCCATGTGGAGGCGTAATTGGCTACTTCAAACTGTTGAAGAATGTTCTCAGATCCATCATCATCAACATTTATTTTAATCTCAGTCGTTTGGACATGGCTAGAGATCTTTCCTCTGACTTGACTGATGGTCCATTAAGAAGTAAACAAATGGTTTATGACATTCAATCAATGCATTAAAAAAAAAAAGATAAACAAAACAAACAAGCTACTATCTCTCAATTCAATACCACCGTGCAGTAAATCTTACTTGTGATGGACGACTGGGTCGTTCTAAAAGATTCTCCCAGACGTGATAGAATTCTGAGTCTTAAATGCAAACCCGTCTTGAAGTGGGACTTTATAACGTTTGATGCTGGAGGTGAGGCTCTTCATATGACCTTCGAAAATTCCTGATACCTGAAGTTTTATTGTTTCTTTATAAAATGTCAAATTTCCCTGCATATTTGGACAGGCCTTGCTGTTTCATTTAAGAAATAAACAAAAAAATAATCTAAATAAAATTCAGAAAATAGATCACCACATTTAAACATCTTGATAAAGATTTAATGTAAAAACTGTAACGTTGAACATTGGCAAATAATTCAACCTAAATAAATTCATTCTCTGAAGACCTTGTGTTGTTTCATATATGAACATTTTCATACCGTTGTATTTACTTCCATTTTTCCCCACATACATATATCTATGATTTGTAAGCGAATAGTTTGTAGGTGACTTTTTAAATGAACTCATTTATTTGCACATAGTTAAAAGGTTTCAAGTATTGCTATCTTATATCAGTAATTCAGTTTATCAAGTATTTCTATCGAATACAAATAGTTGGTTTCAAATAACTTATAATAATAATAATAATCCTTAGTAAACAATTGAACAGTTCTGTTTGACACACTAATTACTAATCCAGATCAGAGTGGACCTGGAAGTTATGGAACTGTTGGGATACTCTACATTCCCCAAAGTTCCAGCACTGAAACCACACCATCAGATGTAGTTTAGTGTCATATCTAAGACATTGGTTGGGGAGGGGAGTATTTTACCACTCAGCAGAGGTGCGATCTACGTATTCTACAGCTCCAGCCGTCTCAACAGTATATATATGAGAAAAAGAGAGAGAGAGATGAACAGAAAGAAAAAAAACAATAATAAATCAAAGCTGCAGATTGTTTTTTAAACAGTATGTCTATCCATCTAGGCTGGGGGGAATCACGTTCATATTTATATTTTTGTGTGTAGTTGCTTCTTTACATTTTTTTGCACACGGTCCAATCAAATATAGATAATTTTTAAACAGATCTATTTGAGTTATAGATGGGATCCTAACAGGTTCTACAACTCCGTATCAGAGTAGACCTGGGAGTAAAAGCAATGAATGAGAATTCTCTTTCAGCATCTCCACAACTGGATTCTCTGCATCAGATGCACTTCTCTTTTTTAGAGGGGATCCTAACCTCCTCTGTAGGGGATACAATCAGTGTATTCTAAACCCCATCACCTTGGGAGTCTGCCGTTGTTGTCGACTGTATAAGACTGCATTTTTCGAATTGTAAACATCTATCTTAAAACAACGGACGTTTTTACGAGACACTACTACATCCTTCTGTAGGTCTATCAACAGCAGTTGTGATAACAATAGCATAAAGACGAAAGTAGGCGAATGAACATGGGTGTCGAGAAAAATTGACAGTTACACCTGAGGGAGCGCAGTGTGTATATATAATCCGATAAAACAGATAGGTAAGTCGGTGGGACAAGTTACATTATGAAAGAAACAGAGAGGATGAGAAAAAGAAAAAGAAATGAAGAACAAAGAGTGTTCAAGAAAATAAAGGAAGAAGAGGGGGTACAAAGAAACGTTGAGAAAAAGAAGAAGGAAGAAAATAAGGAGATAAAAAGGGAGGGTAAAAAGAAAGAGGAAGTGTGAATTTAAGAAACTAGAATAACAAGTGTTCATATATCCAGTCTCACGTATAAAACACTTATGTATAAAGGGAGAAAAGGAGTAGGGAGAGGTGGAGAGAGAAGAAGAAGAAGAGAAAAAGTTTAATAAGGTAAAGAAATGGAAACGTAAGAGGAAGAAAGTTTCACTCCTCATTAGTACAGATATAAGTAGGTGTGTACATGAACACACACACACACACACACACACACACACACACACACACACACACACACACACACACACACACACACACACAGTGCATGTGTGTGTGAGAGAGAGAGAAATTATACACTTTTATATAGATATAAATATACAAATGTAAATCATAGTAAGGTATGTCGGTAGGGAAAAGGATAAAAGTTCTTTCACTCTGTTATTATATACACACATTAGTGTAATTTTGTTTTTAATCTCTCGCCCTTATTAACCTTATTGAGTGAAATCTCACTGGATCCTTATTGTAACAAAGAAAAAAAAAGTCCTCATAAAAATGACAAAAATTCCCACTTATACATATTTTCCATAAAACTTCAATAACAAAATAAATAAATATTAAAAGGTGGCAAGATTGATTTTTAACTGTATGTCAACCCGTTCAGGTTTATTTTATGCCTAGGGGATTATGTTCATTTTTACATATTTTGTGTAGTTATATCTTAAGAGGTTTTTTGCACGTTATCCAAACGAATATAAATGTTTAACCCATAGATGTGACCCTAATAGGCGGTATCACTCCGAATCAGAGTGGGTTTGGGACTAATGGCTATGAAGGAGCTACTTCCTATTCCAGATTTCCAGAACAGGAACCTCACAATCGGAACCAATTTAGAGTCATACCAAGGAAATTCATTAGGTGTGTGTAGGGGTGGGGAGACTTACCCCTGCAGAAGGTACAATTAGTGTATTTTAAGCCCTGCCGACAGGGTTAAAGAAAAAATCCAAGTCAAGCTCACAGATAATCTAGACTCTCACGCCAACAATTTTTCCAAAAAGTTAAATGATAAAACGAATATATAAAGGGGACAAAGGAGAAAGCAAAGCAGAGATACACTTTTTCCCCCTGGAAAATATACATAGTCTTTGGCCTTCCGTTTTTTCTTTCCTCTTGACACTGGGTTTTCTCGAAGTCACATTTTTATTTTGTTGCTAATTTGTTTTAGCAGGTATCATTGCTTTTCAGAAGAAGAAAAAACATACAAAAAAAAAATCTGGTTTTAAATTACTGAATAGTTTGTTTTTTGTTTTTTTTTATCCTTCCTTTTCTCGCCATGAACTTGGCCACGCAGAGAAATTGGGATAGGCTGATCGTCTCGTTCCCCCTACCTGACTATTTGGGGCGATGAATTAAACCTGAAAAGATATAGATTTAAAGGACATAACACGAGAATGATCGTCTTGTTTGCAAATAAACAGTTTTCTTCCAACTCCCGCCAGATATAATTTGTTGTTATCAAACAGACATAATAACTTCATTTACCACCTGAACCAAATCCACGAGTTGATAACGTTTTTTGTTTTTTTTCTTCTTTTTTTAATTCAATTCTTCTCTCCCCTCTAGTCGTCATCATCTGCCAGTGAGGTTATTAACGCCTGTTGCTTTCATTGTGTACCTCTATATAAAGGTGGAAAAGTGTGAGGCGAGATCTCTCTCTCTTTCTCTCTTTCATATTCATCATTTTTACTCCACCACCACTACCACTCAGAGAGAGGAGAAATCAAGAAAGAGAAAAAGGAGGAGATTAAAAATAACTAGGAAGGACAAAAAGAACGAAATATTCAGAGAAAGAGAAATATACAGGTAACCAGTCAGGTAGCCAGTCACCGAGCTAGGCAGGAGGGGACCTGGATAGATAAGACGCACATAACAGAAGGCGTCGAACTCTGAACCACTTCCTCGCGGCTCGTCCGCCGTGCATAAGGGAGAGTTAGTTTTTGATTTTGTTTCCACACCGAAGCTTAATGGAACGAAGGATGAAATCAAATCGGATTATACGTTTTGTTTCTACAATCCAACTTTCTTACAAAGGGATATTACGATTCTTGTAATATTGACTACACAAAACACGACGGTTACAATATATATGAAAAAAAAAAAAGATTAAAAAAAAAAAAATAAATAAAAGTAAAAGAGAGATAAAAAGAATCTAATGAAACTCTAAAAACATTTGTCTACAAAACGCACACATTAACATCCACGTTTGTAAGTAGTGTATTTTATATTCTCAAGAGTCACACAACGACTTGTAGGTAAAAAAAAGTTTTGTTATTGTGTTGTTTTTTTTTGTTTTTTTTTTGTTAAATCTTATGAATACAAACTTATTCAAGTGATAAATAATTACTTGTTGATTTGAGAGATTTAAGATTTCGTTTATTTCAAGTAAAGAACTGATAGTTCTTTATATATACACACACACAGACACACAAAATCAAAAAATAAACAATAAAAATAATAATTAACCTTTTTATTTTATTTTGGTTGTTACAAATTCTGCATCAACATGGTGATTGACGGAAACGACGGCCCGTTATTTCAATGTCCTGTTCTTTATATCGGTAGCGCGGTTCCCCTTGAACAAGCTAAGGGACTTGAAGCTATCCAGCAACCTCTTAGAGAACGTTATTTAATGGGAGATGAGAAAAGCATAAGTGGAGTGGATGCAGTAATATCCGTCTTACCGTCTGAAATTCAAATGACCTACAATGAAGACTCGAAAACGGTAGTCTGCTTTCCAATATCATCTTTAACCTTTTGTGCCGCCGTCCGTTGTATCTATCTGATAAATAGACAAGGTAACAAAGTGCCTAAATTCGTATCCTTGAATTCGCCTGCAGCCGGAGGGGCGAATGTACAAAACCCAGCTATCTTTGCAGCCATTACTCGCAGGACGAAAGGTCGGAAGGTGCTCGAGTGTCACGCTTTTTTATGCACCACACCGAGTGACGCCAAAAACTTGGTCCAGGCATCAAAAATGGCTGACAGAGCGTTTCGAAGCGGATTGGGCCTTGCTGGTTTCAGTTCGATTTACGGTAATTCAATGGCGAGCACGCTTAATTCCCAGCCAATGACCGATGCAGAAGTTCATCTGATACCCGCTGACCAGAGATCAACGAAAAGCGAAGTGCCTCAAGAATTTTTCGACAAACCACCGCCTCATGGTTATTTCTATAATGCCGGCCCTAATCACGTGAAGAGTTACACGGTTGAAAGAGCTGTGGATAGTCTGCCCAACGGGAACGTACCAAACGGGGCAAGAACTTTGGACAGACCCTCTTTAAAAAGTACTGCTACATCGCAACGCAGCTTCATGGTCCCGCATCCAATTCATCCTCAATTCATTCGTCACGTGGCTCCCATGTCGATGAAAAAAGGTGGACCCGTTTTAGTAAACACGTTGCCACCGCCAAAAAGATTCCTATCCCCACCACCACAACCAATAATTGCTCGAAGTGGAACGCGAAAGGACCCCTATATTTATATGCAACCTCGTATTCCAGCTTACCCGCCTTACGCTTATCGGGTACCCTTCCAGCCACCCAGAGATCGCTCTCCTTCGTCCTGTCAATCTTCTGAAAGTGGAGATTCTCCAAAGGCTCATATGTCACCGTCAAATTCGACAAAATCAAACAAGGCTGCCGTCGCCACAAATGGAAACGACGCTAGTTCATCAAGTGATTCCTCTCGACCAAATTCCCCACCAAGAGACTATGAGCTCTATACTGCACCGGATATTCAAAAGTCCCGTCTGAGCCGCCGAGAACAACATGAAATACAAAAGAAGAGTTCAATGCCAATGGGAATGGTTCATCCAGTCATGTATAATCCTCACATTTATCCGACCTACTACGTTGCCCACCCAATCCCTGCACGCCCCCGGTCTCTGCCCCCACCAATGGAGAGTAAAAATTCGTCCAAGAGCTGGCGGAAAAAGAAAGAGAAGAAATCAAAGAAAAAGAAAGGACAACCGGCTGAAGATACTTCCAGTGATCATTTCGGATATACCTCGGAGGTACCATCGGGAACAGAACATTTCATGAGATCGACCATTGATAAGCCACGGACGTTCCAAAATGAAAGGGCTTTCGCTCATAGTATCGTCGAAGAGACGAAACGCAGACCATTCCCTCAAACTACGACACCTTATCGTCATTTTGATGATAAAGATGCCGGATTTCTGTATTAAACTCAAACTGTTCGAATCAAGACATAAAAAAACAAAAACAGGAAAAGTAAATTATTAACCTATCTACGATTATCAAAATGCTCAACAGTGAAATATTAAGAATATCATCTCGGAAAAATTATGGAATGGAACTTGTATATCAAATAACAGTCTTCCTTAAGAAAAAAAACAACCAAAAACCCCAAAAAACAAACAAAACAACCTAAATAAATAAATACGCTCGATAATACTGCCCTGTATTCAAATATAGATGAAAAAGGGTTTTATACCATTCAAAAATATACAATTATCTTCTGAATTATTCAATGATTTCATTATTTGCTTTATATGGAGGAGAAAAATGCAGTGCTTTGAGATATATATATATATATATATCATCACGATGAGGATAATTTCAAAATCAATCTTAAATGTATTTTTCTCCTATTGGAACGTCTACATATTTCAAGAAGCCTTTTTGTTATGTTTTTGTGACATCGCTTCTCTTAAAAGAAGAAAAAAAATGTACTGCAAACAAAAGAATCCCCCAGACTACACACAATCAGCCTCGATTGAGTATTGTTTATCCTAAAAACATATACACACTACTGTGTGTGCGTGTATGCATGTATATCAATATAAAATGAAAAAAAAACTTCCTATTTTTTACACTCTTTAAATAATTTGATATTAAAAATAAAAAATACCAGCTCTCTACAGATAACATTTTCAATCAATTTTTCCGTTCAAGACAGATTTAAAAAAACAAAAGAAAAAGTGAAATGTGTCCTAGAAAAGAAAATGAATATCTTAAAACAACACAATTTATAAAAAAAGAAAAAAATTCGCTATCACACACACACACACAAATGAAATATGCGTGTTAGAAAAAATATCTGAATACATAGCAATGACTCTTCACTTTTCTAAAATATTTCATAAAATCTACATAATTAAAAAGAAAAATTATTTTAACACGTATAAAATATCTATTGATGTCTTTGTTTATAAATACTCATGTGCACTTACACCCCCCCTATTTTTGCGTTTATACTCCGAAACATCAAATAAAGCAGTTAGCATGTTACATAATACTATATCTGTCCCATAATAGTTGTTACATAAACTTCTAACAACTATTATGAGATAGAACTATTTGGTTACGTGATAGTTTTACATTTCTGTCCTTGAACTATGGTTAACAAGTAAAGTTCATTGAATATCTTGGAACGTGATATAAAAACTTGGTATAAAGAGTAGAAACGTGACTCGTTAAAGAAACACTCATTTTAGAACATAAATTCCTTTCTATAAAATAGAAGAAAATAATTTCATCAAATTTTAAAACAATTCTTTTTAATTATATAAAACTTATAAAATATATTCTATTTTATATGAATGAATTAGGTTTTTTCAAGAAGTAGTGGTCATAAATATATGATTTTATAAGTATTTTTGTACGTTATTTCTGGATTTTCACTTTGTAAATGTGTAAATATGGAATTAAGTATAAATTGCATGAATTGGGGGATGAGTACAGAGCAATTGCAGATAGTGAACCCCTCCACGTCAACCCAGATTGATCCCGAGCTTCTATGAAGTATTATGAACAAAAAAGCAGTTTCTTCACATTTAACAGAATTACTAGTAGGGCATATTCCAAATATATTGTTTTGTATATCCACCCCGACTAGATAAGTAATCGAAGACTCGCAGGATTGGGTGAAATTCACATCTCTATAGCAGAATTTATATATGTATATATAATTTCGAGTATATATCATTTAAATGTAAAGATAAATCTATTTTTATGCAAGATTCTATTATAGTTTATATATATATATATATATATATATATATATATATATGTGTGGGGTGGGATGAAGCTGATAGTTACAGCAGGGTATATTCGTTCTTTTTTCCAATAAATAAATAATTTTAAACTTTCATATGAAGACATTTGACTCAATATTACTTCGATATTACAGAACAAATTTAACTAACTTTTCATAATGAAAATACTTTGTAATATGTTTTTATTTACCCCCTCAACCCCTGCCCCCCCCAAAAAAAAACCCTTTGGTATATACTAGCTGCGAGAGATTTTTTTATTTAAGATGAATGTTTCTAGTACAATTTTAACCGTGAACTTACAGTTGAGTAGTAGAGTGATAAGATGTATGTATAATGTATATATAATATGATATTACATTGTGTATAAAAAAAAATCTTTGGAGTGTGCGAGTCTAACATTTGTCTTTTAAAAATACCCCCACCCTGCATGTGAGTTGAACCAAAAAGTGAGTCTTATTTCTATCTATGACTGTTTAACAGAGATACGTTTTCTTTGAAAAGGACAAAAATTGATGTTCAAGAAGTAGTAAGTAGTGACCCCAACAAGAATATATGAATATGTGCTACCGTTGTCCCATAATAATTGTTTCGTGTATGTATAAAATGTATGTGTAAATGTGACAGAGGGTGTATATATATATATATATATATATATATATATATATATATATATATATATATATATAGTGAACACCAATAAGAAAATGTTCAATTTTTGTATATATTTTCTATAAATGCAAATACAGTTATACAGTCTATATAGTATTTATATCTACATAAGATAGATACAAAAACTTAATATTTTGTTGTTGGTGTTCATAATCTATGGATACATTTTAATATGCAAGTAAAATGAGTAGATGTAATTTACGAAGCTCTTTGCTTCGATGCGGCACCAGGCCGAATGAATGGGGCACCCAATGAGACTCGAACTCACTCTTGTAGGTTTGCTAGTCAAGCTTGCTAACCATTGCACTACCCGAGGTGCCCTAAGTAAAATGAGTAGATACATTGACACTATATTTTGCAGATGAACACAAACACATATAAGCACCGAATTTACAAACCAATCCTTAGAATTTTGGACCTAAATTTCATTCCAATTCTTCAATGGCCTCATTTTTATAATCAAAAATAAATTAATGAACAATCATAGAAAAAGACAGGGAAAAAAAAAATACTAGGAAAAATTTGGAAACTTTTATGCATAAAAGAAAATCTACAACTGAACCATATTCGTCAATTTATTTCTTCATGAAATTATATAGACAAAATATTTTCGATATCAGCGTTTTATTCTATTTTTGCTTTAATCTTTCTTAATCTACGAATTGAAGTAGTTTTTGTCCATTTTCTTCTGGACTGCTACTGATAATCCGGTCTTTATGCCAGATTAACACATGACATTCGTTTATATCCATTTTTTCTCTAAGCTTTTTCTGTCACCGATTTTGCCTTCAACAATATCTAAAATGTTCATCTTATACCATTTTTACCCCTTCCCTATCTGGAACATACTGCTGCTACTGTCCTTTTCTTAAAATTTGTAATAATAATGTCCTACTCTCACCAGGTGTCGCTGCTAAACTCCGTTTATGTCTTTGTAATTTATTGAATACACCCAGCGTCTATTATTTTGCACACTTAGCTGATCTGTTCGAGTATCTAAAGTATTTTGCATTTGAATACATTCGGATCAAATTTGAAAAATACAAAACCTATGTGACATCGGAAAATGATGTTAAAATATTGGTCACAGGAAAAAAAATCTCTTATACTCACATCTACAAGCATACGGATTTCTTGAAATGCATAATTATTGGTTTCTACATCGAAATTATTTATGTACATGTCCACTGGGTGACACTTTGTTTTATATATATATATATATATATATATATATATATATATATATATATATATATATAATTGTTTTTACGCTTTAAATTCAGTTTCTATACTGACATGTAAACATACGATCGATGTTTTTGAAATAAATCATAGGCAAATATAGGCACACATATCAGATCATTTCTTCATATCTTTGTTATAAATGCTCATAAACGAAAAAAAGAAAATTGCACCTATTCTATGAAACATTAGATCGAGCAGTTGGCTTGTTTCATAATACTATCTCTGCCCTATAATAGTTACTTTTAGTATCATAAATTTATATCAAATTCTAACAACGATTATGGAAAAGCGATAATACTTTTTGAGAACTTAATACGTAGTTTTGTATGTTCATCATTGAACTATGGTTAACAAGTTAGTCTCATAAGTAATTTTTAATGAGTTGAAGCCTTCTTTGCCTAAGCAAGTAATATAAACACACACATTATAAATATAAAATAGGTCGTTACTGGACAAAAAGCGACTGTTAGTCTTGTTGTCTATTCCAAGACTGGAGCGAGTTCGGTTGTCTGTGGATAGCCCCCCCCTACATTGTATCAGATCAAAGCAAAATTAGAATACTTGATACATAAATAATCGCATAAACATGCATTTGAAGATGTTAAGTAGTTTAACCAAACGTTCAAGCATAAAAACTTCCGTTTTCAGTAATCATAAGCATTAACTGAACTTTTTGTTCATATATATATATATATATATATATATATATATATATATATATATATATATATATATATATATATATAGATAATCGTCCGCAAAACTGATCCCATTTTGATTGTTCTACAAGATTATTGTTTTAATCCTTAACCGTTTACTGTTTCCAGTTAATCACTTAATTACACGCGATATATTTTATCTATTATTAAATCGTTTTAATTTTTTAAATGATGTTTTTGTTTTTTCATTTTTCTTGTATTCAAAAATATTGCTTTTTGTTTTGATTTTTTTCTTGTGGAAAAACCAAAATCATATTTTTGGCAAAATGGGTTTGCAATCTAGACAAGCAAGCCTTAACGAGTTAGTTTGAGTCTCATTGGATGCCTCATTCATACGGCCTTGTGCCACATCTAAGCAAAAAAAAAAAGCTTTGTAAATTACTGTCTTTGGCAAAATGGCGCAATTATCTCAACTTAAAAAGTATAGTTACCGTTATCATTATTTAAAAAAAAAAAAAACTACCGTGAATTTGTCATACGCATATTCAGCAAAATGGTTGAAGATTTTTGGTTAAAAAATCATAATAATGGAACATGTGACTTTTCATATATGTTACTTTGTCGATAATTCCAGTCATACATCCTCTCCCATCAACAAGTGAATCTTGCCCGGAGATAATCAATACAAGTAACGTATTCACTACATTAGAGTTCGGCTGATTGATCAGTATGGCAAAATTAACTTGAAAATTGTTTGTTGGGTAAAGAGCACTGATACTACACTGATCTTAATTAATAATTCTTCTACCAAAATCGATGGGTCCACATGTGTATGTATACTTGTTTCCAGGGCACACTATTCTTTCTCTCATGGAAAGGATGACTCAAGCATATATTTAGGTACACACTCCCGCCATTGGCAGAATGTGACATGAAATCAATCTTTAAACGAAGTAAAGCTGGTTTGAATACTGAGTTTTCCTTCTAGATTGGTTGTCTTATTACTGAGACTAAAGAACCCATTCTGCCCCTACAATTTACCCATTGTTGGAGGAAGGGGGTGATGACTTTCTCTAGAGCATTAGCACGAAGTGAAATGCAACCAGCCTCTTTTAGGATTTGAACTCAGGTCACCACGTGTAAGACGTTAGATTATGCTAACTCTATCCTCATAGTGTAATGGGGAGGTGCTAACTCGAAATAGGAATTCTCAAGATCACATTACATTTTTTTCTTTGTCTACGTCTTCATCAAAGACAAAAACACGGTGTTACATCCCGCTCGGTTATGATGACACAGGTACTACACTGATCCTTGGCAAAGATACACCGATTCGAGGCAGAGGTGATGATGCATCGGTAAATGAACCAGTCATTTTTTACAATTTCTAAGTTGGTATTACAATTTACATTTGGATTATTTAAGCAGATTAGTAAATCGAAGTGTCAATACTAGGCAATGCTAGGGCAAATTTCTACAACAGGAAAGTATATTCCTAAAAGAAAGATTCTTTTTTAATTGTATAAAACCCTATATCTTAACTTATTTCATCGGAGAGGTAGTACCTGTTAGGGTTCAGTCTATGATTCAAATAGACCTATTTGAAAATTATTTGTGTTAGCAATGTTTGTAAATTATTTGTATTAAGAATAGTTACTTGAAAGTATAATTGTTTACTAAGGACTATTATTAGTTTCTTGAAACTAACTGCAAACAAATCATTAACAAATAGAAATAGTCATAAATATGTATATATTGTTAATCTGAGAAACACTTGAAACTGTAAAACATCTACTTGAATTAGATAGCAATATAATGTAACTTTATGCAAACAAATGATCATAAGCAAATCAAAGAAGTAAACAATTCTGTCATTACGATACAAAGGAGTGTTTCCTGGTCTCGTTCAAACAAACAGGAAGCTATTTTGCTGCAAGTCTTAAATAATTATAACTTCTTATCTCTAGTTTTTTTTTTTTTGTTTTTAATTTTTATTTGCTCATTTGGTCATCAACTACCTATAATGGGTCAACTTCTGATTGAGTTTACATTTACCAAGGTAAGAAATTACGATAAATCTTGGTCGAAAAAAATTATTCAGTGTTTGGATACATCTGCTTTTATAGAGGCACTTTATATATATATATATAGGGGAAAGAGAGAAAAACATATGTATATGCATACATAAGTTCCATTTTGTTATAACCATTTACTTACATAAAAGCTAAGTAAGGATAAATTGTATAAACACCAGTCGAAATAATCTTTCATTGCATATACTTCGATATTTATTAATAATATTTATATAATCTAAGAAATATTGCATTAAGCAATCTAAAACTGTATTTAATATTAGTTTACCATGAAAGTGAACATAATTTTCATGAAGTTCTTGATTTTATTTCGAATTCTAAAGAAATTTTCATAAACCTCTTAAACTATATAAGGATAAAAAATACATAACTGTTCAGTTGAATCTAGCAAAATCAGATGTGTTGAATACAAATTCATCTGAGAATAGACAGCGTAAAACTCTGGGTAGTGAGTTTTTATCCTGTTTTATTGTTATCTTATTGTTGTAATATTGCTTTGCATTTTCGGGCGTTCAGCACTGTCAAAATTTTACGATAAAAATGATTTTAGCGTTATATATATATATATATATATATATATATATAGACAGACAGACGGACGGACACACGCATACACACGCTTGGAGGGTGGATATTTTCAGCAAAAATAGAATTTTGTAATCTTTTGTTTAATTTATTGATATTAACTACGACTGTTATTGAGTTTTGTTTCGTCTTAAAATTCTTAATGTTATATAATATTAACAAAAGATTCATAAAAATTATTGTCGCTTTCAACCTTCTGTTTTTGCAAAGGATCAATGTAGTATCTGTGCGCTCGGCCTTTGATCAATGTAAAGATTCAAGTTTAGCATTCGTGCACTCAACATAACTTAGTATTTCCAAATTAATTTTACAAACAACAGAATATGGGAGACGTCGAAGATATATCACCTGTTAATTTAGCTTCAGGTCCGAGGTTTAAATCATCAAAATTCTCTAAATTAGTTTTATATATTTTAGTTTCTGTGTCACAGAAATTATGAACAGAGAAACAAAAACTTTCAGATAAAGTTTTATACCTTCTTCATTCTTTCTTTTCGACTTATGTAAATTAGACATTTATTGTATCTTCTAGTGTCTATTCTTTGAATTTGTATATAAAATCATATTCACAGCATTAATTTATTTTCAAACAAGCAGTACTCGTGTAAATTCCATGGTATAGGGGCATAATTGCACGAATTTAAATTGTGGATAAAAATGGACGATTTTTTTTTTTTCAGAATATTATTTCAAAGTTTGATAAATTAATAACAAATATAAATCAGATATAATATTACAATAAAAAAAAACTTTAATGGAAAAATAAAAGATTTTGTTCTGTGAAGTAAGTGGTTTAATTTTGGAGGTAAATATATTTCTTATTTTTGTGAAAAAGTAAACTTTTTAGGTGGGTGGTTCGATTTTCGAGATAGACAAAGTTGATAAGTATCACACCCGAAAATAATAAAAACTATCCACGAAACAATAGCTTACTTAAAGTAAATAAATAACATGTTATGTGATTTTTTAAAAAGGAAAAAAATGCGGATTAGTTTAATCTAAAAGGAATAAAATCTCTGCCTTTGATAAGTGATATTGCAGACTGATCAGAAATGTGATTGTAGCCGGAAGAAGCGATTGTTTCGGTGGCACAGTTTTATATAGGACCTAGACTCAATAGAGCAAACAAAAACAAACTCAGTAGCTATATAAGCTGGTGTGTTTGTTATATATAACTAGCTTTCGATTTTTTAGCTGAACCCTTGCTTCTTCCTTAATTATTCTTTGAAGAGCATCCATTTTTTTCGTCCAAATACAAACGATATTTCTCGGCTCAGTAAGAATAAACTATATTCTCACTCTACATAGTTTTAGTTAAATGTGGTTTAAAATTTCAATGCGCAGAATTTTCATTATTGTTCCAATTATTTTGTTGTTATAACCAATTTCGGATGATGTGTTCTTCAGCCTTCTTCGAGTGTATTTTGTATCCGGTAATCGTCATTTTTCCCCCTCTTCAATATAAACATGATAATATCGGGGGATTTTCGCCATGTATATTATAATTCTTATATCCACTCAGCTGTACATTTTTTTTTTTTACATCCAAGAAATTTCTATCTATAAAGATGCACATAAAGTAGATCACAACATTAAAACTTTAAAAATGAGACGTAAGTAAGTAAAGTAAAGTTGTCTCCCTTTAGTCGAGGGTAACCCGAAGGTCCCCTTTTCGATAGCTACTACACCAAGGTGTAGGGGAGGACGCCACTCCTTTCCCTGGATTGCTCCACTTTACCCTTGATCTGTACCTTATAATGCTGAGTGTTAAGCAAGGAGGCATCAAGTACCATTTTTTGAGTCTTTGGTATGACTCGACCTGGGATTGAAACCAGGTCTCCCGGGCGATTGGCGAACACTCTGACTGAGACCGGCATAACGAAAGAAGAAAAAGAAATAAAAGATTTTAAAAAAATGTGTCCACGAACAAATTCTCTCTCTTAGTACTGCATAAAAGGACAACTATAGGGACCCGTGCTCTCTCTCTCTATATATATATATGTATATATATATAGAGGGAGAGAGAGCACGCGCGCACACATGTCTCTCAGTCACTTCCTTATTGTTGAGAGTTTGATCCTCACTAGGGTCCCTATAGTTGGCCTTTTATGTCGTACAAAGAAAATTCATATGAGAATGTAGCTAAGTGACCATATTTGACTGTACCACTTTAAAAGAGCAAAGTCAGACTAACATCTTTATATCTGCTGTAATTCTGACGTTTTTGGCAACTACCTACATGAAAAGAACAAAAACAAAAAAAAAAACAACAATATTTTACCACCTTGAATCTCCAAAATAAGTACTTTCATTAACTGTATTACTATTGTGGTAGTGAGTGCTATGCTAAGTGAAAGTTGTTGTAACAGTAGTAATAATAATATAAAATTAAAAAAAAACCCCTTCTTCCTTGGCCTATCATGGTAACCACCACTACCAAGTATCTATAATGTGATAGGGAATATGTCTTCTTTATAGCATTTCTAGAAGTAAAATCAGACTGAAGTCGCCAAAATCAAAATACACAGGTATCTTTAGATAACAACCAATATAAACTCCTTGTCGTATTTTTCTATTTGTGTGTACAATAAATTAAGTTTCATGTTCTCGCAATATCTTTTTCTGGTTTTATGGATCTTACAATCGTTGTGGACATCACAACCCCCAGATAAATACATTCCATTACACTCTTCAATACAGATTTTACACATGTATGATGCTTGGTGGAGGTGGTTACCATGATAGGCCTGGGAAAAAGTTGTTTTTTTAATTTTATATTATTATTACTATTGTAACAACAACTATTTACTAATACTAGTTGTTTATCTTTTTAGTTTCCAAACACCTAAATACACATGCTATATAACAATAAATTTCAAGTGTAAAAAATACAAAACAGTAGAAAAAAACTTGTGACTAAGTTTCACGGTTTTACCTGAGAATTGTAACCGAGCCGTTAGTTTTTGTTCTGTTTTATATATATATATGAGAGAGAGAGCGCATTTGAAAAAACGCTTACACAGCTGAATTTTAATCATTATATAAATAGGCAGAACCCCCCACCGATTAAAAAAATGGTTTTAAAGCTGAATCTTAATACATATAGGCCAAACCTATCGATAAAAAATGGTTTCAACTTATACAAGAGTAATACTTTTGTAAGTTTGAAACTTGAATATAATTGAAGTACTAAAAGCTAATGCTAGCTTAGACAATTAATACAATGAACTGATGATTTCGTCACTATAAATACACATGCCATAATTCCCAGGTCCACTCTGGCCTGGAGTGGTATCACCAGATAGGGTCCTATCTATGGGTCAAATAGAACTAAACTGTACTTCTGCTAAACTGAATTGTTTGAAATAGAACTGTTTATATGTATAAAAATGGATTTGGCATTAAATAACCTACAAAGGTTGATATGCCATCAAACCAAACGTGATCGACTTATAGATGAGGATATACGACATATCACAGTTTAAGAGAAACAAATGTTGATAAAACCTGTTTAAAATAGCATACCAAAATCATTGAGATTTGTTAAATTATTTCATGTTGTGTAATTGACATTTATAACAATGTGTGTGTGTGTGGGGGGGAGAATTCATTAAATTACGTAACGGGAAGAGAGTTTTTTAAAAGTAGAATCACGTCTATTAAATCGTTTTATTTGGAGAGCTGCAAAAAATCCCTTACTGTCGAATATGATAAGGTAGCATTTGCTTCCTTTCCATGTATATATATATATATATATATATATATATATATATATATATATATATATATATATATACAAATGCAAAATAAAGAGAATGGCAAGGCTGGGGAACATTTTAATTTGTCTATTAAAAAATATTTTTTTTAAATTATACGTCTCAACATTGGTATTCTGTCAGTCAATAATGAACGTCATCAAGCGGTTAATTTTTAGAATGATTATTGGTTGGACACGATCATAATTATAATCATTTCTTTACAATAATACCATTTAGCTTAATTTAAATCTTAAATGTCAAATATTACTGATAAACCACAGAAACTAGCTGAAAACTTGCCTACTAACAAGATTTGAAGTTTCGTAAAATGACCATAAATTTACACACACCTCTTTATTGCCGTAATGAATACACGTGGACTTAGAAGTTATTTAACATTAACCTGTGATTAAAGTTTATAGAACCCTGGTAGATATTAACCGTACTATAAATATAAATTAGATTTAAAGTTTATATTTTCCGATGACTGAATAAAAATGACCGATAAAAAAAAGGCCAATTTTGGTTTCTGCCTTGGAAATATTCGGCTAAATTTCTACTTTATACGATTAAACAAAAAAATAAAGAGTCAGTTTAACTAACCTATCAGATCACTTAAGTGCCCAGTTTGGCATTCTACTTAATATGTACATCAAACTATTCGCTAAAGAAAAATATTTCCCTAAAACAACTAAAAACAATACTCAGGCTAACTGGCAGCCATACCTCAAGAATTGGATGAGTTATTCATTGATAGACAAACAAAAAAGATATTTGTTGACTTAAAATAAGATTTTATTACAACGTCATTTTCAGAATTTTATATTTTACTAATTCATCTTTTGTTATTCAAAATATTCATGCGATTGACAAAAATAAACAACAACATTTCAGAATCTGATTGATGTAGGAAGATTCGAAAATAAAAAAAAAAAATCTTTTGACTTGTAATTGTTTATTTATATCAAGTAATAATTCATATGAAAATCAATAATACTTTGTTGTTTTATAGAGTTTTTATAAACGTTAACATATATCTACATTCCAGCTCAAACGTGTTTTGTATTAAAAGAAAAAAAAACCTTTTAAATGATAACGATCCGATTTTTCAACTCACTTTACCATAATACTACAAAATAGTTGCAGTAAGAAAAATTGTGCTACTGAGTTCAAATGCTCTAAGAAATTAAGTCAATAGTCACATTCGTGCTTACCCTGATCTTTATAATTCCTAAAGAGTGTTGAATACTAAATGCTATATAGTACGTCATCTTTTTATATTCAGTTATAATTATTATTAATAAAACATAAATCGGCATCGAGCTTAATGGGCATGTAAGACAGACTGTAAAAGTTTCTATAATAATAAAAAAAAGTCTTAATGTTTGCAGGATGTTAGATTCACCAATATAACCCAAAATACGTATATTGTCTAACATGCAATAAATGTGCTTATGATATATAGATTACCCACCCCCAATATATATATATAAGTGTTAGTTGTCACACTCTCACTTCGTGGATTTGTGGCAGACTAAATGCGGTATAATTTGGAGAATGTTCAATATTTGTAATAGAGCAACAATAATAATAATTAGTAATTATATATTAGTTTTTATGTATATTTAATAGCATGGAAGCTTGTCTGCGACCATAGGTTTTATGCCTTCTTATAAACGACAATCATCAGGCAGAGAAAGAAAGATATTAAAAAAATCGAAAAATACAGTCAAAAGAACGTTAGAATTGTGTACAACTCTGTGTGTGTGTAGATTTTATTTGCATATCATTGTGTGTAGTCGTCACAACAAAAAGATTGAAACCATCCACAGCCACACATACCCCAGCAAACAATGCAACTGTAGGGATAAAGAAACATGCCCCCGACTAGGAAACTGCCTACAGAAAAACGTAGTGTACAGAGTCACTGTAAAAACCAAAAACTCAGTCAAGCAGTACATAGGTGCAACAGAGCGTACCATAAAACAAAGAATATATAACCACAAACTTTCTTTCACCAACAGAAATTACCTTTGCCTCCACGAGAAACTAGCAATCATAACTCACCCATCACAAAATACCATGCTAAACAAAAAACCAGAAATTCTATCCAAATGCAGGCATGAGAACAAACATCTCTCAAATTTCGACCTATACACATAAACCACCCACCTTACCTATACTACATTTACTACTAAAAATTTTCTCACAAATAACCTCATAACACACCTGATGCACCGTAAGTAACATCTTCCTCCATTAAATTTTTATATCCATCTCCATGCTCTTCCACAAACTGTTAGCTATGTTTTCATGAGTGTTAGAAATACGTCTTCATACAGTATATTTAACATATCCCTTACGCACACACCATCGTATATTACTATAACGTATATGTAATATAACATTAACACAACAAAGACAGCAAATAAAAATTATTACTGTAATCCAACACATCTCCTCTGCCTATTATCTTTACGTCCCAGACCTAGCATGCTTACACGTCAAATCAAAAATTCATTTTTTTAATTATACAATGATGATAATTTGCTCCTTAGTTAAAATCATCACCAACCACACTTATACTCATAAAAAAACAAACAAACAAATGACATAGATAATACAAACAATTATTGCAACGTCTTAACACAATATATTCACTATATTCCTTACGTACATTCAATCATCGATTACAGTGATGTATACGTAATATATCATTAACACATCATAACTAATACAAGTAATTATTTCAAATTCACACAAAACATATTCCACTATAAAATATTAATATTCCATAATACTCCAAAGTATATTACAATATGACATGTCTCATCACCTCGATATTTATTGTGTTCTGACCCACCATACTCTTTCGTCAATCATGCTTACAAATCAAAACTTAATTTTCTTTGTAAGGCAATGATAATGATTCTTTGTTCCTTAATTAAAATCATCACTACACTGACGCACAAATACAAAAAAATAAAAATATGAATAAAGAAATAATACTGCATAGTATATTGCAATATGACATGTCTCATCACCACGAAATTCTTTGCGTTCTGACCCACCATACTCCTTCATCTATTGTCTTTACAAATCAAAACTTCATTTTCTTCGTAAGGCAATGATAATGATACTTTGTTCCTTAGTTAAAATCATCACCACAGACACATACACACGAATACCCCCACCCCAATTTTTTTACTCAGTCAGACTGTCAGGACTTTGGCTACACATCACGACTTATATATTCCGGAGACAACCTCAAATTTCCGCTCGGCGCATGTATCTTTATACACACACACATACTAAAAATCACTTATATGCTCACAGACAATAATATGCAAATATAATCTCTGCGCGCGCGCTCACACACATACAAAGAGTTGTACACAATCCTAACGTTCTTTTGACTGTATTTTTTCATTTCTTCAATATCTTTCTTTCTCTGCCTGATGATTGTTGTTTATAAGACGGCATGAAACCTATGGTCGCAGACACGCTTCCAGGCTATTAAATATATACAAAACTAATATATATTAACTTATTATAAATAAGGTGAATTTTGCCAAAGAAGTTGGCAATAGGAAACACTCTACAGGAGGTACCTTTTTCAAGGTAATCAATTGTGATGGGTCTTTTCATGTCCCAGAAGACATGTCCTTTACTGACCATTGCGGCCAGAATTTTTTCTTTAATGGAGGGTCAGTGTTTTTACACCATGGACTGTTTCTCGACTACGGCTCGTAGTGGCAAACCCATAATTAGCCGATTTGAAAAGATATTTTAAAAAGCAAAACATGCTTCTTCTCCGTATATGCCGCACATTCTTCTGTAAATTTCTCATGGTTTGCAATTCTCTGCCAGCAAAAACTTTGATAAAAGACCTCAGTTCAAGTCTGGAGTACTGTTTGGTTGGGATCCATTTTGAATAGCGTCAAAATAAATATTCTTGCGAGATTAAAAATCTTTTGCAATAAATCAATTCCAAACAATGTAGTTTACATTTATGGAAAAATGTTGAAAAAAATCTTTGCGTTAAAGAAAAAATCCTTTTATTTAATGACTCTCTTATTATATATATATATATATATATGTATATGTATGTATGCATGTACACGCTCGCAAGGGGATTGAAAATATGTTAAAACTTTTATTCTGATTTCAGTCTTCACCTGTTCACCATTCCTTGTTAACATGTTATGTGATTTTTTTAAAGAAAAAAATGCAGATTGGTTTAATCTAAAAGTAATTAAATCTCTGCCTTTGCAGAATGATCAGAAATGTAATTGTAGCCGGAATGATCAGAAATGTAATTGTAGCCGGAAGAAGCGATTGTTTCGGTGGCACAGTTTTATATAGAAGCTGGACTCAATAGAGCAAACAAAAAACAAACTTGGAATCTTCCACAGGTGAGTAAAAATGTAAACACTTCTATGGGAGTTCCTGGATTAAAAAAGACAAGACAAAGCAGAATCGATATTATGGAAATCCCCGGGGAAAAATTCCAATGATAATGATAGGGAACAGGAGGTGACTGTTTAAAATCATAATATCATAAAAGGGTATATATTTTTTTAATCAACAGGCACACATATACATACACGTGTATGTGTGTATGTGTGTGATAAAGAAAGCGATGCACGAAACAATTGTTTGAATTAAAACGTTGAATGAAAGGATAAGAAAGTGCAAAAATGTTGGCCATTAGAATTGTATAAAGAACTCATATATTATTACCTATCCTTTCAGTTTCTGTAACTAATAGTTTTTTTATAAATTCATACACACTGATGAAGGTTTAAAAATCGAAACGTTTAATGTTGACAAATAATTCAGACTATAATCATCCTCCGAAGACTTTGTATCTTTTCATATTTGTACATTTTTATATTGTCAGATTTATTTCCAGTTCACACACACACACACACACACTGTAAGACTCAAATCGAACTACGACATATATATTTTAAAAAACACGTCCACAATAAATTACACTTACTTTGTAACATTATGTCTATACGTATTGTTTAATTCCTTGAATGAAAATCAAAATAGAAAGGTAATGAACAGATTAATTGATTTTTCGACAAACTTCGTCATCAGCAACAAGTTGTGGTAATAAAGCTTCCGGAAGTCTGGTTATACATGTGTCGAGTAATGAGACTTGATGATGTCAGATTCGAGGAAAAATAATATTAATTGCATAAAAATATCGCTGAAGAATATACGTTTGAGTCAAGAATATATAAAAGGCGATCATCACAAAAATATACGCAGTAGAGAAAAAGCCAGATTTTTGAAAAGAGACTTTTCTGTTACTTAATTATATCTACGCTGCGAATTCTGCGTTTGCCTGTATAAACTTGTTAAAAAATGAAGTATATATTTACCCAACCCATTTGCTACGAGTGAGAAATGGCACAAGATCAATTTTTAAGCAGAGTACTGCTGGTCTAAATTCAAACTGGTCGCCTTATGAAATCTACAAAAAACCCAGACCACCCAACTATTTATTATAGCTCAGAAAGAAAACTGATGGATTCGTGTCTTTCCCTAGGGAATTAGCCGAGAGTGAAACGTAAACAGCCTCGTCCGAGATTTGAACCCGGGTCACCTATTCCATTTCTTTCTATAATCTTTACACTAATCGCACTACCAGTAAAGTAACTGGCAAGTTGGAACTTCACTTTCTCATTTCAGATTAGCGTCTTAATTTTGTCTCTTATGTTAAGAACTTTCGGTTTTTTTCCGTAGAGAAAACTTGAAACGAAGAAATATTTTAAAACTAATACCGCATATCAATCTTAGATCGACTGACAGCAGAATACAAAAAACTTATCCGGAACGCTGAGCTCAACTACTTTCATCGAGATACAATGAAAATGTAGATGACAAAAGAAGAAATTTAGGAAATAAAAATAATAATACTCAAGTAGAAAAGCCCGGAAATATGGAAATCATGAGAAGATATGTGTTTATAAAGATGTACAAAAAAACCCAAATAAACCAAAACAAACAAAAAAACACAAAACGATAGGAAACAAATGAAGAAACCGTTGGAAAAGAGAAATTCTTGACATTGTAATGCAAAATCAAACAAGTTGACCGCGACGTTATGGCTCAAGTGTTAGAGTGCGGTCTCGAAGTAAGCGAGTTCGAACCCCAGATACACAATTACATTCATTATCGGATTAATAACCTCGGGAAAGGTATTGAACCTCTTTCGCCTCCCCCAGTTATGGGTGGGGGTGGGGGTGGGGGAGAGTTTAAATACTATCACTACTGTTTTTCTACAAGAATGTCTTTGGCATTGAATAGATAATGGGAAAAAATATTTGATCAAGAGATATAGTAATCAACATGTAGACTGATTGATTTTAATAGCATGTCAACCCGTCTTGGAATATTTTATACCAAGAGATTAGGGAATTGCATTCAATGTAAATTTATATTTATATTTTTGTAAAGTCATTTTTGATAAGATTTTGTTTGCACACAGTCCTATCAAATACGAATGATTTTTAAACAGATTTATTTGAACCCTGCCGATGAGATCCAAACAGGTACAACTACTCTGGGTCTGAGTGGACCTGGGAGTAATGGCAATGAAGAAGTATAACAGATCTCCAGAACTGTAGCCTCACCACCAGATGCAGTGCAAGACACTCTTATTCCTCGCCGACAAGGTAACAAAATAATTAAATATATGGTACTAATAGAGAGATTGAGGATAGATTAAAGAGTGTTTTATTTAAGCTTCTGCTAACCAATAGCACATGTAGCTCAGACGATTAGAGCAGCTGGTGCGTTTAATTAGGTTTTCCCAAGGAAAAGGGGACACGTGTCCGAATTTCATCAAGAGTTTACCCTGTATTATTTTCGACCTCAATTCCTAAATATTTTGATAAAAAATGTTTGCCAAAACAATTATTAATGGATCCAACTTTTCTTATATTTAAAGGATTTTAATCTTGGTGCTGGATCTGGCAGATCTGCTTTAAGAGTATGTTCTAGTGTAAATCCAAGTTAATGCTATACGTCAGAACTCTTTCAGCTCTGAAAAACAAAATGACTTCACATTATCATTTCTGTTATCCATCTTTACATTTGTGTAAAGATTGTCAAGTCAGGTGTTCTTTTCTCCACAAAAGAATATTTACAGTCAGTACATTTGTGTAGACCTCTTCAGTTTGTTTTCTCGTCAGACCATGACAATTAATGATAACAGTTGATGTTAGAATCCAGCTTAAGTCTAATCTGTACACCATCCACACAATGTTCTTATTCTTTTAGCTTTCCATTTTTAGGCTCTTGTAAAATCTTCAGCGTTAAATGAACTAATGACCCCTGTCTTACTTGTTTCTCCGTACATGTAAAATGATCAAATTCAGTGTTTTAATCTATTTGAAATTTCTCATCTAATCTCAGTCGACTTTTAACCGTCTGTGCCTGTTTGTGTATACTGAAAATATGTTTTTCCATAGAAAAAGAGAAAGATGTTTGTTTCATATTTTTCTCAAGTGCATTTCAAATCTGCTTGAGATAATATTTGATAATATGGTGTGACAGTTATGTAAGTTGTCAGCCAAACGACGAAAAAAAAAAAAAAAGGTTATTTTACACGAAAATTTACTCTTCAATGTAATCATTTTTCTTATCAATGCCTTTAATTCATTGGTGATCATGAATCATAGATTAAATATAATGCAAACTTTAGGTCAAAATTCAGCTAATGACTATGAGTCAGGCAATGGAAATGCACGCTTAAAATGTGATACCCTTCCAGCTACCATGACTCCGACTCTTCAAATAAGTTCAGGTTATGTAATAAGATAATGGGCACCTGCTCCATTTGCATTAAAAATGTGCACCAGCTTCATATGCATTAAAATGTGCATGCGTTTTATATGCATCAAAAACTTCAAAAGCTGCTGCTGATGTTTGTCAGTAATATTGAAGTACTTGAGGTCAAAATTGAAGATACGATGGCTTGTGACACTGTCTTTATGCAAAGAAGAGAGGATATAATACGAGATAGATAAATTGACAGAAACAAAAGAGAATTGAGCAAGGGAAGAGTTATTAATGAACAATTCTGTGCGTGGGCACACACACACACACACACACACACACACACACACACACACACACACACACACACGTTGATTCAATCCACCCCACACACACACACATTATGAAGAACTGTTTTATAACCCAAACTGACAAATGTGACTCATTTTGGTATGTGAGAAACTTTCAAATTCTCTACTGAAGGATACAACTTCTTCAATTGACATCACCTATACTAACAATATAAACTTTTTGTTGTCAAAAAAAGTTCATGACTTGATATTTAGTCACCATTACCTGTGTCTTTACTAAAGTAAATTTCATGTGAGACGAATTAAAAAAAAAAAAAGACAAAAGTAGGCTTTGAAACTTAATGAACCATAGAATTCATTGTTGTCATTGTAGAAGTCGTATTAGAATTACTTGGAGTAGTTTATCTCCGCACCACCAGTTACATGACTAACATTATTCATGGACATGCAATTTGTAAAACAACAACAACAATCAAAAAAACAATTTGCTGTTACTTACTCAAGATATACATGACCGCGCGACGTCTCGTAGGGTTTAATAGTTAACGAACTAAGCAAGTAGATGTTTACTAGTGAGTTCGATTCTCACTGGGTGCTTCATACTTCTGGCCTTGTGCCAATCTAAGCTTACTAAATGACTTTAGTCATATAGATCCTTACTAACGAGAAGTGAGTTTGATTCTCACTGGGTAGCCCATGCTTATTAGTCTTCGACCAGAACCCAGTTATGTTAGCGATAGTAAAGTGATTCTTTCTGTGCCACTTAATAAACATATTAATCGTATCTCGCTATTTACTAAACTTTACTTAGTTGTTGCACAAGGCCGGGTGTATAGTGCACCCAGTGAGACTCGAGCTCTCTAGTCATGTTTTACTGGTCTAGTTTCCTCTCCATTACACCACGCGAGGCACCTTCATGAATTATAATAGTTTCGTTCAGTAGACTATAAAAAATTAAAAAAAAAAGGCTTCAATTTAAACTTCCATTTGACTTGTTTTATCCCAATTTCGATGTTAACTGGCCGAATACTATTCAGTGTAGCTCCAATACTAACCAATGTGGTATGATGCTGTTGTTTATAAAAATAGTTTAAGTTATTCATGCATATTTCATTCACGAGGGCAGCAAAATATCAGGCTGTTTAAAAAGATTTTTTTAACACACCTCGAACATAAAATCTACAATATCAAAACGTTCTTTATTTCTTAGCTCAGCCAAAATATGGCACAAAACAATGTTCAATCGTATTTTCAAAAGATTTTGTATTACATATTATAGAAAGTGCAAGAAACATGTAATATTGTCCAAGTATTTCTTTATTCAAAAGCTAATTTTTCGAGTGTCCAAATTCTAATTGTGTGGTGTAATGGTTAAAAGGGCGGAACTGCAGCCTCAAAGCAACGGGGGGGGAGTGTCCTTGTGGTGTAGTGGTTAAAGCGATGGACTGCGGAATCGTAGTAAACGAGTTCGAACTCCAGTGGCGCTATTACATTCACTTTCGGGCAAATAACCTTGGGAAAGGTATGAACTCCCTTATCCTCCCAGCTATGGGTTAAATAGTACCACTACTGTTCTTCTAGGAGAATGGCCTTGGCATTAAATAACCTTACAAAGGTTGATATGCCATTAAACAAAGAAACCAATCAAAGCAACGTGATATTATATTCTCTTTCAGACTAATGCCCCTTGGGAAAGTTATTGAAATCCATTATCCTCTGCTGGCAATGGATTAAATAGTATCACTGCTGTTCTTTTACAAGGGTATCTTTGGCATTAAATGACCCACAAAAGTTGATATGCCATTAAACAAAGAAACCAAAGCATCTAATTACTGATTGAAGCAATAGATTGTCTTTTATAATTAGCAAAGCTGTTGATAGCATGAATGTTAAGTTGTGAAATTTGATAAAAGGCAGTTAATTCTATTGGTAAAACAAACCTAACTTGAATTTACTCAGACAATTTCATAACTTGAAACCTCTGCTTCTTGTCTTTCACTTTGACTTAATGTAGGGATAAATTTTATAAAATGTGTAAAATATCAATTATATAGAGCAAGGAATTATTTTTTCCATCGAAGAATTAACACCTTTTTTATTTTTGGAGTTCAAACCTGGTCCGAAATTTATCAAAAAAAAAAAAAATAAAAATAAAAATAAAAAATAAAAATCCTAAAGTACCTAGTGTAGTAGCTAGTAGATCCTCGTTTGTGATTTCAATTCTCAGTTGGCGTTCCATACTTCTGACTCTCTACCACGACTAAACTAAGCTTAGTAAATAACTATCGAAAACTATTTACACGTCACGGACTATTACTTTCATCTTGGTTGTTCTATTCTCAATGCTTCGTCCGCTATACTCACTGACCTTCTTCGGGTATCTTATAGTCTGTAACCATCATAATATAACACCTAAAATATTGTGTACGTAACAATCAAAATGTGGAAAATAATCGAGACATGAAAATAATTCCTTACCCCAGAAATTTAGACAGAAACCATAAAAATGTTTAAAAAATCAAACGAATTAAAACATCTGGAAAAAAAAATTGCCCAGATTTTCTAAAAAGATCAATTTGTGAAATTTCACAGCGCTATAAGTATTTGGAATTCGATAGAATTGAGTAAAAAATCTTTTTGTAAAATTTATTTCAGTAAGTCTGCACGCAGATGTAACGTCTTGCATGGATGGGGATGAAGAAAAATCCACTATTTCCTACATGAATTGCTTTAGACTGGCGCCTTTTAGACTAAACCCTTCTCTTTCAATAACCTTCTGCAAAGACGCCTACGTCAATATTTGCTTTTTCGATTGTTCAATGTTAAGCATTTTTCTTTTGCCTTTGTCGTTATCCTAAATTAGCAAATTATTTTGTCGTAATATATTTGCACCTGCAATATCTTCAATAATCATAGATATGAACTCTATAATAAATGCTAATAACCTTTTTGAAAGGTTTAGTTTGGTTTCTTTGTTTGATGGCATTTCAACCTTCGTGGTTTATTTAATTCCAAAGCTATGATAGTATTTAACCCATAGCTGGGGTAGGAGGGATAAAGAGGCTCATACCTTTCCCAAAAGGGTATTAAGTACGAAAGTTAACGGAATAGCACTATTGGAATTCGAACTCGCTTACTTCGAGACTGCAGTCCAACACTTTAGACATTACCCTCCAGAGACTCGCCTTTTTGAAAGCGAAGTACGGCTGGTTTGAATTCAAAGTTTTCCTTCTCCTAGATCGGTTGCCTTACCAAGGTTAAAGAACCCAAGCTATCCATTATTCAAAAAATGCTGTAAAAGTATGTTCCTAATTCTGAGCATTGTGAATTCGATTCTCCCTTGATGCTCCATAATTCTGGACTTTCGCGTTCATTGTACGTCTATATTTTTGTGTAGTTTTTTTTCTTAAGAGTTTTTTTGCACACGATCCTATCGAATACGAATGATTTTTGAACTGATCTATTTGACCCAGAGATCAGACCCTAACAGGTACAACCACTTCAGGTCAAAGCGAACTTGGAAGTAATGGCAATAAAGAGATACTCTACATTTCCAGGAACTGGAGCTTCACTACCAGATTCGTTTTAGCGTCATACTCAGGACACCTTTTTGTGGGGGAAGTGTCGTATATTTCCACACTGAATATAGTCGACGTTTTCTAAGCCCCCAAAACAAAACGAGATGACCCATGAGTTAATGTTCCAATATTGAATATTTGGTTGAATTTCGATTTTCGAAACGTTTATATGTCGGAGTCATGGCTGTTTCTATTTACTGGTGCTAAAAACTTAGGGAGACTATGATGCCTTTTTTTAAAGGAAAATGTAATTTTCCTTTTATAAAGAATATAAAACGGACATATTTACTTTGAAAGAAATTTAAAAGTCAATTCAAAAGGTCAGTGAGGGACTAGTTCTAAGCGAACTTTCAAATTGTCAAAACAAAAAGTAAGCAGCCTTGGCTTTTTGTCGGTGCATTGTCACTTTTGAATCATGGCACGCTTACCCACCTGTTGGGGTTAAAAGATCAGATCTTTGATTTTTATTTTGGTTAATATGAAAAGAGGTACTCCTTCACAAGGCGTGGGCTGGGACCCTGTATATCCCTATTTATAAACATTAATGGCGTGTCACAGTCCTCATAAATACGTTAGATACTATTGTGAGGGGGGTGAGCATATCCTAACTGCCTTTAGTGGTGGTGTTTCACTTGGTCGAGGCTGCCTGACCTGACTCCTGGAGAAGCCCAGTGATCACACGGCCCACTCTCTTCGAGCCTCAGGAGGCCATCCTCCAAGTCTCTAACCCTCCTCCTCGGGGTTAGGTTTATCGCCTGGCGCCCGAAGTTACATTTTTTAGGAGAATGCCGACGAGGCCCATGACATTGTCTAGGCAACGGCCCTGCGCCCAGACCCACGGTAAAAAACCTTGTGCCAAACTCGTCCGGTTAGTAAAACGCATGACAGATAGGGAAAATATACTAAAAAAGTAGTCACCACTGGAAGTGGTTACCTTCTTCACGCCGCTGGAAAGTATTGTATTTTGTTAATATTTTAGAATTTTTCATTTCATTTCCAATCTTTGTTTCGGTTATTTCTTTCGGTAATGTTTTTGTTAGGTTACAACAGACTCTTATTCAGCCAAGTCCAGATATTGTGGTTTAATAAGATGACCAATTAAAATCAGATACATGGAAGGGATACTCTTCTCACAGACGTAGATCAGCGCATTTGATTGGCTGACCTGTCAAAAAGTAGTTGAATCCGAAACGATATCTAATTGGTTAGCCAATCGGGAATGTTTGTTTCATGAGGAATCCTCTATAAAAGTAGATGGTTTTAGGATTAGAGGAGAAAAGAGATCTGATGTCCATACGAAAGACAAGAGAATAAGAAAGGAAATCTCTCCAAGAATTAAAGCCTCTCCTGCAAAAGCCTAACTTTCTAAAAATTTGAGTAACATAGAAAAACTGTACCAGTCAGATACCTCATTTGTCTGTCTCTCAAATACAACAAAAAGCGGCACAATTTACACACACACACGTATATATATATTACACATTATTGTTACATTATCGTGTTTCAATAAATAGTTAATTGTTAACGGAGAGTTTTTTTTGTTTTTGAGTTGTAAACACCCAAACACCTTGTTCCAATGAACCACCTCCAACCGTCAGGAGTTCTGGATAGATTGTGTCATCCCCCTTCAATGGATCTTTCAAACACAACGTGGGCACAGAGGGAGTTGATAAAGAAGTCAACCGGAAATGCATGTGGTAGTCACGGAACTAAGGCCACAATCAAGTACCATAACTAGCATAGGACCACATGTCAATCATAGGACCACATGTCAATCATTTCTTCTATCTTCGTATGTCTCTTGTACGATAGAAAACTTCGAGCGCTTCATGGGCTATTTATATTAGAAATTTATTGTGCACGTAAAGACTGGTTAGTGGATGTTCTATAAAATATGATCATATGACAGACTTAACCATGATGAGTTGCTGTATTTATAGCAGTGGCCATATGCGTGCTTAGGGTACTACACACTCATACACCTGTTGGCAAGACAAAACGTACGTTTGTGTATAAATGAACCCGTCTATCAAATGAGCTAACTCTCAGCCCCCCTCCTCCTTTTAGATGGACAAGATGTTTTCATTACAACTTTAACTCAGCCCATCATTAACAAGTCTCAGCTAATAGAGTCAACCATTCACCAACTGAATATCGCCAACACTTTGCTGCTATTCAGATAAATATAAGGTAAGCATCAGTCAAGTCAAAATATTGTAATTTGCATTAGCAACAACTTAAATGACCCTTAATTTGATAATGTGAGGTATTTGCCGGAAGGTGGATAGGGAAGCTAACGAGCATTCACCAAACACCACGACAACCACGAATTTGCTGTATAAAATAGGTTCGGGGGTGGGGATGAGTAAGAAGGGGATAATTTGAATGTCGACTGTTAGAAAAGTAAATGCTTCAATTGATTTAGAACAGGCTCTAGTGGTGGCCGCAAAATTATCGCTATTATTGCTACTTAGTATTTATTATTAGGTTGTCCAGAAATAACTGCTCTTTTGGAAAGGTGGGTGTAAAAAAAACAAAAAAAAAACTACACCGTAAAAAGCTTGGTTTTATCAAATCATGTACCATTAGTCTTCAATGCAATCCTGTTAACGTGCAACTGTGGTGATTATGAATATACTCCAAATATCAAAATTAACAAAGTGAACACTCTGAATGATTTCGTCAGTAGATTCCTGTTACTAAAACGCTCATTGCCACACAGTATGATATTCAATGAGGTTTGTTCATTATGCAAAATGTCAACATTGCTGCGTGAACACGAGTATTAAGATGAAGAATATTATTTATATTTGTTAGATTTTTAAAAAATCTAATACAAAATCTTTTAAAATGCTTCGTTTTCTTTATAGATCCAAGTTATGGTCTAAAACGGTCGAGGTTGTCACTACTTTCAGAGCTGAATTTAGATTAAAAAAAATAATTTTAAAAAGCTAAGAAATAAAATAGTTCTTTTATAAAGATGATAAAGACCACCCTGATAACTTAGTGTTACGGTTATCGTCGTAGGAAATGGAGCCGGCGACCGGAATTCCACCCTTGACGAGGCTGTTTGTGTTTCTCTTTACGGTTGGACCTATAACTTTTCAGTACTCCCATGTTTAATAGGATTGTATAGATGCAAATGTGGATGTCTACGGTGAACGAGATTGTTAGCCAAGTCATAACGTAGTGCAATTCATTCTTGTAGCAAGTTGGATTCCCCTCCATAAACCTCATTATTTTATTTTTGTTCTAGAGAACAATTGGTCCAAATTAAAAGCGTAGTAAAAGTAACCCGAAGTTAAGCTTATTTTTTTGTTTGAGAGAAAGGAAATAAAATGCGTGATTAAAATTATTCATAACAGATTTCCGTCAGATGCCCAGTCTCGTATCTGTTTTTATGATCTCATATTCTCGTTTAAGCCTGTAACGTTCATCCATTTTCTCATCTTCAATATAAACACATTATAATGTCTGCTAAGACATTAGCATATGTCCACCATCGACTGGTGTCAGAACCTAAACTTTGATGATGACGAATTTTGAACGCATATTAGCAAAAAAGGCAAGGCTCATCTTACCTAGAAGTTTAGTATAATACAATCCTCTCGCGTACTTTCCCGTGGTCATGTGGTAAACTAATCTAACTAGTCGTCACGGGGGGAGCTGGAGTACTAGGAATGAATTTCATAATGTTGTTCGCTGCTGACCCATATTGTAAAAAAATATACATCCGTGAATAGGGCAGGTAGGTTTCATTTAGCTCTGTTTATTAATTCATAGAAAATATACATCTACCTACATCTACCCATAAACACGAGTAAAAAAGGAGAGAAAAAATCGAGAAGAAAGTGTGGTTGTATAATTATCTACGAAGTTTTTCTTAGTTGTGGTACAAGGCCATAAGTATATGGCACCCAGTGAGTATCGACGCACTAAGAATGATTTGCTAATCTACCTTGATACCCATTACACCACGTGAAGTGCACTAAAATATGGCGGTATCGGGAGAAATTTTATAAATTATACATATCTTATATAATTAGACATTGATTCTTTTCGAATTTTACTTCTCATCTTGGTTATCAACGTTTCGGCCGTATACATCCTTTAGTCTCCATCAAATGGCTATTTTATCATTTTTTTTTCCATAAGGAGATATGTATAATAGGTGATTCTTTTCTTATTCTGCCCATTTGAAGCTTTTTTTGTCCTTTCCTGCGGAACCAATACAAAAGCGAAATAATAAAAATACAATTGATATGTAGTTTACATTTAAAGACGGCCACTTCCCTATTATTATTATTATTATTACAACAACAACAATAATTATAATGATAATAATAATGTATCTATTCAGACTGTATACCTTGCAGAGTGGTAAAACCCTACGAAAAAAAAAAGGGAGGTTCTGGGTGTGAAACTAAGCTACTTCTGATGGTGAGATTCCAGTCTTGGAGATCTGGGAAATGTGAAGTTCTCTTTAGTCGCTATTACTCCCAGGTCTACTAACCCTGTTAGGGTTCCTTCTATGGGTCACATCTGTTTGAAAATCATTTGTATTTGATAGGTATACTTGAGATAACCGTGTTTAAAAAATGTAAATATAAGTGTACGCCATTCCTTAACCTCTTGACATAAAATAACCCTGACAGATTGATACCCCCGTAAAATCAATCTATCAAATAATTCTATTCAGCTGTAGTTTTTTTTTTCAAATGGCGTATTGAAATTTTGACAAATATTCAAAATGATGAATTATAGAGAAAATAGATGTAAAATGAAAATGCTGGTGGAAAGATTTACATAGGAGTCTCGCCGATGAATGGAAGAAAGTATTTTATAATCCTTTAACAAACTTTGCAAATAGGGAATATTCGTGATAAAACAATATTTGCCAATTATGGAGGATGTTGAGTGATAGAACAAAGTCAAGTAGCAAATAACAAAAAAAAAAAAAAGAACCAACATATAAAAAAGGAGAAATAGATTCAAAGTTGTGCTTCAAAAAGAAATGATACATTTTTAGAATAGATGGATATCAGTAAATTGTAAAATCTAAAGAGAACTCATATTGAAATGTTATCATCTCAGACATGTTGAAGCATCTTGTTGAATTCTACAAGTAAAAAAAGATTAAACAGTATCTCACAATATTCACCACAAAACTGGTTTAAGCGTTTTAAAAGAGATTTGTTCACTCGAGTCGAGAAATGGACGACCATCAACTGTTTATCAGGATTCTTGAAAAGACAACATAGTTGAGAATCCGACCACGAGTACAGGAAAACTTTTACAGAAGCTAGGATCATCGAAAGAAAACATGCAGAACAGTTCATATTTTTCAGAGGCACCCGTAGCATAACGGATATTGTCGTAGGAAATAGGATCAGCGATCAAAGTTCGAATCCTGAATAATTAGCATTTCACTTCGCGCTAATGCCCTTTGAAAGGTATGAATCAATTTCTTTTCCCTTCCCCAGCCACGGATAAATAATAGGTAACATTAGGTTCTTTAATCTTGGTATAGTAGCCATACTAGAAGAAAAACTAAGTTCAAACCAGCTTTACTCCACCGAAAAATCGACCTAGTGTCACATCCTACCTAGAGCAGAGTGGTTGGCTAAATACCTGCATATATACTTCAGAAAACATAAACGAGTTCTTTAGAGGTTTCTCAATCTAAAAGAATAGAAAAATACCTTTAATAATCTTTAATAATAGTTGCAATGTAATAATTGGTATGTGTAGGTTGTATATCGTAATCATTTCGATGTCTTTACCTGTATTTTTCATAGACCTGTTTTAATAAGTGCAAGTGTTCCCATGTTGTGTGGATTTGATGGGACAGTACTAAGCAGAAAAAAGTACATGGGCGAGTCTCTCTTTGTTCGTGAACACATGCGATCCTACGAATTTGTCATCATTTTTATTACAAAGCATTTACATCTGTACTTATATAGTGCGTGTGTATTTGTGGGGGTGTCTGCTTGTAGCGGATGGATGAACGGATAAGAAGAGTAGGTTAATCCTTTCCTATTTATCTGACGTTGAATAGTCATTGTTTTAAGGGTCAGCAAAATAAGAAAAGGTGAGAGAAATCCACATGTTCCTTAATACCACTTTGCACGTACATAGACGATACAAAATATTGAGAGAATGTTTACACTGACGTAAATACCGAATATATATTCGTGCATCATACGACTTCCTAAGACCTAAACTGAGACCTTTTCTCTTTTTTTGCAGCTGGAAATTGTAGGCGTATCAGTTAACCATAGCCGTTTCCAATTATTTACACTCGCACAAAGTTTGGAGTCGCAAAATAAGGTTTTACAAATGGAGGTGCGGTTAAACTAATAGTTAAAGGGACATTGAAAAGAATTCAAAATCCAACAGGGGCAGTTCGCATTATAATTTACATAGACGCCATTCCCCCCCGCCCCCCCCAAAAAATCGTTTCTTTCTCTTAGCTAGATAAATTACAACGCAATTGGAATCCTTAAGCTTTGTAAATGGTAATTCATATTGAGTGTTCGACAAAAAAGGTCAGGTCAGTGACTATTCGTTGCTACTGGCACAGTGTAACACAGTACAGCCCATCCCATATTATTTGGAGAGGAGATGGGCATTGCTCAGCAACCCCTATTGCCTGAGAAATACTAAAAAGGGATATTAGTATACATGGTATCTCGACGAGCTAATTAGATTTGTGACGAATTCACATTGCAAATAGCTTTAATTGTCTCAATCTCGCTCCCTTTCACATACCCACAAAACACTGTTTTAATGGTCTTTTTTTGCTAATTATTCTGACTAGCAAAACTATGCACCCTTTGCTTGTCGTAGGTATATAAGTTTTAATGTAATTAAACACAGTAAATTAGAAAAAAAAAACCTAACAAAACTAAGAACGTAAAAAAATAGCATTTAATATAAAAAAAAAATCGAATCATTACATTAGACTTATTTTAAACATAGGGGGTATAATCGAAGAATAGAACAGCTTGTACACTCTCCCTATCACTCCCGGCGTTCAGTGTTAAAGCTTCATAATTCAACTAAATTAGAGAGGAAACAATGAAATTTTACGGTTATTAATTTTTGTTATTGAAATTCCATAATTGACGAGATTTTTGCTCATATTTGTTGAAATAAAACCAAAGAATTAGAAAACAATTGTAGCAAACAAATGTAAATTAAAATAAAATTCTTTAGATCAATATACAAAATACCCTCTCAGTTCACACAGTAAAACGCTATATGTTTGTATATATAAATACAATAGTATGTTATTATGTAGATATCCCCGAGAGTATTCGGTCTCGTTGGCACCGAATCGTTGTTTGACTGGTCGAACTCGATAAAGGGTACATGGTATTTGTGCTGGGTGGCTGAGATTGATAATCCCTTTGCCTCAGGGAGCTATATCCTCTGGTTTTTACTTGCTTTGCAGGATCAAGTTCATTGCTTGGTCCCTGAGGCACCACATCAGGGGAATGCACACGTGGCCATGAATTTTTGCCTTTGCATCGCATGGGTTTCCACCTGTGCGAGGCCCCCACAATAAACAGTCTTGTGCCATATTCTGACATGGTGAGTTGTCAGATAAATACTAATAAGTACAACAGCTTTTGGTATTTTGGCACCAATTAGCAGTTTGGCAGGTCGAACTCGATCGAGGTCACATGGCATTCGTGCTAAGATCGATAATCCCTTCAGAGAGCCATCCCCCAGGCTTTTATCTGCTTGCAGGACTAAGTTTATTGCTTGGTGCTTGAGGGGGGGTCAAGAATTTTTGTCATTGCCTCGCATGATTTTTGACCTATGTGCGATTCCACTATAAAACAGAGTCTTGTATCACGTTTGGGCTTTGCTAGGAAGCCTAATAAATACCAATAAGACCAACAATATTAATAATAAATAATTGAGATTCAACTAAAAATAAAAGCATGTATGATGTGAAGTAAATAACGAAGGAAATTGTGACGTCGGTGGTGACGTAGTTTCGGTTACAGACAGATACATAATCCCCATTATAATAAGATTATCAATTATGACATTTGAATTTTTTTGCTGCTTTTTTTTTAATCGCTACTTGAACTCACTGGTCTGAATTTCTTTACGTGTATTTGGCATATATCAGTGGTATACATTTTATTATTATGAAAAAGAATCATTCAAACATCTGCCACTAAAATACATAAATATACGTCCAGGAAATACCGAATGTGTGCACACTCACACGCACGCTGTAACACGTGTCTGTACTCACTCCAAATCTACACCAAACACCCCTGTATTTTATGTAGTTGTAGATGTTGAGGAAAAAAAATGACCGTCGATATACAAACGTAGTTTGGGGAATGAAAAATGATCCTGTTTAGGTCATTTAAAACAAAAAGGAAACACCAAGTGACAAATAGTGTTTGTGATGTGAAACCGTTAAAGAACGATATATTCAATAGTACATTTGCCTTTACACACGGTACAAGCACACCATTTGACTCACTAACAAATCAGAGAGAAAATTATTTTTTATATAGTCTTCATATTATTTATTTTCCCCGTCTTTTCTGTACCAATTATATTTATTAAGATTAGTAAATATAATTTTTCCCTGAAACGAATTATGATTATTTGACAATTTATTCGAACTATTATTTTCATCTTCATCGATTTACTCATTACGTTTCTGTCATTGCATCCTTCTACTTTTCTCAAACGTATAATCCAACAATTTGAAGGTTCGATACACAACTATAGGTATTTAATAAGGTTAAGGATAGAATTCACTAGATAGGGAAATGGTTAATAGACAAACTTGTAAGCCATTATCCTTCAACAAGCCAGCGTTCAGCACCTTACTTCAGATAGTTCCAGATCAAACAGACAGGATTTATAGATTCTTTAGAGATTAATTTCGACGGTATATCAACACGTCTGGGGTTATTTTATATCAAGTAGTTAGGAAATTGCATTCATTATACGTCTATATTTACATTTTTTTGTGTAGTTATTTAAGTTTTTTTGTTTTTTTTGCACACGGTTGTAGGGTTTCAAGTAATTATTTCTATTTAATAATAGTCGTTTGTTTGCATACAGTTATATGCTTGCAATACTTAGTAAACAATTAGAGATTAGTTACTATTCTTGATATAAATTAAAGTTATATGGTATCAAGTATTCTTATGTAATACTCATAATTTATAAAAAGAACCATTTGATCGATACATGAGACTAACGTACTACCCCACTCCAGGTGAAGGTAAATCTGGAAGCAAGAGTAATGAAAGGGTACTCTACCCACCCCAGAAGTGGAGCCACCGGATTAGATTGTAGCCAACATACAAATATTCACTGAGAAAAATACGTTTGCAAATACATGTACGTCTACATTTTTTACCATTGAATTCCTACAAAGTTATCTCGGACATCTGTCGGTGTGAAAACATCTATGCTGTGCGCGTGCGCATATAAGACGCAATGGACATCTGTATTCAAGGTGTACAGAGAACTTCTAAAAAGTTTTGTGAATTTTAAGTTATTGGAAGAATTAAAGAAACTTGAGAAATTATGAGCCAATTGCGTTCAACTGCAGAATCATTATGTGGAATGGTTAATACATTCATGGTTTTAGATCATTCCTTTCTTGCTTGGTACGAGAAATTTTTAGCATCCATATATATATATATATATTACACACCAAAAAAGCCATTCAATAAATAATGGAAATTTTTTAAAAAGCAAAATAATTTTTTTTCCCGGAGTTTTTCCATAAATTTAAACTCTACATTGTTTAGAATTGCTTCATAGCAAAAATTATTTCCATCGCGCAAAAATATTCCTTTTGAGGATATCTAAAATTGACGGCAAATCAGAGTGTTCCAGGTTTGAACAGAGTGATGTCATCAAATTTTTGGAAGCTGAGAAATGCAAACCATGTGAAATTTAGAAAGTGTCATGTGCACGGAGAAGCATGTTTTAGTTTTAAAAAATCTTTACAAATGGGATAAACGTAAGTTTAGACACTACGGGCCAGACAGTTCATGGAGGGAAAATAGTCTCTCCGGTAAAGATAAAATTCCGACTGCAGTGGTTAGTAAAAGTCATGTAGGTAGTCTTCTGGAACATGCAAACAGTCCTCCCCATTGCTAACTCATTAGGCAAAATTTAGGTTATTAATTGAATGACTATATATATATATATATATATATATATATATATATATATATATATATATATACGCTCTGTTTTCGGGTTGACAATACAACGACAGTATTCCCTACAAAGGGATATGGATCTACGCACGAAAAGAGGTGTCCTGAGTTTGACACTAAACCGAATCTGGTGGTGAGACATTTTTATTCGAACTCACTGGGTCTGAATTGTTTACGTGTATGTCACATATATCAGTGGTATACATTTTATTATTATGAGAACGAATCATTTAAATATCAGTCCCTAAAAAGCAAAAAAAAAACAAACCAAAAAACATACGTCTAGGAAATGTCACATGTGCACGCACACAGCAACACGTGTCTGTACTCACTCCCTCTTGCAGATCTACCCCCAATTTTATGTAGTTTTAGAGGTCTCCCCATTATCCCCTATGTATGTTTTGTGCGTTAATATTCATCAAATACGAAAACTCTTGTATAGTTAGTATTCAACCTGTATTCACACACTGAGTGACAATTAGTCATAAACTTTATTTTATCTGGTTGAGATATAAAATGTGGGAATCACCGATATTATAAAAGAAAATGACCCAGATTCAAAAATTGTTGCTTTACGAGTAGTATAGACTGATACATGTAGAGATATAAAAATAATTGCAAAGAATTCAGACAGAATGAAGAAATTACAGATATCAATCTATAGATATTAACACATTTTTGTGGAAATGATTATATGCGAGAGAATAATTGAAATAAAAAAAAAATGGGATAATAATTTCTTATAGGCTTTATTTTGTTGATCATTTGATGTAGCTTAACGTTTGCGAAAATGTTTGGACCCATCATTGTCTTTTTAGCATGTGAAAAAAGATGGAACACATGACACGTTGATTGATAACAATGTTCGTGCAGAGTGTGACACGATATATAGAATAATAAAATATTAAAACATTTCAAATCTCGTATGTATCTAACCTACTGAATCTTAGCAAAAATCATTATGATCTGGTCGGTGTTTCTAAAAAGTATATTCGCTAATAATTTCTAAATCTTTATGTAGACCCAAAATATATGATTTTAATTCAAATGATATATAATTTCATCCATATGCTGGTAAAAAAGATTCTGTGGTCAGTTATGGTTTCAGAACCAAAGAATCATTATTCCTGAAAATGCAGCTTCTTCGTGTAATTTTTACAGCTTTCCCAATAAAGGAGGTGAGCTCAACAACGAAGCAGCAATTCTATGGGGTAAGATTTAGTTTGGTTTGTTTTCGTTTCACGGCATCTCAACCTCCCCGGTCATTTAATGCCAAATCAAGTTTTTTAAAAAAAAAAGGGGGGGGCGGGGACAGAAAGATCTGTTATGTTGGAATTTATTAGTACGAAAACGGTTTATAAAAAGAATCTGGTTTTTCAGAAAGTTTATTTGTAGAGAATCGTCTTGTAATAAAAATATTTTTTGGAACAGCTTGTGGAAAGGATCAGACTTTGTTTAAATATTTCTTGTAGAGGAACAGTTGGTTGGAGAAATTTAGTCTTGTTGAAGTTTCTTTTAGATTTTTCCGTATATATTTATTGCTTTTAGGAATGACATTACATTTTTTATTTCAATATTTTGGAACAGTTCCTTCATATCATTTGCTCTATAAAAGGTTTCTCTTATTTGGACCAGGTTGGTACATTCAGTGAGGATGTGTTTCACAGTGTGTTCGGTTTGGCATACATGACACATTGGTTGCTGCTTTGTTTCAAGTAAGCAAGAATGTATTGTCCTTGTATGACCTATACAAAGTCTGGACAAGACAAATTCTTTTTTGTTTTTTTCTGTAGCCTTGTTTCCATTCCCCCAATGTGGGTTTAATTTCTAGTATTTTATTATGTTTATTGTTGTTTCAGCATTGTTGTATTTGTTGTATGTATTTATTTATCATTTTAATATCTTTATATGGGGTATTTTAAACTTTTTTTTCAATGATTATAATACGACTTGGGACCCAACATATCTGTACATCATTATCATTTGATAAATTTTCTAATTTGCATAAAATTTTTATGATTAATGGATTATCAAATTTCCTGTTTTTTTTAATGATTCCAACACTGATAGTGAATCAGAAAAGATAATGAATTTGTTATTCTTTGATTCTGAGATACGGTCAAGAGCCATGTTGATTGCGCAAGCTTCTGCGCTGAATATAAAGGTGTTATTTGGGAAAGTTTTTTTTAAATATTTCCCCTTTATGTATTGTGGCACATCTTGTTATTTTCTCCAGTTTAGATCCGTTCATGAAGATGTGCGAGTGCTTAGGATATCTCTCCTTAACTCTTTCTAATTCTTCTTGGAAAATTAGGGAAAATTTGTTTTTGTGGAATTTACAGAGAGTTAACTTTATGTTTAGGGTCCTTATGGTCCAAGGTTGAATATGTGGTGCGATTGTCTTATGGATTTCTGTCAAATCCAGGTATACTTCTCCAATGATAATTTCCATCCTGAGGCCAAAGGGTTTTATGGCTTTTTGTTCTTTTGGAATAATTCTTTTTATTTTGGATAAAAAGTATTATTGTATGCAGGGTTTGCTGGGCATGACTTTAATTTGACATCGTACTGGAGAGCCAGTTTGTAGCTTCAAATATCTGCAGGTGCTTCGTTAGCTTCAGCGTATATACTCTCAGCTGGAGATGCTGTAAAGGCTCCAAGTACTAACCTTAAGCCTCCGTGGTAGGTTGGGTCAAATGTTTTTACATAGCTCTTTCTATTGATCGGTATATGAAATAACCATAATACAGTTGTGATCTAATTAATGATCTCTATAATAGCAATAGAGTCTTTCGATCAGCTCCCCGTTCTTTGTGAGTGATAAGATTTGAATTAACTAACGAGATGACAACTTCAAGACATTGAACGTAGAATTCGCGTCATATATATTTATAATCTTACACACAATTTCTCATCGAAGCGAAATAGGACAGTTTAGTATAGGACATACGAGTATATGTGGGTTGTTTCAGAAATTGTCCAGTCCCGTCGCCATTTCTCTTTTTAAGAAGCCTCAGGCATTGATCTTACCCCTTTGGTTTTGGCTAAGAAGACAACTACATCGGAAGTGGACTTAATTTTGGTGGGTGGGGTGGATGAGGAGTTCATAACCACGAGGTCCGCGAGCAATATGTATACTTTTATTTATTTACCTATGTGTAAAAACGTACGTATTACGTATACACACACCCAAACGTAAACATCATCTACATTTGAATGTGTTTATTGCAAAAGAGAAAGTGCAACATCTCTCTTAACTTCTTTGGTTTTCTTTAGAGATCCGTCTTACATTAGGCGTTTCACTTTGAAATTAAATTTCACTTCCGTCTATTTTAAAACTTATACATACAAGTCCCAAGTATAACATTAAACTGCATCTGGTGGTGAGGCTCCAGTTCTGGAGAATGTGGAATCACCCTTTCGTTGCCATTACTCCCAGGTTGACTGATCCAGAGTGATAGTACTCTTTATAGTCCCATGTATGAATCAAATACCTATTTTTTTAAAATTATTAGATGATTGAAATTGAAACCATTTAACAATATGAAAATAATTTTTAATCAAATTTTGACATTAAATGTCCCTTAATGGGTTGATATGCCGTTCAAAAAAGTAAACCAAACCACACACTGAGTATCTATCAAGTCCTTGTGCATTTGAAAATTTTAGTTATTTCTTTTAAAAATATCAGATAAAAATGGAGAGACGCATTATATTTATAGTTTATTCGACAAATCTTGGTTCTCTACCCGACCCCCCTCCCTCATGACGTAATCCCTTCCTCGTATAGCAGGTGCAGAAAACTGTCCAATTCTCATTGTCATTCTCTTCTTATGGAACTGCCTCAAGCATTGAGAAATAACCATGACCCTCACCCATTTTAGATAACAGAGGCTACTTGGAAAGTTGCTCCTCTGCGACAAGACATTAGTAAATTTGCAACACCCAGCTAAAAAGGCAGAGCAAAGATTACGAACATGATCAACTTAATAACAACAAAATATGTTCAGTGATCTCTGAAAAATCATATTAACATTTAATGAATATACTTTTATGTTGCCCTTTGAAGCTTTTATCTTGTACAACAAATCATCATCATCATCATCATCATCATCATATCGTGCTGGCAGCACGGATATCCCTGACCCTCTCTCGCCACTCCTCCCTATCGTTCATCGCCCTAGGTAGGTCTTCAGGACAACAACCTGTATCCTCACATAGCTGCTGAATGTACGTTCGAGCTGGTCGTCCTGCTTTTGCGCGGCCATGTGTGGGGATCCATAAGAGTACATCTCTTATGAGTTCATCTCTGCTTCTCCAGCAATGTCCTGCATGTCTGGTTCGTCTAACTTGAATAGTTTTCGTGATAGGGGGCAGGGGGCAGGTGGCCGTACAGTTGGTGTCTTGTGGGGTGTTGCTGCCAGGACTTGTTCAGGATTGCACGCAGCATTCTTGTGTAATTGCCATCTAGTTTCTTCTCCAGCCGTTTTGTTAGCGTCCATGTAGTGCATCCATATAGCAGTATCGATGTGACCGCTGCCTGGAAGAAACTGCGTTTCATTTTATCGGTTAGGTCTGACAACAAATACATTACATTTATTATTGCATTAGCTCATCGTGGTGCAGTTGTTAACGAACTGGTATCTCATACCGCTGACTACCGAGTTCGATCTTTACTAACTTTCCAGTATTTGTGTGGCCTTGTGCCAAATCGAAGCAGTGCTAATAATTTCATGGACACTGTATATATATATATATATATATATATATATATATATATATATATATATATATATATACCAACGTGAGGATTTTATATATTAACCCACATTCATTTGATTGATTTTAACGGCATATCAAACCACCTAGAGTTATTTCATGTCTTGAAGTTTGAGAATTGCGTTCATATTTACATTTTTTTGTTTCCTTGTTTCTAGATTTTTTTGCACATGGTCAGATACGAATATATATATATATATATATATATATATATATATATATATATATATATATTTTAAACAGAAGACCTATTTAATCTGTAAGATGAAACCCTGACAAGTACGACCACTCCAGATCAGAGTGAAACTGGGAGTAATGGGAATGAAGAGCTACTCCACACTCGCTAGATCTCCAGAACTGAAGTCTCAACATCAGGTGAAGTTTAATATTACACCCAGGACATCTCTTTTGTTTTTATTTTGGGCGGGGGAGGTCTTACCCCTCTGCAGGAAATACAGCATATTAAGCAATGAACTTATCAAATATACACAATAATATATAAAGATTGAAGTCAACTAGGATAATTTTGTATTCAACGCCGTAAAATCTATCGATAAATCAATAAATTCAAGGAGAGTTAAGAAAAAAATAGCGGGGAGAAGGCAGGAAGAATTGAACATGAGGTCATTATAAGTATTTTTCAATTTTTAACTTTCTTTTTTGTCCTCTTTCATTGGATTGATCAGTCAACAGTACTCGTTATGTGCACAGTTCCTTTCACGCACGTTCATAACGCACGTACTAAGGTATCACCACAGAGGTCACGTGACGCCCTTTTGGGGGTGGGGTTTGCCACACGAATTGCTGCCGAATCATCAACTAGTAAGATGTTCCTCTTCAAGTTCTGGTTAGAAACAGTAAGGGCACTCATTACAGTTCCTCATTCCTCTTCGGGACGTTACAAGTAAGCCTTTCTCTTTTGTCTCCTTTCATATACTGCTTGTCAACTTGTTTATTGTGGGCATAAAATGTTTATTGTTCATTTCCTACATACCTGTGCGTTGTTCTTCTCTTTCCTTCTATCTTGCTAATATTAAACTGGGCTTCAAGGCCACTAACCCTAACCCTCAGAAGTCTTGAAACGAAAGGAAATTATCTGACAAAACAAATTTAAGTTATTTATCGTAAAATTAAGCCGAAAAGTACATAATTATGTTGTAGAATATGAAATTTTAAAACGTAAAGTAGAAAACACGATATTCAGTGTTTGAACATTTTAAGAAATGCTAGGATCATCGAAAGTCACCATACCCCCCCCCCCCCACACAAAAAAAATCATTGGAGCACAAGAGAGGTTTTCTATGCACTTTCAGTTGATTGAAAAACGAAAATACTTTTGATACACCTTAATAGAAAGTAAAATTGTGAAATGTACGTATTTGATTGGAGAATGATGATATGCAGTATTTTTAAAAGGAGAAACCTGCCGTATCTGCGTGAAAATTTTACTTTGATGATTATAATACATGTTTATACACGCGTAAACACCGCACGTTGAGACAAAGATTCCTCGCTCTAAAATTATATCTTCATTTATTTAATTATACAAAGAGAATTCCTTTTCTCCTCGTTTTTTCTATGCATTCAAAGAGAATTATTTATTAGGATATTCATAAAGAGAAAGCGATTATTATTTTCGTTTGTCCCTATGTATTCCTTTTTTGGAAGAATATTCTCTCCCTCTTCTCATCTACTCTCTCTCTTTCTCTCTCTCTCTCTTCCAGAAAAGAAGGCTCAGAACAAGTCCGCACGTGTCATTTTTTTTCTTTATGTCACGTGCGCACGTCAACCTATATTTGTCTAATCTGGCTCATAGACCCGAGTTTGCTTACAATACTTGACGTTTCTAAGTGGTCACCTATCTAAGTACTGAACAAGTTATAATTTACGAAGCTCTTTGCTTCGATGTAGCACAAGGCCGATTGAATGGGGCACCCAATGAGACTCGAACTCATTCTTGCAGGTTTGCTAGTCAAGCTTGCTAACCATTACACTACCCGAGGTGCCCTAAGTACTGAACAAGTTCATCACTGCTCAACTTCGATGATTTAGCAGGAATCGGTGCTTTCGGGGTGATGTGACTAAATAACACGTCAACTAATAATTTCTGAAGACAATTATGCATAATCCTTCTTTTGAGAAAAGGGGATGTTACTTAACAATCCTTTCTGTAATGAACAGGATGCGACACACGATCAGTTTTTAAGCCCGGTAAAGATCGTTTGAATTTTCTTTGTAAACTGTATTAAGACTATATTATCCATAGTTGAGTGGAAGAGATGGATTCTTGCCTTTCTTAAGGACAGTAGCGCCAAGTGAAAAGAAAAAAAAAATCTCACTCAGGATTTGAACTTGTATCACCAAGTTCATTTCCAAAGACGCTGTCCACATATTTGTGAAACCTCAAACTTAATACGGCATTTGATCAAAAGTAAAATCGAACTCTGTAACCATAACCTATTGACCAAGTTAACTAACCATTACACCAATCAAAGCGCCCGTATACTCATACGTACTAATCCTCTTGGGAAAGGCATGAATCTATTCTCACTAAGCAGACGGCCTTCTTTAGCCTTGGTTAGGCAACCAGTCAAGTAGTAAAACTGAATTCTAATCAACTTTTCTCTGCTGAAAGTTAATCTAGTGTCACATGCTGTCGTCTCTTCACAGCAATAAAGATTTAAAAGAAAAAAATCATTCTATATATTTTCTAGTTAATTTGTCTCTCAAAATTTATCAATTGACACTTTCGGTATTTACGGGTCTTTGTTTTATAACCGGGTCTATTTTCTCAATTTAAACGAATATTTTCTCCGCTTAGGTTTTTCATTTTGATATTGTCTTGCACTATACAAACTTGTACTGCTGAGACCGAAAGATACAATCAATTGACCCACTAATTAATAAAATATGAAATAACAATCAATAAGAAGACTGGACTAAGATAATATTTGTACTTGTAAAGTTACCGAGTGTTGTCAGAGGTTGAAATGACTTTATTCTTATCTCATCAAGGTAAAACAAAAACGACGACTCAACACGATGGCGACAAGTAACGGCGAGAGAAGAAAGCGGTTCTGAATTTTTCGTGGTCAAACAATTATCTTTTTTTTTTTTTTTTTTTTTAAATCAGCATTTTCAAACTGTAAACGGCTGGATTTAATAAGTTAAATGTCAACACTTTCCTTACTTATTTTCTAATTTTTGGTTGCTCTTTCTGCTTCATTTTTCAGGTAGTAAATAGATAATGAAATAAAAAGTTATTTAAAAGTGTTTTAAAATCGCTGCAGCCAAGTCGGTTGGGACTGTAGAATACACCGACTGCATCTCTGTGGAGGGGTAAGACTCCTCTCCTCAACAAGTGTCCTGGATATATGACACCAAACCATCTGAGGGTGAAGGTTCAGTCCTTGAACTCTGGGGAATGTGGAATACTCCTTCATTGACATTACTCCCAGGTTCCCTCTGACCCGAAGTGGTAGTATCTGATAGGGTCCCATCTATGGGTCAAGTAGAACTGTTTGTCCATTTAAGTTTGCGCAAACAAATGACTGGTGTTTAATTGAATTGTTAGTGTTACATAGCAATACGTGAAACCATTTTACAGTGTGTAAACAAATTTCGCTAAATTTTTTTTAAATGAAATTATCTACAAACTATTCACTTACACATCATATGTATATTTATTTAACTGTGTATAAGTAAATGACAGATGTTAAATTAAGTAATTAATATTAAATGAAAATACTTGAAACCATTTGACTGGGTGTGGACAAATGAGATTTAGCTCATTTAAAAATGTTACCTACAAACTATTTGTTTACAAATCATTCAATATGTATAAACAGGATTTGGCATTAAATAACCTTCAAGAGTTGATATGCAGTAAAATCCAACCAACCTTAAAATCGCTGTTAACGCACTTTGTGCCGAGGAAAAGATTTAGTAGTCCAGTCCCCACTCACCAAGGACTAATATTAGTATATCTGCTATATACCGACACTGAATACACGGAAGGAAAGATAACAACTCATTTATGTATTCAAGAACATCTAATGTATACAATGTGCATACTAGTGGTATCAAAAGGAAGAGTACCCAAATGTGTCGCAACAGATAAAAATCTACCCCTATTTTTCCATTAAAAAGCGGTATGTGGAAGGGGGTACAAAAATGGAAAAAAGCTTAATTGTCAAGTGTGGTTAATATTGCCGTGAAACTTCACGACAGAGTAAGAAAACGTCTCCACTGTTCAAAGAACAGAGGCAAATAAAAACCGAGAATGTATTTCTAGAACTAATGTGATACGCCACAAGACTCAACAGTCAGGTCCAGTCGCTAAGTGAGATAGTTATTTATGGTCTCCCTACATCATTAGGAAATATTTATGATAATCAATATAAATATCAACCCGTGTTGTTCATCCCTTCCTTTTTTATATCTATAAACTAACGTACGTAATGTTTGAACGTGAATTATTTCGTAAGGCATTCCAGAAAACCCAATTGACAAAGATGGGTTTTTCCATTCATCACACACATAGGAATAATAAAAAGGATACTTAAAGAGTGAATGCCTGATTCCTATTTTCTGTGGTTTGTAATATCTATTAAGCTGACTTTAGCAACAAAGTGAATGGAAAAATATGGCAAAAATAGTTTAATTCGATGTGAGAGAAACGTCTTCAAAATTCCCATGGGTGGGAAATACGAATTAATAAACGGAACAGTATAAAATTCTTTATATACACACACGGTACAGCACTAAAAATATGGCCATAGTCGCACACAGCAGTGAAAAGGTTAAATTAAAAATTTTTGTCATGCTTGGAATCCGAGAATAAATTTAAAAAAAAGACAAACAAACAACCCCCCCCAAAAAAAACGCAATTTTTTCTGAAAATTTGGCCTCTTAATACAAATGATCTTTATAACAAGTATCAACTATCATAAAAAATTATTTTATTCTGTTCTTATGGACAGAAAAATGAAATTATCTCTATTAATTAACTAACTTATCCATGCTTGCAGAATTCACTAGTCAATCATTGCTTATAGGAGTAAAAATACATAAAATATTAGTTGAACAAAAATGAGAGATATCAAAGAATTTGATCTGTTTTTGGTAGCTTTTTGACGATGCAAGTTTTTTTCTTAGTTTCAATGATCTTTTACAAGAAAAAGAAAAGTAAAAGAAACTGAATACATAAACAACGCTGGCATTAAAGACGGGAAAATAGTCTTGACATTTATGTGAAAATTACGGAAACTAAAACTGTCATTACTTCGATTTAGATAAAGTCTTCATAATAAAAAGCTACAAATCAAAACACCAATGTTTAGAATCTGCTCTAATTTAACAATATCAAACAATAAAACAATGACTTAATATATTTCCGTTTTTTGCCAATATTAAGACAAAACAGAGTATTAAAGTAAAACTTTATTAAAATAGACTGAACAACTATAAAATTTCTCAAAAAAAGATTTTTAGTTAAATTTTATAGTATAATAAATAAATCAAGAACTATCATTTCACCACATTGTCGGAAATCGTTATTAAAATTATTTATTCGTATTTCATAAATATTTGACAGACACGAACTTACTTCATCTTTCGTTCTAGTTTATTAGTCTACATAGTCTCATTTATGGTTTTCTATAAAATTCATATTCAGGAAGGGAAATTCGCTAAAGTCAACATTTTACCGCATTTGTTTTTTTGTTAAAATTTTTGTTTATTTAATAGATTTTTCAGTTTCATGCAATCAATCATAAGATTAAGCGGGACTAAAGTCTTGTCTGATGAGGAAAGTAAAGAAAAAGCCAGTAATAAAATCCGTTGGGAATTCTTGAGAGACAGTCGAGACGTGTTTTTTTTTCCTTTGTCTCCATTGTCCCACTTATTTTTAATGAGTGGGAGGAGATGAAAAATTTAAATACAACGGCTGTTATTTTTTTTCTAGAATTCACTTTTATTATTATTATTATTATTATTATAGACCTCTTTTTAATTTATCATCCAATAATTTCTGACTGGAGAAAAAAATTGATGGACGATAACAGGAAAGCAAGAAAATTTCACAGGTTGAAACGTTTTGATAGAAAAAAAAATAGGAGAGGAGGAGGAGGAGAACAGGATACTAAACTGATGAACTATCATCATCAAGGACCAGGATATTCATAGATTAGTGTAGACCTTTTTACTGTTTGAAAATAGAAATAAATTCAAAGAAGTAAATTTACCTTCTGTTGGCCATTATGCTTTTATTCACCCTGTGCAAATTTTCCTTCACCGTCATATTCAACAAGAAACAGAAAAATAAAGTATTGCACAAACGAAATATCATTTATCCAACAACCGATATAACGACTATATCTGAATACAGGTAAAAAAAAAACGATAAAGAAAAAATGTACTTACCATCAGTTTAATTTGAACAGTTGATAAATTCAAGCGCTATTAACACATACGCCACGGGTATGTATCCATTAAAAAAATCCATTGTCTTTGTGACGATTTAATTGCACCTCCTCAGCTGTAGTGTGTGACACGTGATCAACTTAGCTCGGGAGAGGGTACATACATGTACCCAAGATTAACATTACCCTTAGTTCTTGCGATCACTGTCACGCAGGAGTCAAATTACTTCTATAACTTTTTGATGCAATAGGGGAGGTTCTGCTGTTGGGCTCGAAATACTGGTGCCAGGTTTGCGTCATTTTCTTCTACAATGTCCTAGTTGAAGGTAAGAATACAACAGAAGGATTTGAATACATTCCAATCTCAACCCTAGACTGGAGAACATTTCATTTGAAATTAAAATACTAAATGTGACACAAGGCGTAAAAATGTGGTGAGCGGGATATTGGTCTTCGCTATTTTATTATTAACTTGACTAGTTTCAATTTCTGACCCAAACATACTATAAAATCGATTTTACCATAACGTCATATTTATTTGAGAAGTGTTTACAAACTACAATCACTAAAAGACACACTCTATGAGGCTCTAATTTAATTCCATATGTTGTGAGGGAGATGAATGATAATTTTATTTACAGAAAGCACCCCCCCCAAATGAAAAATGAGAAGAAAAAAAAAAAACAAAACCCCGAATATTTACCAATAAAAGATGATTATCAGTATGACCTCTTCATGTTCATGGAAAAAATAGTTAACCGGTTGAAGAAAAAAATAACGAGAAGTGTGGAAAAACTCGAATCAAATAGAAAACATTTTTACATCCCTGGAGAACTTGGTTCTCTGTCTTCTAATGGGGGAAGGAAGGGATAGTTAAAATAAAGTGTGGAAACTAAAAAAAAGAAAGAAAATACAATAAGGCCAATGCGCATGCATATTCTAGCTTAGTTAAACTAATTTTTTCATTAAAAGAAACACAATCCCAATCTTACCTACCTAGGATGGGTTGCCATGTTCTTTCGTAGAGAGAGAAAGAGATACCAAACTTAGGTCTTCCGCAAGGTTTGTAAGACATGTGGGAGTAAGGGGTTTAATTCTGCCATTTAGGGCATATTGGTTGAGTTGAAATTCAGTAGAGTTACCAATATGATTTAAAAATATGTCAGATGATAAATTCGTGACTTTCTCGAAAACGACTGGATTTGTAATTCATTTTGTATTGGACGAACTATTTTCCTCGTCTTTGTTTTTTTGGTTCACAATATTTCGGCTTTTTGTCCTCTAAATTTCTGATCTATTAGCTCTGATAGGTTGATTTTAAGGGCATGCCAATGGGTCTGGGGTAATTGCATACCTAGTAGTTGCGTACATTGTATGTGTATATTTACATTTTTTTGCGTTATTGTTTTCTTAAGAGTTCTTTGCACACAGTTATATGATATCAAATATTCCTATCTAATACAAATGATTTCCACAGTTATATGATATCAAGTATTCCTTTCTAATACAAATAAGTTCTAAACACATTTATTTGACCCACAGAAGGGACCTTCAGAGTGAAAATGGTAGTAATAGCAATGAATGAGTACTCCACACTCCCCAGATTTCCAGAATTGGAGCCTCACCATCAGATGCAGTTTAGTGTCGCACATAGGATATACTTTTTTAAGGAGGCATTATCGTTCCTTTTCGACAGGGCAAGTATTTACTGTGGAATTGGTGATGCCAACCGTCCATTGTGAAGTCCCATGTTGACCAAAGAATGACATAGACTACGAAAGTAGTCTGTCCTAAATAAAATGATATACAGCCAAACTGGCCTAAGAAGATTTAAACAAGGACGAGATTTGTATTTCAAATATTTGATGATTAAGCGCTTTTAAAGACTTTAGAGAGTTAACAAAAACATCGATACAAGTGTTTGATCCACTTTAGATTATAATAAAGTCATAACGCATATTGTAATGGTTAATGGAAATTTACTAAGCTTTTTGCTTAGATGTGGCACAATAAGGGGCACCCAATAAGACTCGAACTCACTCGTATAGGTTTGCTAGTCGAGCTTGCTAACCATTACACCACCAGAGGCGCCTATATTGTAATGGTTAATTGGATAGACTAAGGAATAATTGTTAGCGAGTCAGAGTTACAATGGGGGCTTTATATTTCGCATCTTCTCTCAAAATAAGTTTAGTAAATGATTTGATGGGAAATTCAAAAATATTTATCTATATATCGGCTCTTTAATATTTTTCGTTCTACCTATTAATGTGCGTTTGTGTATTTGTAAGTGCACACAGTCAGTCTCTCTCTCAAGCATGGACAGCTATCAATAGGCTATCGATTATATGGAAATCAGACCTAACCGATAAAATGAAATGCAGTTTCTTCTAGGCAGCGGTCACATCGATACTGCTATATGGATGCACTACATGGACGCTTACAAAACGGCTGGAGAAGAAGCTAGACGGCAATTACACAAGAATGCTGCGTGCAATCTTGAACAAGTCCTGGCGACAACACCCCACAAGACACCAACTGTATGGCCACCTGCCCCCTATCACGAAAACTATTCAAGTTAGACGAACCAGACATGCAGGACACTACTGGAGAAGCAGGGACGAACTCATAAGAGATGTACTCTTATGGACCCCCACACATGACCGTGCAAAAGCAGGACGACCAGCACGAACATACATTCAGCAGCTATGTGAGGATACAGGATGTTCTCCCGAAGACCTACCTAGGGCGATGAACGATAGGGAGGAGTGGCGAGAGAGGGTCAGGGATATCCGTGCTACCAGCGCGACATGATGATATATATATATATATAATGTTTATTGATCCAATGAGAGAAAAGAGTAAATCCTTTAAAATCAAAAAAGCTTTAGAAGGGAATTTGTTTTTAAGTTAAATAAATGACTTAAAAACAAATACCCGAATAGACCTTTTTATTTATTTTACATTTTTTTACATTTCTTAAATTAAAAAAGTGCAGAAATACTGGCCAGTCAAACAGGATAAAAACCTAAAATTGTTATTTCACCTCTTCATATCAGCTTTGTTTAATGTATTTAAAAAAAAAACCTTCAGATGGAACATGTTTCGATTACATGAAACTTTTAGTAACAAAGTTTAATGGCATATCAACTTTTGTGGGTCATTTGATGCCAAAACCACCCTTTTAGTTGAACAGTAGTAGTACTATTTAACGCATGCTGGAGGGATAAGGAGGTTCAGATTTTTCCAAGGGCATTAGTCCAAAAGTGAATGCGATAGTGTGATTGGATTTCGAACTCGCTTACTTCAATGTCACAGTCCAGCACGGTAGCCATTATGCTCATGATATATATATATATATATATATATATATATATGAGAGAGAGAGAGAGAGAGAGAGAGAGTATTTAAGCAATAGAAAATCTTGAAGTATTGGGAATAAGTGTTGATATCTATAGCACCATAAAATGTCGCAACATTCTATCATCTTTAACTGCATAAATATATTTGGTTGTAGAAATTTGATGTATGCACGTTGGCTTTGGAAGTATATTAAGCTTATAACATTATGTAGTGGCTGAAGTAGTTGCGTATTCTTCCACCTTATGTCCTTGTTCGAACCCAAATAAAAACCAGAAATTCGAGTGATGTTTTCAAAGCAGACCTTTGGACTGGTGCAACATAATCTTCCAACCTGTGATCTATTGGGTTTAGAAAATATAAAGAATTAAGTAATAGTTAGCAAGCTCTGGTAGATTATTGCTTGACTCCATAGATCTATTTCCGGTCTCCTCTTTTCCCAACTCCGATGTTGTTTAACAGCAAGACGTAAAATTTGGTTACTGTCACCAAAGGGGTTGTTAGGGTTAGGGTTATGTTCAACTTCTAACCGTCCGAGAGACTCCAGCTCTTGGCTTTACAACACAAACGAGGCAAGTTACCTTGTCATGTTGGAAGTGAGTTCAAATGGGTTTTTTTTCTCGTCTAACCCGTTTGCCCTTACAAAGGCGGTATTTGTCAACTTTACAGTTTTACCCATATCCGGGAGAAGAAGAGATGGGTTCACGCCTCTTTCGAGGTCATTAGTGAACAAAGAAACGCAAATAACCTAGTCTAGAATTTGGAGTAAGCTTGCCGAATCTATTTTCTTCGACGGCGTAATTATTAACAAGTTAGTCTGGCAGATCACTTCTTATTGAGTAGTGAGTTCTATACTCACTAGGAACCTTATACTTGAGACAAACCTAAGCTATGCTTAGTTTTTTTGTTAGGTTCAGTATCAAAATGGGTGACCACTTAGTAACAGTAGGTAATGTAAGAAACCGGAAACCTGTGTGCTTGACTGATCTAAGTTTAATGAATAACAACAATTGCTCCCCAGGCGACTGACTGCACCTCTGCAGAGGGGTAAGACCCCCCAACGAGCGTCCTAGGTATGATAGTAAACAATCTGAAGGTGAGTTTCTAGTAATTCTGGAGCTTTGAGGAATGCGGCGTACCCCTGTTGCGGAGCCGATAAGCACGTCGACCCCGCAAATGTTTTAAGTTAAAGCGTGCGAGTAATGACAGCCAAAGAAAATAAAGAAAACAAAGGCGAGGTAACAAATATAACAAAGATGACAATTTATTGTCGTGTTTACAAGCGCAGTGTAAAGTTCGTGGTAGTAGTATTTGTGTCTTCAGTTAGATAGGTGATGTCGGTAGCTGGTATGGTCGAGTCGTAGAAGTGCAGTTAGACGATTGTTGCGGGTAGCTGATGTTGGTCGAGTTGTTGAATGCAGCCGATCGATCGTTGCGGGTAGAAGTTGGTGTTGGTAGCTTGGTCGCGTAGAGTCGAGCGAGCGTGGTGACTAAGACCTAGTCGTGTCTTAGTACTGCGGACCAAGTGAACGGACGGGGAAACCGTGGCTAAGGTTTACCAGGCCTTAGCATATACGAAGTCGAGCGAGCGAATCGGTGAAGCTAGGGCTTTGTCGTGCCCCTAGCTGTGCGGACGTATCGGAGACGGTAGCTGTGGTTTTGCCATGTCAAAGCTGTGTGGACGTATCGATGACGGTAGCTATGGCTTTGCCGTACCAAAGCTGTGCGGACGTATCGGAGACGGTAGCTGTAGCTTTGCCGTGTCAAAGCTGTGCGGACGTATCGATGACGGTAGCTATGGCTTTGCCATACCAAAGCTGTGCGGACGTATCGGGACGGTAACTGTGGCTTTGCCGTGTCAAAGTTGTGTGGACATATCGATGACGGTAGCTATGGCTTTGCTGTGCCAAAGCTGTGCGGACGTATCGGGGAGGGTAGCTGTGGCTTTGCCGTGTTAAAGCTGCGCGGACGTATCGGGACGGTAGCTATGGCTGTGCCGCACCAAAGCTGTGCGGATGTGACGGGACGTTAGCTATGGCTGCACCGCGCCAAAGCTGTGCGGACGTATCAGGACGGTAGCTAAGGCTTTGCTGTGCCAAAGCCGTGCGGACGTATCGGAGACGGTAGCTATGGCTTTTTCGTGCCAAAGCTGTGCAAACGTATCGATGACGGTAGCTATGGCTGTGCCGCGCCAAAGCTGTGCGGATGTGTCGGGACGGTAGCTATGGCTGTGCCGCGCCAAAGCCGTACGGATGTATCGGGACGGTAGGTAAGGCTTTGCGGTGCCAAAGCTCTGCACTGTCGAGCGAACAGGCCATTAGGCCGCAGCTAAGATTGGCGTTATCTAAGTGCTGCACAGAATGCGAAGCGGTAGGCTAACTCGTGCTTTTAGCGCTGCCCTACCAAGCAGACGAGGGGGAATCGGGCTGTCTACTTCGACTGGTCAATAAAGACCGTCAGAGATGCTCCAACTCGCAGAAGGTGACCTCTAATAACCCTTAAAATGACCTTTTATGCATATCAATGTGATGGGAGAGGCGAATCTACCACTAGAAGTGGGACTCAGCCTGAGTGGTAAGGTGAATGCAACCACAAGACGTAGGATTCGACCTTGAATGATCTTCGCATAGAACGTGCCGATATTTGCCAACGTCTCCCACCAGACGAGGCTTGACACAAGGTCAAAAGCCCGAAGGCCGATTAAAGTGGGGATAAAGGGGAGGGGGAGGTCGGGAACGAGTCGAGACTCGAACCCTGCTGGTCTATGCTGCTCATCGGCTCACTTGGTGCAATGTGAGCCTGATGAGGCAAGCAGTTTCACGAACCCAAATGTGGGTCCGGACACGTATGCCAATTTACAGCTTAAACTAGACGTAAGGTCTAGTGCCATACGTAGGTTACAAAGGAGACAAAACTGCAGCTCGCCCACCCGGAGGTAACCTAGTCGAAACTAGGAGCCTAAAGGCCTCAAGTCTACCATTGTTCCTTTTGCAGAACCATGCTCCGGACCGAAGTCCAGAACAGGCTCCAGGGTGTTCTCCGCAAAGAATCTGCCGTCGAAAGTGGAAAAAGGCTTGTTGACATTAAGAGAATGCTATGACACTCTGCCGAGCCGCGTAAATAGAAAGTTCTTCTATAAAAAAAATGGGCGTAGAAATAAAGTCCTTCTTTAGCCGAATATAGGCTACCGAAAATAATTAATTCCATTATTATAGAGTTATTTCTGTCAGAAGTGTTTTCTAAATATTGTTAAATTTAATTTATTCCCTTTTCTTAGCTGTAACGGCAGGTCAGGGTCGAAAAAGAGCTTAGTCATTTCCGGCTGTACTCGGATGTAATTATTCTAGGGTGAGCGAGTAATCCGATCTGTTTATGTGTGTGAGCAGGTCTCGGCACCCCTTCATTGCCATCGCTCCTTGGTTCACTCTGGTCCCGAAGTTGTAGCTCCTGATAGGGTCCTATCTATGGGTCAAATAGAACTAGATTGTGAACTTTTGCTAAATTGAATTGTTTGAAATAGGAATGTTTTGACATTTCACAGAATTGTTTTGACATTTGACTGTTTCGTAAACAAAAACTATTCTTCGATTGATAAAATCGGAGAAAACGGCTTCGAGCTGATAAAGAAAAGAAGCCGAAGGTACCCCGCAAAAACAATTACCGACGCCGACTACGCCGATGACATAGCGATACTGGCGAATACACCCAACAGGGCCGAAACACTACTGCATAGTTTGGAACGAGCCGCCGCAGGCATTGGCCTCCATGTCAATGCACACAAAACTGAATATATGTGCTATAATCAAACAGGTGACATTTCAACACAAGATGGAACCTCTCTGAAACTGGTAGACAAATTCACCTACCTAGGTAGCAGTGTTTCATCAGCCGAAAAGGACATCGACACGCGGCTAACGAAGACATGGACAGCAATCGATAGGCTATCGATCATATGGAGATCTGACCAGACCGATAAAATGAAACGCAGTTTCTTCCAAGCAGCGGTCGTATCGATACTGCTGTGTGGATGCACTACTTGGACGCTAACTAAACGGCTGGAGAAGAAGCTGTACGGCAATTACACAAGAATGTTGCGAGCAATATTGAATAAGTCCCGGCGGCAACACCCCACAAGGCACCAACTATACGGCCACCTGCCTCCCATCACGAAAACTATCCTGACATGCAGGACACTGCTGGAGAAGCAGGGACGAGCTCATAAGTGATGTAATCCTATGGACCCCCACACATGGCCGAGCAAAAGCAGGACGACCAGCTCGAACATACATACAGCAGCTATGTGAGGATACGGGATGTAGCCCAGAAGACCTGCTAGAGGCGATGGACGATAAGGAGAAATGGCGAGAGAGGGTCAGGGATATCCGTGCTAGCGGCACGACATGATGATGATGATACTGATGATACTAAACTGAATTGATTGAAAATTAATTCGGCGTTAAATGACCCGAAAATGTTTGATACGGCGTAAAACAAACCAAACCAAACCAAATCAAACGAAACCATTGCTGATATTCCTCGTACTAATGGTTCTGAAACTTTCTAAACTTAGTTGAGTAAACGTCAATAAATAAATACAAAATATGAATACTTAGAATATCTACACATATTTTATTCTCCACGACTTGTACGATATATAAGCAAAGCTTAGTAAATAATTACACGCGTATTTTATTGACTCGATTTCAATAGTGTTCATATTAATTTTTCGGCGGCGAAGTAGTTGATACATTCAATCTCTTGACTCAGTAGGATGTGACTGATTGTTCACAACTGGACGAAGGAAAAGCTAAATCTGGATAAACGGCTTTGCACTTGTTCGTATAGGGAGCGAGAATGCAAACAGCTACTAAAACATGGCTAAAAATAGAGCAGTGGCTTTTAAATTCCAGGCAAACCCCCTTTTCGATTTCACATTTTCATACACGCAAATATTCACCATTTAATAAAGAGTGGCCTATTTGGTGACTAGGATTGGAAGTATTTTCCATTTGAAAGGTTAAGTTATATTATTTTGTTTAATCATAAATCAATCCTTGTGGATTATATAACTCCCAAGTCTTTTTTTTTTTTTTTTGTTTATATGATTTGTAAAAGAATTGTTTGGTGGTAAATATTTTTGTAATTAAACAAACTGTTTCAGCGCGAGGCAAAAGTTAAGACACTTTTACTTAACAGGCGTATGCTTTGTAGATGGACTTGCTTGGTAGTCGTATCTTATATATATATATATATATATATATATATATATATATATATATATATATATATATATATATATACTGTTTTCAGGTATGAAATTATGTTGTTAGTTTCAATATTTTCAAGTAGTTTCTTTATATGATTTTCGTTATTGCATTTCGACCTTAGAAGTGTAATGTTTGTGCATTCCATCAGGATATAGGAGTTGAGGACAAGAGGACCTTTCCCAATAACAAGTAACCCCCCCCCCCAATAAACAAGGCAGAGCTTAGATTTGTCACAAAGTCACAATTTGAGACTCCCATTGTATATCAAACTCACTATTAAGTAGGATTTGATCTGGAAGATTAGCTTGCAGTCGAAGAAAATGAACTTAGCAAGCCTATTTCAATTCTGCACAAAGTTGTGTTTCACTGCTCGCAAATGACCTTGGAAAAGGCATGAACCTTTTTTCTATCAAATCACATTGAAAGCAACGGTTTCTGCCTGATCACTGAAGTTAAGCAGCAATGAGTCTGCTCGGTATTTAGGTGAGTGAACACATTGGATCATCAAGTATTGTAAGCAATCTGAGGCCTGTATCAAAGGTTAAACTTTTCCCGACGGAAATTAGAGGAACAAAATATCTTCCTATCTCTCCAATTATTGGCTCCGTGGTGTATTTACGGCTGGATGCAACACAAGTGCAGCAGGTTTTTCCTTCTCCCAGATTGGTTTTCTAAACCAAGGCCAAAGAGACCAGTCTACTATTTACTTTTAGATGAAAAAAAAAACAAAAAACAAAAAACAACAACATGGATTCATGCCTTTCCCAAGGACATAAGCACGTATAAAAAGGCAAATAGCCTTGTCTGGGATTTGAACTCGGGTCACCGACTATAACGACAACTGTTACGCCACAAGCGAATCTAAGTTTATATTGATAAATGCTGAAAGAAGAAGAAAACAGGATTTATTGTTGAAGTTAAGGTAGTGGCATATTTATAATCAGCGCCAGTGATCTATGTTTGAGTCTAAGTTAATAGTTGAAGTTTTGAATACTGATTTTCAAAGCAGTCAAACAAGTTTTGAAAGACTGGCTCAACATAGTCTTCCTACTTCTCAGTTCACTCCAATTAGGTCTACACCGAATTAATCTCAGCTTAACTCAGGGCTTTTATTTACAGTAAAGTCTATAAATAGTTAAAACCGTCACAATTATTTTGATAAAAAGTTAATCTCCAAAAACTAAAGATGCCAGAATTTTATTATTATCTAATGGGACATTATTCAGTCAAAATGGATATTATTAGTTATTATTTATTACTCAACTCTATAATATTGGAAATCTGTAACCAAGATTTTATAATCTTGTACAATCTTGTACAATCTACGTTATAACAATAGTTATAGTTTTACACTTGGATTCAGAAATGAATTTCTCTAAATTCATTATTTCATGACCAGAAATCGAGTGGGCGACAATATATGTTTTAATTTTATTAAAAAGAGAATTGATAATGGCGGAGATAGGTTGTATAAAATATTTTTTAAAAAGTCAATTTAAAAAGTCTTCAGTTGCATGATGGCTGGCGAGTAAGGCCGGTTGACTATTGTTAGTGAGTTCGGTTCTCAAAAGACGCCTTACACTTCTGGCTTTGCGTCAAACCAAATTTAGCTCAGTAAATGACTTTGCACTTCATCGTTGCGTAATTGTTAGTAAACTAGTCCCTCAGAACGACAACTGTGTTGTGAGTTTGAGCCACACTGGGTGTTCATACTTGCAATCTTGTTTGAAGTCGAAGCGATGATTATTTTTTACGAAGGGTTTGAGCACCTAGCTATTAAATCATTGTTAAAGAATTTGCCTTTATTGGATGGCCTATAATTCTGGTTTGCTTTGATTTCTTTATTTTTAATGGCATAACAACTTTTGTGGGTTAATTCCAAAACCATGTTTGTTGTTGTATTATTTAACAATTAACGGGGAGGATAAAGAGGTTCATGCCTTTTCTATGGGTATTAGTCCGAAAGTGAACGTAATTGTGTGACTGGATCTCCAACTCACTTTCTACAATGAAGCAGTCCAGTATATTAGTCATTATGCTGCAGGGACTCCTTCCCTAATTCTGGCCTTGTTCCAAACTAAAGTATTTTTAGTAAATAACTACAAAATATCAGTCGCCCAACTGTGTATACTTGCTGTACAAAATCTGTCCTATTATTTACGCGAAGCAGAGTAGAGAGAAAAATGGATTGATGTCTTTAAAAGGGCATTAACACAAAATGAAATAGAAAAGGGTTTTTACACAATCTGAAACAGAAAAGGGTATTAACATCCAGTGAAATAGAAACCACTTCATCCAGGATTTGAACTTGGGTCGCCAAATCTATTTCTTACGACGATAACCGTTATGCTTCCAATAGGCATACAATGGATTGGCGATATTTCCTCGGTATTTGTCATCCGTCCCACCACCGGACAAGTATGACACAAGGCTGTTTTTAAGGTGGGTTCGGTCGCAGAGCCATAGCTCACACGCGTCCGGCATTGCCAAAAATACTTTCAGCCCCGTCAACATTCTCATTAGGGGCGCCGCAGGCGCCAGGCAATACCCCCCAACGGGGGTAAAAGCCCGAGGTCGGAGAAAATCTCCAGTGCCAAGGTACACCTGGCCAGAACCGCACCAAGGCGAACATGGCCGGCCGAATGCGACCCAACAAGAGACTCAAAACTCCTCGGTATTTATCATACGCCTCACCAGCGTACATGTTTGGCACAAGGCCGTTTTAAGGTGGGTCCGATCGCAGGGCCGAATCCCACACGCGTCTGGCATGGCCAAAAATATCTTTGGCCCCGTCGGCATTCCCCTTATTAGGGGTGCCTCAGGCACCAGGCAATTAATCCCACCCCCGAAGTGATTAAAATCTTGGGAGACGGCCCCCTGAGGCCGGAGGAAAATCTCCAGTGCCTAGGCACACCTGACCAGATCCGTGTCGAGGCGAACACGGTCGGCCGAATGCAACCCAACAACTGGAGAGGAGACTCAAAACGCCCCTGTCCCATAGGCGATAGTACCTCAATGAATGTAAAAAGTTTAAGTGCTTATTGACGACACACTGATTGCATTCATTCAAAAAATCTAAAATTTAGGCTGGAACAACCAATGAAAAACATCGTGCATTTTGCCCATTTGAGCTAAAAGCCAATAGACCTACTTTATTCAATATATTTCTTCCGTCGTTCTACTAATAAAATGAAATTTTAAAAAACTCAACAAGCCACACTACCTACATACTTCAGATTCTTTATTCCAGAGTTGTTCCAAGGACGCACGACAAAATTGTAAGTGACAAGACTTAATACTAGACAAATCATGTTTCTTATTTCGGTCTTTCATCCAGAAGTCCTCCTACTCGCCAAGGTTCCCACTTGTTTTCCCACCATATATTGTTTTCACGACAATATAATGATGAGATACATAGAAAGTAAACCAGGCCAAAGAGATCGCTTTAAGGAAATTATTCTCAAGGAAAATGTTTTTTGCGTCTTTATTCGAGTCATGGCTCCAATGAGGAAAGGCAAATATCCAACAAAAGTTCTTTTCTTTTCTTTTTATAAAAATACAAAAGCGATCTAAATAAGATTCTTGTTTCTTTTGTTTTTCTTTTCTAATCTCATTATGTCACTATTCTGTATTTATCGACCCAGCCAGATCTATCTATCTATTTAGATAGATAGATAGATAGATAGATAGATAGATAGCCAACGACTCGACATCACAATATTGAACCGTGATATCAGTTAGGAAACTAAAGATGTTAACAAATGAATTTCTTGTATTGTTTAAAACATTGAGTCATTAACATTCCATCTTTTCGGGCAACTGTTTCTCTTCTTTTGTCTATGGTATTGTTTATGCAGTTTTTTTTTTAATATTCAAAGACACTTTAAGCCAATTGGCGATTATAGGCAAAAATTAGTTAGTGTAATGTCATTTCGAAGTCAGTTTAACAGTCATAGTCTACAATTATATATGGTACAAAAATCTTTCTTTGCAATCATTTTAAATGGTTAAACACTTTATACTTGCTTTCAAAATCAATGTTTTAGCTCCCCAAACTCTCAATGTTATAAGACGAAATGTATTAAGGTAGGGTTGGCTTGGTTTTATGGCATATCAAACATTGTTGGTTATTTAATGCCGACTCTGTTGTAAACCTAAGTCAACAAAGTTAAATGGTTCCAAGTATTGCTATGCATCACCAACAATTCAATTAAACATCAGTCATTTGTTTATACATAGTCAAATGATCAAACAGTTCTATTTCAAACAATTCAATTTAGCATGTCATTTGTTTGCAGTCAGGTCAAATATCAAACGGCTCTATTTGACCCATAGATGGGATCCTATCACCATTAGATTGTTTAATGTCATATCCAGGATACTTGTTAGGGGAGTGGCTTTCCCCTTTGCAGAGATGCAGTTGGTGTATTCTACAGCCCCAGCCGACTGAGTTCGAAATAGTTTTAATCCTTATCTCAAGAAGATCTATTTAATCCACCAGTAACAAAAAATTAAAACCAACTTTTTCCTTCTCCTAGACTAGTTTCCTTACAAAGACTATAGAACCCTGTCTCCATTACAATTTATTCACAGCTGAATATGGATTCATCATGCGCCTTTTCAAAGGATTTAAATCAGAAGTAAAATGCAAATAGCCTAATTAAGGATTTTGAATTCGGCTTGTCGTCGCCCCTGTGGGCACCAATGTCAGATAACGAATGGTCCATTTCAAAATGGCCACGCTTAATTCCATGGAGAAGTACAGATCAGGTAAGGTTGAATTGAAGGAACCCTGGTGATAATGAAATAAAGGAAATCAGAACTGGCCAAATTAATTGACAAAGATTTTTGCTTAGATGTGACACAAGACCGTATGAATGGAGCAACTAATGAGACTTGGATTCACTCGTGAAGGTTTGCTAGTCTACCTTGCTGACCATTATACCACCCGAGGTGCCGAGGAAGTGAGCTAGGGAAGTCATTGAGGAGCGAAGTTAATGATATAGTGACGACGATAACGCACTCATGATACGACTGATTTTGAGATTTTGTTTCTTATTGAATTGGCAATATCAAACTTAGAAAATATCAACGTGAAGATCTTTGATATTTTCATGTTATTTTTTGCAGTTGGTAAAATGTTTAGCTAGGTCGGTTTGTGGGTCGTTGTTAGTGAGTTCGATTTTTATAGGCAACTTAAACTTCTGGCTTTAACAAAGTTAAACATTAAATGAGAACTGTTATGCTGTTGCGGTTCAGAAACTATTGAAAATAAGTATACTCTGTAATGGGCGCTCAAATATTGAGACCTTGTGGCAAAATAGCGTAAGTAAATGTATATAGTTGTTATATCGATGCCATAAAAAATTAATAGAAATTTGTTCAAGAATTGAACTCGTAACATAATTAGTAGATGGTTTGTTGGTTTTTATTATCGATATACGTGGTGCATTCAATAAGTTTCCAGACTTTTTTGTACAGTCATTTAAAATTGTCGTAGACTCTTGAAAATTCACTATGTTATTGCTATACATCTTATGAGATGACTGACCAATTTTTATGATTTCAGGTTCCAATGAACAGCTACAGCAGCAATTGAAATACACCTTACTAAAGCCTGATTGTTACAGCTGGTGAGTTTCAAAAATGCAATCTGGACGTGAGGACACTTTAGAAGAACGATATGTAATAAAATTCTGTTTTAAACTTGGAAAAAATGCCACAGAATCATATGGAATGCTTCAGACTGCTTTTGGAGCATCTTGCATGAATCGAGCATCAGTTTTTGAGTGGCATAAGAGATTCAAGGAAGGCACGGAGTCTGTGAGGGATGATGAGAGGTGTGGAAGGAGTAAGGAAGTCAATACACCAGAGTTGATTGGCCAAAGGGTTAGGGTTACTATGTTGAGGTTTTAAGGGAGTTCAGGAAGAGATTCCGTCGGAAGAGGCCAGCACTCTTCAAATCGGGTCAGTGGCATTTCCACCAGAACAATGCACCAGTCCACAACTCCATTCTTGTCACAGACTATTTGACCAAGATAGGTATCAAGACAGTTCCTCACCGTCCCTATAGTCCAGACCTTGCTCTCTGTGACTTTTGCTTATTCCCTAAGCTTGCAGGCTGTCGTTATGAGACAATTGAGGAGATAAAAGAGGCTGTGACGAAGGTCATTGACACGCTCACGCAAGAGGACTTCCATGTGGCCTTCCAGAAGTTGTTGGAACGGTACAAGAAGTGCGTTGCAGCCGGAGGAGGTTACTTCGAAGGGGACTAGAGTTTCATGTGTGTACTATCAATAAAAGTGCCCATACGAAAAAAGTCTGGAAACTTATTTAATGATCCTCGTAAGTCTGTTTATATATGCCCTTAAAGATAGCAGTTTTAGGGAAGAGTTTACCTATCAAGAAGAAAATATACCTAATGATATTGATAAAGAAAAAAATAAGAAGTATGGCCATAAAAATAGAAAAAGAAAAATTATATGGTTTAACCCCCCCCCCCCTTTTGTAGACTAGCTAGTATAAATGTAGGTAAATATTTTTTGAAACTGATCGATAAGCACTTTAAACATGATAATATACTACATAAAATATTTAATAGAAAAACGTTAAAAATTAGTTACTCCTGCACGAAAAATATTTTTCAAATAATCAATAATCATAATAAAGAGATAATTAAGGAATTTCAGGACCGAACAAATAATAATAATAATAATAATAATAATAGTAAACAAAACGAATGTAATTGTAAAACTCGAAAAAATTGTCCTATGAATGGATTATGTAATTTGAATAATGTAGTATATCAAGGAATTATTTACCCAAAAGAGAATATTAAAAAAACTTATATCAGAATTTCCTCCACGAAATGGAAAATTAGATACGTGAATCATAAATTTTCTTTCTCCCATGAACATCTGAAACACCAAACAGCCCTATCTAAGCATTTTTGGAGTTTGAAAAATAAAGGTTTGACCCCTGAGATTCAATGGTCCATATTGAAAAAGTCAAATACTCCAAAATGTTTTGATAGTAGATGTAATCTCTGTCTAGAGGAAAAAATACAAATAATGATATACCCAGACCCTGAAAAATTGTTAAATAAGAGATGTGAATTAATAGCTAGATGGAGACATAGGAATAAATTTAAACTATAGAAAAATTATCATAGATAATGCTTAAATAAAAAAAAACATAGGATTAAATTGAGATTGAAGGTAAATGAATAAAAATATAATAAAATAAAAAAAATTAGTGGAAACCATATGATGTGTACGTACTCTTCAATGGAGGAGTAACTGAATTAATTGGCACGAAAATAAAATTGAAAATAAAAATTTAAGTTTAAATTTTGCATTTAATTTAATATAAGTATTACTGTATCCTTACGTAAAGTTATTAAAGAAAGTTATATTTATCTAAATTAGTATTAAATCTGGAGTTTTAAGTCGATAAGTATTTAAAAAAAATTTTTAAATAAAAATAAAATAAAAAAATTAATTTACTATAATTCCAACTGGCAATAAAATAAAAACTGGAAGTGGGTTAAATAAGGAGAAAACTCTTCTCCCCTCTTCTATCCCCTCCCACCCTTTTTTTCCTGTGTCTATTCTGAATTATTTTATCCATAATATCTGAAGAAGTTCTGTAAATTTTTTTGGTGTTTTTTATTTATATCAAAAACCCATAACAGGATGGAAATAAATTTATAATCATAATGTGACCGGTTCTTGTTTTTTCTTAAATATATATATATATATATATATATATATTCCCGTGGCGTAGTGGCAAACGTGCTAGTCTGCAGCATCGAAGTAAGCGAATTCGAAATTTAGTCGCGTTTTTACGTTTTATTTTAGACTAATACTCTTGGGAAAGGCATGAACCCTTTTATCACCCAACTAATCGGTTAAATAGTACAACTACTGTTGTTCTAGAAGGATTGATTTCGTATTTAAGAACCGACAAAGGGTGAAGTCCCATTAAACAAAAAGAACATATATATATATATATATATATATATATGCTATTTCTTCTTTTCTTTAATATAAATAGGAGTGATGAATTTGTTGCGGTGCCGATAAGCGAGTCGACCTCGCAAATGAATTTAAGTTTAATGCGTGCGAGTATTGACAACCAAAGACAATGAAGGGGACAAAGAGGCAAGGTAACAAATACAACAAGGATGGCAATTTATTGTCATAAATTACAGACGTGGTCGTAGTGTTCCGGTCTCCAGCTAGATGGGCGATGTCGGTAGATGTTCGAATCGTTGGTGCGTTTGGATGATCGTTGCTGGAAGCTGAGATCAGTCGAGTCGTAGAATGCAGCTGGACGATCGCTGCGGAAAGCTGAGGTCGGTCGAGATCGGTGAATCGACGTCCCGGTTTTGAGAGTGCGTTGGGTTAACCGGAGGTGTGTCGAAGTAGTTGCTAGCCTGTACTGCGAGTCGTTCGTAGGCTAGGTGCTGCAATGCAGGAGCGTCTGTAACAGCGTCGTGGTCGAAGTCGGTGTTGGCAGGTTGGTAATGTACAGATCGAGCGAGCGTGGTTTGCTAAGACTTAATCGCGTCTTAGTACTGCAGACCGAGTGAACGTACGGAGAGATGGTGGTTAAGGTTTGCCAGGCCTTAGCAGTTACGAGGTCGAGCGAGCGAACTGGTAAAGCTAGGGCTTTGTCGTGCCTCTAGCTGTGCAGGCGTCTTGGAGACGATGGTATTTGCCGTGTCAAAGCCGAGCGGGCTTATCGAGATCGTAGCTATGGCTTTTGTCGTACCAAAGCCCTGCGGACGTATCGAGCGGTAGCTATGACTTTACCGTTTCTCAGCTGTATGGAAGTATCGGACGGTAGCTAAGGCTGTTTCACGCCAAAGCTGTGCGGGCAGATCGAGACGATAGCTAAGGCTTTTCGCGCCAAAGCTGTGGTGGTAGCTAAGGCGTTTCGCACCAAAGCTGTGTGGGTGTATCGGACGGTAGCTAAGGCTTTGGGCGCCAAAGCTCTGCACTATCGAGCGAGCAGGCCAGGGGGCCGTGGCTAAGATTGGCGTTATCTTAGCGCTGCGCGGGTAGCAAAGTGGTAGCTAAAGGCTAACCCTTGCCTTTAGCGCTGCGCGGCCGAACGGACGAGCCGAGCCTTTAGTGCATATCGATGCAAAAAAAAGGAGAGTGAATCTACCACAAGAAGTGGGATTCAGCCTTGTAGCAAGGCAATTTGTAGAGAAAAAAAGGGTGTTGAATCTACCACTAAAAGTGGCGGTGAGGCGAATGCAAGCACGAATAATGTAGGATTCTATCCTCGTATGAGCTCCGCAAAGAACGTGCCGATATTTGCCAACGTCTCCCACCAGACGAGGCTTGACTCAAGGTCAAAGGCCCAAAGGCCGATTAAAGTGGGGATAAAGGGGAGGGGGAGGTCGGGAACGAGCCGAGACTCGAACCCTGCTGGTCTATGCTGCTCATCAGCTCACTTGGTGCAATGTGAGCCTGATGAGGCAAGCAGTTTCACGAACCCAAATGTGGGTCCGGGCACGTATGCCAATTTACGGCTTAAACTAGACGCGAGGTCTAGTGCCATACGTTACAAAGGAGACAAAACTGCAGCTCGCCCACCCGAGGGTAGCCTAGTCGAAACTAGGAGCCTAAAGGCTCCAAGACTGCCATTGTTCCTTTTGCAGAACCACGCTCCGGACCGAAGTCCAGAACAGGCTCCGGGGTGTTCTCCGGAAAGAACGTGCCCACGAGTGTTGAAAAAGGCTTGTTGACATTAAGAAGGTGCTATGACACACAGCCACAGCTGCGTGAATAGGAAATTCTTTTATAAAAAATGGGTGTAGAAATTAAGTACTTTTTTAACCTGCTATAAGCTGGCGACGACTATTAATTCCATTTTTATAAAGTTATTTCTGGCTGAAGTGTTTCGTAAATATTGTTAATTTTAATTTATCCATTTTTTATGGTTGTAACGGGATGTCAAGTTCGTAAAAAAGGCTTAGTCATTTCCGGCCGTACCCGGATAGAATTTTTCTAAGGCGAGCGAGTAATCCGATCTGTTTACATTTATGGGCAGGTCACGGCAAATTCTTAACCTTCATCATTAAGACTACACAGAACTTTAAGTAAGAGTACTTGCAATTTGTTTAATTCAAAAGGTTTCGCGTCTAGCACACAGGCCTTAAATGACGTACGATACTTGTTGCTACTAAGTGGTCATCCATCTGAGTAATGAACAAACGTGATGCTGCTTAACTCTGGTAATTTGGCGTTAATCGGTTCTTTTAGCGTCATTTGATTATAAGTCAACATTACTCCGCGGTGCACGTCTGTGACAGTTCTGTGAATGTAGTCATTTCGCAAAACTAATTTCGTCTAATGACTGAAGGCAATTTATTTTGTTTTTCAAAGAATTCATAGCTTTCAATGGCTTTTCGGTAATTGTTGATTTTAACTTTCTCTAAATGTTTTAATTATCATCTCTTTGAGAAATCCTGATTAAATACGATAATCAATGAAACAGTAAAATAGCTTTCTCCATAAGCAGAGGGGTAAGGCATCCCCTAAAAGAGTGTTCTGGGTATGATAGTGAACTGCATCGGATGGTGAGGCTCGAGATCTGGAGAGTGTGGAGTACCTTTCATTACCATTGCTCCCAGGTCTTCTCTGACTCTGTTAGGATCCCATCTATGGATCAAGTAAATCTGTTTGAAAATTATTCTTATTAGATACGAATACTTGATACCATAAAACTGTGTATGAATTATTAGTATTGTTACTTGAAGTTAAAATTGTTTACGAAGGATTAGTATTATTATTATTATTATTATTTGTTTCTTGAAATCATATAACTGTAAACAAATGATTATCAAAATAAAAATAGTTAGTTTAAACCATGTAATTGTGAATAAAACATTAGTATTAGATAGGAATACTTGAAACCCTACATCCGAAATCATTTAAGTAACAACTACACAGAAAATGTAAATATAGATGTACACAATTCCCTAACATCTAGGCATAAAATAACCCCAGATGGGTTGACATACCATTAAAATCAATCAGTATGTTCAGTTCAGTTTAGCACAATACCATGATGGACCTGGTATAAAGCTATCTCAGTGATCGGAGTCATCAGCTTGTTAACAATTATCAAAAGTAGACGCCCCGAGTAAATACACATTTTGGTGTGAACGAGTGCTTGAAAGCCTTTTTGTGGATGCATGTATGAGCGTGAGAAAAACATTTCAATGACTATAAGTCTGTGTATAAGTGTCTGTGTACACAGGCAAAAAAAAGGAACAATTTCTGTGTAAGTAATTGTAATCCTAAACATGTTTGTGATGTGTAGTCATTGATGTGTACATTTAGAGCATGAATAAGTTTGTGTAACTTTTCTTCTGCGTTTATTGAGTATTCATATACGTAATATATATATGTACTTGATAAGTTTATATGTAAATGTTATTAAAAAATGACACGAAATAGTTTTGTGGCATTATGTCGGGTATCTTATAACCGGTTAAAGAGAATGCTTTTAAGTTTATACAAATACATCAAGAGTCTATCGTGTCGATTAGTACACTTACCCAGATAATTTTTTACCTAACTTCTATGCACTACGTCGGATTTTATTATACATGTCAATGTTTTTATCATCATCATCATCATCATGTCGTGCCGCTTGCACGGATATCCCTAAACCTCTCTCGCCACTTCTCCCTGTCGTTCATCGCCTCCGGCAGGTCTTCAGGGCTACATCCCGTATCCTCACATAGCTGCTGTATATATGTTCAAGCTGGTCGTCCTGCTTTTGCTCGGCCATATGTGGGAGTCCATAGGAGTACATCACTTATGAGCTCGTCTCTGCATCTCCAGCAGTGCCCTGCATGTCTGGTTCGTCTAACTTGGATAGTTTTCGTGATGGGAGGTAGGTGGCCGTATAGTTGGTGCTTTGTGGGGTGTTGCCGCCAGGACTTGTTCAATATTGCTCGCAACATTTTTAATTGGTATTAATCAACCGTTGTTGATAAGATTTTCGTGTTATATTTATATTTACATGAGAAATACTAAGATCTGACGAGGTTACCTGTAAGTGAACAAGGTTTTGTTGTCCTGTGTTTTGTTTTAGGGTTTATTTTTGTCGAGATTTATGCAATATATATTTTTTTCGGACATGATAGAAATTCAAAGATTTTTGTTTGTAGAATCAGAGTTAGAGCTAAATTTCTCTAGAAACATTAAATATGAATATATTTCTTATCTTCAACACGAACGATATTACTGAATAGCGATGCATTTAAAGGAAATTGTTTGGTCAAAAAGAAGTAAAACCAGGAAGATCGATATAAATATGAACTTCTCAAAACCATCGACTGTATATTGAAAAATGGTTGAGTGGAAGAAAAAAAAAAATTGAAAATTCCTAATCCGTTATAAACAATTTCTGTAAGTATCTGTGTATTTTCTATCAAACTTTATATTTTATTCTATTAATTTTTCCAGTGATTAATTCTGATGATAATTCAGAAAAATAGCAAGTGTCTGTTTTATGGTGACAGTTAATCACATAAGAAGCGAATGCAGCAAACTTGTACAAAAGAAGTACAAGAATAAGCACGAATGGAGAGAAGGTGATCCACTAGGAATTGTGCAAGAGATTCAAATTTGAACATGCTGACAAATGGTATATACCCAAACCAGAATCTGTCCAAGAAAATGAGATCTATAAAATTCTCAGAGACTTTCAGATCCAAATAGATCACCCAATCCTGGCCAGCAAACCAGATTCTGTATTAGAGGATTTTGACGTTATAGCTGACCACTGAGTGAAAACAAAAAAATAGCGAAAAGATAGACATATATTCTTGGATCTTGACTGAGAGTTGAAAAATCTGTAGAACATGGAAGTGACGGTGATATCAGTTGGAGAAACTGGAGATCAGAGAAAGACCCGAGACCATCGAAACCACAGCACTTTTAACATCACCTAGAATACTAAGTAGAGTTCTCTGAACACCAGAGGAGATTTGCTGTCACTTGAACTTCAGTAAAAAAAACAAAAAAAAGAAAACACCAGTTAAAACTTCCGTGAAAAACTTGCTTAGAGCGAAAAGAATAGTTGAACTTGTGATAGATAAGAAAGCAAATCAGTCTGAGCGAGAGAGAGAGAGAGAGAGAGAGAGAGAGAGAGAGAGAGAGAGAGAGAGAAGAAGGTTAGTTGGTTTTCTCTTATGGCATATCAACCCATAGGTTATTTTATACCGAATCCTGTTTATATATATATATATATATATATATATATATATATATATATATATATATATATATATATAATGTGTGTGTGTGATTTTTAAGTGAATAGTTTGTCGATAACATTATTTTTAAACGAGCCAGAATACATTTGTTTGAACACAGTTGAATGGTTTCAAGCATTGTTAATAATTAGTTCTATTTTTCCCATAAACAGGTACTACCGCTCCCTGTCAAAGTGGACCTGGGAATAATGACAATAAAGGTGTACTCTACATTCCTAAAAGCTCCAGGATTGGAGCCTCACCATCAGAAGGCTTAATGTCATATCCAGAGCACTTTTTGTAGGGAGGTCTTACCCTCCTGCTAAGATGCAGTCGACGTATTATACAGCCTTATGCAACCGGACCGAGAGAAAAAAATGGAGGAGGAAATATGTTTGATCGTGAAGAAAGGAGAAGGAGAGAAAGATACTGGAGAATAAAGAAAGAGAGAAAAAGAATGAAGAAGTATTAGAGTTTGATCATGGGGAGAGAAGGAGAGAGAGAGAGAGAGGGGGGATAGATAATACGGAGAGAAAGGATGGAGAAGAAGAAGAAAAGAGAGAGAATAGAGAAAGAGAGAAAATGTCTTTGATCATGAAGAGGGAAGAAGGAGAGAGGCTGGAAGATGAGGTATTTTTCGATGAAGCCACCGACTACTACTACTACTACTAATAATAATAATAATTGTAATCTTGACTCGTACTTTCTCTCATCTTCTTAATTTGATCTATCTTTTAAATAAAAATAAAATTTATTTGGGTCGTTATCACCACAACAGTAAGCAACAGTGTTTATCGGAAACAACAATGAAGGGTAAGCTTTTAATAAGATTTGAACTCACGTTCCATTTTCGTTTCGAGGAAGCCTGTTGGCTTCGTCTGGCACGAATCCACACTTGTGGAACATTCAGTTTTGGTCGAATTCCCCCTTAAAATTACTTTTTACTGTGAAAATAGCCTGCACAGGTTTTATCCCTACTCACTTCCTAATTGTTAGTGACAGCAATGTAATTGAGTAAAATCACTTGCTTCAACAGAGTATGAAGATTATCTCAATAAAATTGAGACGAAATAAAAGTTAAGAAAGTTTTAAAGATCAAAGGGTATAATAACAGTGACCATTTTCCCTCCCATTTTGAATCGTGGAGATACATATAATGGTCCCAAACGCATATGTTCCATGAAATGTAAAAATATAAAAAGACCTACTTCTGTCATAATTTAAAAAAAATAACTTTTCCTATTTGCAGTTAAAAGCTAGTGGGTTAAAGTATACCAGATTCATCGTCCCAGTCAGTAGTTGTCCAGTAGTCAGAGAGGACAGACCTAAAACTGATATACTACAATTACCAAATCGAAAATTTCAATCCCAAATTTTACGACGATAACCAAGTTTTATCCTTAAAGGAATTCAGGAGTGATACACAAATAATCAACTGAAAAAGAGTAATATAAACACTTATGTAACTTATTCACATACAAAAAGTTAAGATTACCTCAAAAATTATATTTTGTAAATCATTGTAAGAAAAGTTTATGTCTATTGAACTTTTATTTATTTGTTTTACTTATGATTCATTTCAGCTGTAAAAGCCGGAAGATTCTTCTGCGACAAAAATATCAAGTTACATTTTGTTACAAACTTGTTACACATAATTTATTCTAATTCCTAATAGACTCGGAATTTCTTTCTTTTGAATTCGGATTGGTGGAAAACTTCTATAATTGAAAGTCTCATGTTTTTCGATGATTGTATTTCAAAGATGAATAAGAATTCAAATACAACTTTGTTTATCAACACACACCGTGTTTTATATTTATTTCATTATAAACAAGAAAATCAACAGATAAAATAACTTCCAACAACAATCTTTGTAACTTTGTTATGGTTTTATGGCCTATCAACTTTTGTAGTTTATTTAACGTCGAATCCATTTTGATGCAAATAATCAGTTCTATTTCAAACAATTCAGTTTAACTTGAGTACACAGTTTAATAGTCAAAAACATTTCTATTTCAACCTATTCAGTTTCGTCAAACAGTTCTATTTCAAACAATTCAGTTTAGCATGAGTATAGTTTCAATGTCAAAAACACTTCTATTTCAAGAAATTCAGTTTATCATTAGTACGCAGTCTAAATATCAAAACAGTTCCATTTCAAGTAATTCAGTTTAGCATAAGTACGCAGTTTAGTTCTCTGACTCATACATAGGGCCGTATCCGGTGCTACCACTCCGGGCCAAAGTGGACTTGGGAGCGATACCAATGAAGGGGTGCTCCGCATTCCCCAAAGCCCCAATATCACAGAAACCTTACCATCAGATTCTTTAGTGTCATGTCCAGAACACTCGTTGATGAGGGTGGGGAGTCTTACCCCTCTGCAGAGGTGCAGTCGGTGTATTTTACATCCCCAGCCGACTAGGCAATTGTAACTTTCATACTTGAAATCACGATACATCGTAACGTTATAAGTAAAAGTGATGTTGGCGACCTTAGTCGAGGATGACCCGAAGGCTCCTTTTTCAATAGTTACTACACCGAGGGGTCGGGAAGGGCGTTGCTCTATTCCCTGGATTACACCACTTTACCCTTGATCCTTACCTTATAATACTGAGTGTTAAGCAAGGCTGCATCAAGTACCATTTTTTGAGTCTTTGGTATGACTCGACCTGAGATTGAACCCTGCTCTCCGGAACTATTAGCGAACACTCTACTTATTAGGTCAATGCATGATACTATGATGGAAACTTTAACTTTTCTTTTCGATAAACCGAACAATAAAATTTGGTTGAAAAGCCTCTCATCAAAACGGTCCTATTAGATTTATTAAATTACATAATATTTAAGCAACAAAGAGAATAAGATAAAGTCTAAGAAACATTATGAAAGAATTTACCATGATGAGCAATCACTCTTTTAAACTTTTTTTTTTGGCATTGATGAAAAAAGTCAACAAAAAACTATATTAAACTCGATAGTATAGTTCCATTCTGATCGCGTAATTAAAAAGATTCTCTTAAAAATTATCATATAAATATATATGTGAGTATATATAGTAACTTACGAAGCTGTTTGCTTCGATGTGGCACAAGGCCGAATGAATGGGGCACCCAATGAGGCCCGAACTTACTCGTGTAGGTTTGCTAGTCAAGCTTGCTAACCATTACACCACCAAAGGTGACCATGTGAGTATATATATGTGTGTGTATGGGTATGTGTGTGCGTGCTCTCGCTCGCGCGTGTATATGTTACCGAACTGAAATTTTATAAGTTAAATGTAAATTTTCTTTATATATAAAAATCTGAAAAAAAAATTTTTTTACATCACATGCGTGATTTTTGGGACAACCCATATGTGTGTGCGTGTGTGTGTGTATGTGTGTGTGCGTGTGTGTGTGTATGTGTGTGTGTGTGTGTGTGTGTGTGTGAGAGAGAGAGAGAGAGAGAGAGAGAGAGAGAGAGAGAGAGAGAGAGATGTGAAATGACTTGAAAAGAGAGAATTTTAAAACAGGTTTTAAATATTAACTGAAGCAAAATTAATGTTCATCTGAATCGTCACAAAAATAATCATAAAAAAAAACAAATAAAGTTCTGTTTGAAGTTTAAAATTGCGATTACATAAGACAAGTGATAAAGTAAAGAAAGACCAGGAAATGGAGAATAAAAGATTGGAAGGCATTTAGTAAAACAGATACGCATTGGCTAATACTTGCAATATGCTTAAATCATAAACTATAAAGTCATTGTTTCTTGGATGAGTCAAAAGTTTTGCGATATTTTGGTAATATGAAACAATTCACAAGGCTAAGATGCTTTTGCAGAGGTGACCAACCACACTTGATTGTAAAATACCAATCTCGACTGATACTCTCTGAGAACTATTTCCAGATTTGTCTCCATGGCTAGAAGCATAGCCTCGAAGTCCACGGTTTCAAACCTTGCCTGATCTTTGAGGTTCTTTCAACCTGAGTAAAATTTCTTCACCTATCCGGTTATTTTGCACTGTAAATGTTTTTGGTCGCTTCCGTGGTATTATGACCCAGGTCAAACTCGTAAAGCATAAATTACCGAATTAGACTACGTTATACATTCACCTATGTGACTTACAAATCACGCACCAAGTGAAGCAATGTACATACAACATGTCAGCGCACTAACTACCACGATACTAATAATCGCAGTAGGTACCTACCACAGCGTAAACTGCTTCGGTCACGTGATATCCATGCTCTTATCAGCACTTATCAAAATATTGAAAAACTTTCGATTCATCTTAATATAAAGGATTGCTTTGAATCAATAACAAAAAATCACAGGAAAAGAAACTTAGAGTCTCTGCGAGATGAATAGAAAAGCGATCAATATCGATCATAGTGTCAGATATCGTAGAAACAATTTAGTTTAGTAAAAGTATAGTTTTTGTTTACACATAGTTAAATGTCAAAATGGTTTTATTTCAAACAACTCAGTTGAGCGTAAGTACAGTCTCAATGTCAAAAACAGTTCTATTTCAAACAATTCAGTTTAGCATACAAAAACAGTTCCATTTCAAACGATTCAGTTTAGCATAAGTACGGAGTTTAAATGCCAAAAGAGTTCTATTTCGTGCTATTCAGTTTAGCATAAGTACGCAGTTTAGTTCTATTTGAGCCATTGATAGGACCTTATCATAGTTGGGACCTGAACAGGTACTACCACTTTAGGTAAGAGTGGAGTTGGGAGTAGTAGTAATGAAGGGGTTTTCACCATCAGATGGTTTAGAGTCAAATCCAGAACTCTCTTACAGGGGTGGGGGTGTTACCTCTCTACAGAGATACAGTCGGCATATTCTACAACTCCAGTGGACTGGACTTAACATAAATGATATCAGAGATATTATCAAGCAAGAAAAATGAAAGTGGACAGGACAATTACAGATGATAGAAAAGTCAAAGAAATAAAAAAAGTAGTAGGAAAAGACCTAACAGAAAGAGAGGTGAGGTTGTGGAGTTTCCAGATAAGACATGTCAACGGCTAACACAATCAAGGTCGTCATGGAAGGAATTGGGAAAGGCCTTCTTGTAGTGGAATTAAAATGGTGTATAATAATAATAATAATGATAATAATAGTGACATAGCAGCGATTAAAAATATATAAACAATGTTTGATAGATAAGAACAAATTAAGCTGGCTAGCAAGCTAGATAGATAGATAAGAACTGATAGATAGATAGATAGATAGATAAGAGCAGAGACTGATATAAATAAACCGAATAATATTTTTTAAGAAGAGTAGTATTGACTATAGCGAAATTAAAAACGATTATTATATTTGCTTGTTGACATGTTGTTTTCGTAATCAACTACAAACCAGGAAATTTTAAACAGGAAACAAATCAAACAGAACTGTTTGACTGAACTGAATAGCTTGAAATAGAATTGTTTTTGACAATTAAACTGTACTTATGCTAAACTGAATTGTTTGAAATGGAATTGTTTTTGACATTGAAACTTTACTTATGCTAAACTGAATTGTTTAATATAGAACTGTTTTGACATTAACCGTGTGTAAACAAAATTTATACTTATACTAAACTGAATTGGCTGAATGAGAGCTGTTTGAATAAACTGAATAGCTTGAAATAGAAATGTTTTTGACACTTAAACTGTGTACTCATGCTAAACTGAATTGTTTGAAATAGAACTGGTTAGTTGTATAAGAATGGATTTGGCATTAAATAACCTACAAAGGTTGATATGCCATAAAACTCAAACAAATAACCAACCAACTTCTTGGAAAATTCCATCCCCTCGAGAAATGGGTGAAATTTGTTAACCATAATGACTGGTTTCCCATGAAAAATTCAGTTCGTTGTATCAAACATTTGAAAATCATAAAATGCCGTTTATAATTTGTGGATTATTAAAAGACAAAGTATAAATATGCATTTTAATGTTGAAAGGAATAAAAACAACGTCGCATAAATTCTACCAATATGATTATGATATTTTATTTGTTCAATCTTTAATGCTAATTCTCTTTTTAGGTTAATTTCATATACGATCATGAATGAATTATCATCTATTTTTTTTTTTTTTTTACATTACTTCAGCCAGTTAGAATTCAGCCTGGTAACATGGGGTGTCGTATTTACTAGTTGGCCGTGGGTGATTTTTTGTATCTTAAGATACTAGAGAATTTCATGCATCTCGTTCTCTAGGATGGGTTCCGGGTTGTGCATCTACTCCTTGTTCGTAGGATCAAATTTGAATTTCTTGCGCTATTCTTTGTGGGTCACCTGCCCCACCTAATTGTGTCTGTTGTTACGTGATATCCGTCTCGACTTTGGGTAGCAACAGATTTCTTGTATGGGTCAACCAGTCAATCGACTTTAAGTGAAAGTAGGTTAAAGAATCCAAACGAAACTCACTTTCCCTTTAACCTAGACAGGTTTCTCGGAAAACAGTAACTGAAATTATGATTTAAACATGAAAGCTAAAGATGGATGAAAGGTGTTACGTGGACAATTCAGATTTTCAGACGCCAAAAAGACGAATTGCAAATAAGTCAGTTGGCTAACGAGCTTCAAACAAGATAGATATCTGAATTGCTCTGATCAAGAGAAAAGAAATATCATTATCAACTCATCTAAAGCAGACAACCATCACATATTCGAAGATTGAACAAATCAGGAGGAGAGGAAAAGAAGAGAAAATCCGAAGATTCACCCTGAAACAGTTGATTATTACATTGATGATAATCAAAGAACAAGTGAACTTTGAAAAAAGAAAGTTGAATAAACTTTCTGTCGACAATAGAAAGTAAAAGAAGTGAAAATGAAAGAAAAGAAAAGAGAAAAGAAAGATATTTATGAAATCTCCGATGAGATAATGAACTCAATTAGAAACATCATATTCGAGACAAGTAAAGATTGTAATAATTGCTCTGTTCTAATATTATAATCATAAACACATTTGAAGCTGTCATATCTATTTTGTGCGCATCATTCCATGAAAACAAATATTTGAACTGTTTGTGGTATTCATATTCGACCCTCTTTATCACTCTCCTTTATTTGCATTTGGCGAATAAAAATTCTTGTAATATAATTTTGTTAAATTGTCTTCGGCTTGTCTCTTTGTGGATTCCTGCCTCATTTTTATTTTAATGCGTCACGGATGATTCCGCGGAATGTTGAAAGAATATTCATGTGAATATTAAGATATTTGGGAACCCGTCTGATATATATTTCTAATTATGGACTTGATCCGAGATTGGATATTGTATTAGATTTGAGGGTTCTTTCGAGATCTAAAATTTTACATTCTGGATTTTTAAAATATTTGGTGGCTTATATTTGGAAGCTCGTTTTTGGAAGATTTTGTGTTCTACAATTTTGTATATTGTGCACTTATCCGCAGATTTGCATGGAATATCTCGTTCACACATTCGAACGGCATTCCGTTATTAAATCTTAATTTAAAGATTAACTACCAAATGTGGCCGCCTGTGCAGTTCTTAAATAAGTGACTGAATGGCATCATTGCTATTACAAATAGCATATCTCCCTAGAATATACCTCTCTGGATGTTCACCTCAGCTAAACTTTTTCCTCATGCTGTCAATTCTACTCTCCGATTATTAATGGTTTCCTCGATAAACTTTATGACTTTGTCGGCTACCTGGCACATTTTGAGACAGTCTATTATCTAGCTTTGCATGACCATTATTATTATTATTATTATTATTATTTCACTCTTTAGGACTTTTTCACGCCAGTTTTAATTGGTGGTTTTCCATAGGAGAAAGAATGACAGCAAGTATCCACGGGTTTTCAGAGGAATCTTTTCAGTACTCTAGCTGATCTTAACAATGTTGGAATCTGGATGTTTGCGATTCTTTTTCTGATTTCCAATTCTTTCAGACTTCTTTCCAAGCCTTTTGGAATCGTTTCAAGTTCACCAACCACAACAACAGGTATCAGTGTCACCTTGATATTTCATAGCTTTATTTTATTTTTTCTCAGAAAAGATCCAAATATTTTCTTCTATCTTTTTGCTTTCTTTCATTTTCAATCAGTGGTTCGCTGCAACGGAAAAATACACTCGACCTTTTTTTTCTTGTTTATTAAGTTTTTTTACTAGTTGATTAACACAAAGTCAGGTTTTTTTGGGTTGGGATGGGATGATCCGTTTGCATCTCAAAATCGTAGAGAGTTTTATGCGTCTCATTTTCTAAGACAGATTCTGGTTTGTGCATAAACAATTTGTATATATGTTCAAATTTGAATCTCTTGCACAATTCCTAGTTAATCACCTTTTCCACCCATTCATGATTAGTCTTGTACTTCTTTTTTTGATAGTTTGCTTCATTTGCTTACAACGTGATTAACCGTCTCGTCTGTCTCTAAATAACCTATACTTGTTATTAATTTGCATATTATTAATTTTCGTTTTGATATTTTTCCTTTTTATCTCCTGTATTCTCCCAAGATATTTTCATTTTTCCTTTTCATCTTCCGTATTCTCTTAAGATATCCCTATCTTTCTTTTTTCCTTTTTTTTTTTCCTTTTTCATGGAATTGCATTCAAACACTTGAAAATATTTGTAATCGTTATTTACAGTTATGATCCCAATCATTATTTTGCTTTTTTTTTTATATCCGGTTCTTATGCTTAATTCCGTAACACATCAAAAATGGCTTAGATTTTTGCTAGCGATATTGCTTTAAAATAATCTAAGAGAGATAGACTTCCAATGCAATTTGCATCTGAATAATAATGTGGTGTCTACGTTCGTGCTCACGAAGGAAAATAAATTAAACTCTATAGAGTGTTTCCCCTATTATTTGTAATCATAATATAAGTTCTCTGAATATGATGTTCTATAATGTTCACAAATCTGAAATAAGCTGTTCATATTTCATCTCTATTTCAACCTATAGTCTGCTGGGATGGCTGTATTCACTGCTTAACCGATATTCGTTCGTTAATAAAGAATAAACTCAGGTCAGGAACAAGTGATCCATCTGATTTTAAAAATCCCTAAATCACTTCCAATTCTAAGGACGGTTTCTGGTTTGCACTCATATCATTTTTTATATCGTCAAATTTAAGTCCTTTTCATCATAGCAGTGGTAGTGATACATTTTGTCTTCCATTGTAAAAAGTATTTAAGCTTTTTTTGCAATGGCATTGGATTCATGGAAAGTCTAAGATAATCAGCAGCCATCAGATTCCAGTCACAAGTCGGAGTCTACCTACGTACATATACATTATAATTACTTTAAAATTGTCTCCTCCAAGTCTGTTGTCCCCCACAACTAACCAGTAAGTCAACGAATCAGAGGTTAGAGATTTCAGTTCCTGGTTTTGAAATGGGTTATTCTTTTTCTAGATTGGTTGCACACCAAAAGCTAGGGAGCCAAATATGCTTATAACTGAGTGGAAAAGAAATGATTTCATGTCTTTCTTAAGGGTATGAAAATGAAGTGAACACGTCTCACCTTTTCCATTTTTCGAATCTATATCTATTTTACCACCCGCACCTTCAATAGTCAGACTACCATGCCAACCACTGATCCATACGAGATGTTCCTATTATTTGATATCATTAGCTTAAACTTGCCAAGTGACTATTTGAAAATCTAGGTTGGCATTATTAATTCGTCCTCCTCTCCCCCCCCAGAACTGCCCAAGCTCCGTATCATCTTACGTAAACCTTATCCAACAACAAAGTTAAATTCTTAAAAGCCTTAAGATCATCTTGTTGTCGCCACTATAACCGACCTATTATCTTTAAATGCTGATTAAATAATGAAGAAAGAAGCAACTAAGGTGACTTCATCTGTAAAATGAATATTTTGTTGATGTTATGTTATTTGTTCAATTATATTCTTATCACTAACCTCATGCAATAACATTCTATTTGTGACGTGAATAAACTGACAGACAAGTCACGTGAAGTGTAAATGACACATACCTCAAGATTAGATTTTTGTTCGCGGACACTAAAAGTATTTAAAGCATTCACTAAGGAATGAAGGTAATGACGAAAAGAGAAAAACAAGGCAAAATAAAAAACAAAACAAAATAAAACGTGTATTTGAATATGGATGTAGGTATTACGGTTAAATAAGACTTAAAACAATGTTTCGCGCAAGATAATCGAAGATAAGCAATGATAAGCTTGTTCAGTACTTAAATGGGTGACTTCTTTCGAAAAGAAGATACTTTAAGCAATCTGATTGATTTTAACGGTATTTCAAAATAATCAGTCCAGGATGACCTGTCAAATCTATTTAACCCATAGATAGGGCCCTATCAGGTGCTACCATTCCGTAACTGCTTTTGTGCAAAAGTAGTAAAAAGGATCAATGGTCTAAAGACCTCATCGAAAAATAATGACTTTAAAACTATACTATATTATTATATTAAAGAATAATAGAAGAAGGCTACAGAATAACTCGGCCGAAATGATGTGGGAACATCAACGGGATCAGAAGAATAGAACTAAAAAAATGTGATCACCCACTTTCTCAAGGGATGATGACACAAATGTATAAATAATGAGTCTCTGCAGTGGTGTATCTGTCAGCAGATTCGTTAAACAAGTGAACAAGTTTTATTCTCATTTGGATATTCCACTGTTGTGACAGTTTACCTTGTGTTCGTGAGATCAATCCATTTTCTAACAAAAAGAACATGGACAAAATATTATATCCTCCCTTTTCCGAGGAAAGAGGACCTCGGAATCACAAAGAACTACAGAAATATAATTCTTACTGCTATAGCTGCTAAATAATGTCCTGCTTCTAAATCATATCCGACCTGAAGTTGAGAAAATTCTTTAGGAAAATTAGAACAGTTTTCTGAGTAATCGATTTTCAACTTATCAGATTCTGATTATTCGTCGAATCATCGAAGGAACACGAGCCAAAAATATCGAGGCAACATTCTTGTTTGTAGATTTCTCCAAGACATTTGAACACGCAGTAAATTATTTGCTTACTAAATGGTAACAATGCCCTGCAAGAAATACAGCCAGCGTATTTCAAACCTTGTGAACAGTGCAGGCGACACCAGAAGAACGAATTAACAAAAAAATAACAGAAGAATTGACTTAGAAGAGATATCTCCAAGGCAGAAACAATATACTCTCATGAATTGAATGAATTCGGTTCAAAATTCAGAGAGTTTTATTAAATATTACACGCTTCTGAAGAAGTCTGAAGACTACAACAGTTTAATTATGACAACAAAAGAGGCGACAATAGTTTAAACTAGTCCGTGTATAATTCCTTATTTAGATAATCAAATATAAAAAAAAAAGAAGAAATTACCAGTTTTCAAACTCTAATACATTCAGTAAAAATATTTTAGGGTCTTTATAACATGTTTACTACAAGGAGACACGCTTAGCATAACGGTTATCGTCGTAGGGAATGGAATTGATGACTCGAGTTTAAATCCTGGATAAGATTGTGTGAGTCCTTGGGAAAAACATGAATCATCTGTTTTTCCCCATATATTGATAAATATTCGGGCAGAATGGGTTACTTAGAATTGAATTCGCAACTAGTCTTGGAGAAGGAAAACTATGTATTCAAACCATCTATACTCCGCTTAAAAACTGACCTTGTATCATATTCTGCCTGTAGCGGATGGATTGGGTGAATACATAATTGTTAAGCCCTAAACATGGATAACGATATAATAACCCTTTTTCAAATTTGCATCTTGTATTTATTTTATCCCCCAAGTACCGCTGTGATAAATACCTGCTTTTCGCCGATGTTATTTTATATTTTGGAGAATATACATTTTTTTAAATCCTTAACCTATGCACATAAACGAGAAGAAAAAAATCCACCTTGGCCACGAAAGATGTTAAGTATTATCAGTAAACCATGTGATTTTTAATAAAGCATAATGAAAAATGAGCAAGAATAACTGCATGTCACTCTTCAGATTTATTTTTTCTTTTGTATAAAATTACTACAATATCATCTTAAAATCACAGATTGTTAGGATTATTATTTGAGATGACTTGTAAAAAGATCATTAGTGTTGTATCACTGAAATGTAATACACTTCAGCCAGTGGTAAAATAAATATCACACAACGAGAACCTTTTTTTCCCATCCAAAAATACCACAAATTATAAATATCAAGCTACTTTAAAAGATGTCTGTACTTTTATTCACATAACTGTACAGCAACATAAACTTAGAATATAAGAACTGTATCGCCCGCAGCCGAAAGATCATACCTCACCCACAACATAAAAAAGGATATCTTGGTATATGACTAAACTGCATTTGATTGTAAGACTCCAGTTCTGAAGCTCTGGGTAGTGTAGAGTACATGTTCATTACCATTACTCCCAGGCCCACTCTGACTAGGATTGGTCGTACCTGACAGGGTCACATTTATGGGCCAAATAGATCTGTTTAAAAATCAACGTTGACATGCCGTTAATGTCAATTCGTAAATCAATCATCAAAGTAATTTCACTTGATTTATGATTTTACATGAATGTTCAAGTAAATTATAAATTCGCTAATAAAACAGCGAATCTTTTTGTAACTTTTTATTTAAAGTTTTTATACTATTTACCAACCCCTCCGTTCGGGCAGGATATGACACAATGTCAATTTTTAAGCGGAGTTTAACAGGTTTGAACTCAGAGTTTTCCTTCTCCTAGACTAGTTGCCTCACCAAGGCTGAAGAACCCAGTCTGCCCTACTATTTACCCATAGCTGGAGGGAGAATAATTGGATTCATACCTTTCCCAAGGGTATTAGTGCTATGTGAAATGCAATCAGTCTCGTCCAGGATTTGAACTCGTGTCGCCGTGTCCATTTCCTGCGAGGATAACCATTACACCACGGGCACCTCCTATATAAAGTTTTTATAAACTACACACACACACACACACACACACACACACACATATATATATATATATATATATATATATATATACTACGTTTCGAATTATTAGTGAGGTGAAAATATTCCAATTTGTTCAAAAACTGCTGATTGGAATTTACCGATGATAGAGTGCTGCGTAAAAACTGTAATATTCTGCGCAAGTGTAAACAAACTGTAGCCATTTGCATGAGTAAAAAGATACTTCAGTGTTTCTAATTATGAACGAATGACTTCATAATCCTGCAATGATAGTGTTATATATTTATAAGCATCTCAATCACAAACGTTATACATATGCAAAAACACAGGCGGACTGAAATACACAAGCGACTCCGTTGTTTAGGTACGAACGTTTATTAACTTCTGGACTTCTTCGACACGAGGAGAGAAAGACACAATTCTTAAAAGTCTTTCGTATCATACTATGCTAACAAAACTCAAACGCGCGGCACATCTTGTGGAGTTTTAGATCTCCTTTCATCTTCGGTGGTCGGGACCTGAAAAACTTAACCGTATGTCTCAACGGTCGAAACTCCAACGACGCGACTCCATGGCAGAGAACTCAATTCTCTATGCCCCAATGGCAGAGACAAAAACTGTCTGCCTGCCTGGCCTACAGTCAACTCCAAACTCCTCGACTCCATGGCAGAGAATTCAATTCTCTATGCCCCAATGGCAGAGACAAAAACTGTGCCAGCCTGGCCTACGGTCAACTCCAAACTGACTCTTTTTCAACATCATCAAATTCTCCAGACCATCGCTTCTGAGCATGACGTCATTCACGCTCCAGCCCCATTCCTATCTGGGGTTTATTATGACAATTGTGATTGTCGTATCCTTTGCGCGCGAGCGCAAAACTGTACCCAATGCTATGTACCTGAACTAAGAGCCGAATAGTTCAAAGCCCAACCAAACTGAATGATAAAATACAGTAGCGTCCAAAACTAAGGGACAAAATTTTAAAACCTAATATTTGTTAGAAATAACAACTGTGAAAAGCTGAAATTTTGACAACTGGTAGTCGTTATCATCCATAATATACTAAAATTTGAATCATTTGCAAAGGATAGAAAAAGAATTATAACAATTGTTTATTTATTTTCAAATTTGGAACGTCCAAAAGTAAGGGACAAAATTGAGACAAACAATGTAAACAGTATGCTATATTCAAATTTTTTGATTTCCTCTAAAGAATAAGTCTTACTTAGTCATTTGTAAACGTTGCATCAATTTTCTCAATTTTGTCCCTTACTTTTGGACGATCCTATTTTGAAAATAAATAAATAATTGTTATAATTCTTTTTCTATCCTTTGCAAATGATTCAAATTTTAGTGTGTTATTATGATTGATAACGACTTTAAAGGAGTTGTATCTTCTAAGTTAGCGAAACCGAAGCTTTACCTGTTTGTCTAACAAAATAGACTCTGATTTTTAGATTTCCTTGCTATTGTTACTTATTGACCTCTGACAGCCTGTTAGTATGTATTTCGTAAACAGGGTGTTACAGCTGTGTCTTAAGGGTGAAAAAGGGACAACGGAAATGAATCACGTGAATTGAGTGGGAATGAAAATGAGTTGGCGTCCAGAAAATATATAATGCAAAGGTTTTTTGACCCCTGAAAGTCAGGCGGTCAGTCGAGCAGCCAGCGATTTGACAGGTCATCCTGGAGTGAGGCGAGGTGGTCCCCTAGCAGAGGACTGGCTCCGTATAAAAACTCTCGTCAGAGAAGCAAGAAGAAGTAGGCCTCTAAATATATCTGTTTCCATGTGGTATCCATCATAGCAATCCTCTGTCTCTCTACCATACACACAACCATTACAATGTTTCGAATAAAGGAGTATATATTTTTATAAACAAATGATATTGTTCTCCTCTCTTCATTCGGGTATACAACACTATGAACCAAAGTTATGACAGTTTTTTCCTCTGACTTTTTTATGACTTTTCCGGTCATTGGAAAATCAAGACTATAAACATTCATTTGTTTATATCGGTAGTTGAGGCGCGCTTAAAATAATGGTTATCGTTGTCGGAAACAGAATCGGCGCCCCGAGTTCAAATCTTCGACGAAGCTGTTTGGGTTTTACTTCGTGCAAATACCCATGAGAAAGACATAAATCCACCTGTTCTTCCCCAACTATGAGTTAATAGAAAGGGAAGCTGGATTTTCTAGCCTTATTAAGGCAACCAACCTAGAAGAATGAAAACTTTGAATTCAAACCATATGTACTTTTAAAAATAGACTTTGTATTGCATCTTGCACTCGGTGAATAGGTTGGGTGAGTACATACATTGGTAGTAGAACAAGTATTACTAACTGGTCATAAACGTTGACCTTTCGATGATATTTCACTTATAATTGGTTAAAATGTACTTCAGGGACATATGTTTATTACAGTCCTCGAAAGAAGGACGAATAAATTTATGGTCAGTTTGAATAAGTTCAAACCCCGACCAGTAGGGCGTATTTTTAGCTGTTACAGATAATATGCAATTACCATCAGAATATATTCTGTTAAATACTCGCCCTTTCTCATGGCGACGAACGTACGTAGACAGCGCATATTCAAAAAGTCAGGGACTTAAAGATAAAACACAAACCCGCACATATTTGTACACACAAACACCCATGTAATATTCATAAGAATCTCACTAAACAGTCACAGAGATCCCTCCCTTCAAAAAAAAAAAGAAAAAAAAAAAAATTCAAGCGCTACAGAAAAAAACATATCTGTGTATAAACTGATTTTTTAAGTGCATTAATGCACAAAGATGAACAGGTATTTGAATGCACATGCGCTGTAAGAGCCAGAAACACGTTTAGCCCAGCGTACGCACCTAGTAATTACTCAACACTTGGAATGTGTTTCACTCAGCACGAAGCTTTTGTAACAGACATTCAAATGAATTAGGTGGTTAATGTATCGTTGAATGGGTGGGTCGAAAAAATTCAACTTTTATTATCGCCCAGTTCTGACAAAAGAGTAATTGTAAAGTGCTTTGCATGAGCCTTTACAGTTGAGAAAAAAAAAAAAAAACATATTACCCATAAATAAGTACACTCCAAATTTTTTAAAAATTCCATTCAATTTTCTTCCAAACCAAAGATATAGAAGGAGTGTCTGTGACGTAGTACCTACGTACTGGACTGTGACAAAATAAAACTAAAGATGAAAAGATCTTATTTTTAATGAAGCATTATACCAATCAATATGCATATTATAAAACAGTATAGTATTGCCCATGAATAAGTAGACCCCGAACACTTTTTTTATAAAATGTTAAGTTTCTTCTAACCCAAAGATAACAAGATTTTATTCTTTTTAGTGAAATATTATGCAAAACAAAACAGATATCATTCGGTAATATTTATCACCAAACTCTCCAGTATTGAAACTTTGTAAGTAAAAATATGAATATATTGCACTCTAAAAATACGTACATTCCAATGCAAAATTCTATGTAGTAAATATATTTTCAAAATAAGGTTAATTTTTCTTGAAGTTTCAATGCTGAAGAGTTTGGTAATAAATAATGCCTAATAATATCTGTCTTGATTGTTTAATGTTCTACTAGAAACGATAAAGCCCTGTTATCTTTGGATTAAGAGAAAATTAACTTTTTATGTTATTAAAGAGAGAAAAATTTCCTTCAAGCACGTATGATTATATATATATATATATATATATATAGAGAGAGAGAGAGATGGGACAAAAAACGAGCGTCTTTTTTGTCTCTTTCTACTTCATCTTTGTGCTCTCTCACTATCAAGCTTTCTCGTTTTCTCTTTCACCCACATCCACTTATTGCTCTTAGTCTTGATGCAAATATTTTGTGTTATTCTCAGATAGAGGCGCTTCATGCTGCTTTACACTATCCATATAGACTGATATGTATAGTCCTAATCGAAATAAAACTGATATCTTATTTCTTCGGAAATCTCGGATTGAGAGAATGATATTTATCGAAGTAAGAAACCGTATAAATACATTGGATTCGAAATAGCGGTACTTTTTAAATGTATATGCGGCAAAGGAACTTTCTTAAAATTTACTGAATTTCTTCGGCTTATCAACAATATCTGAGCAAGAAAAAAAGTAACATCCCTAAATAATTCTTCTATCAGCTTAAATGTCCACACAGCGTCACCCTAAATCAGAAAATTGTTAGAAATACTTTTCGCCTCAAGTAAAGTAAAACGGTTGATACAACATATCTTGATGTCTACTGTGCGCGGCATTTCTATTGCCATCCAATCAGCAGAACAAGTCAAAATTATTAATAATAATAATAATAATAATAATAATAAAGAAGAAGAAGAAGAAGAAGAAGAAGAAGAAGAAGAAGAAGAAGAAGAAGAAGAAGAAGAAGAAGAAGAATCGGCGAACGATTAAAAAAATAAGTTTAAAAACTAAAAAAAAATATATATATATACTAATAAAGCCAGTGAGTATTTGAATTCATATAAGAAATGGTGAAACATCTGGACCTTGGGTTCGGAAAAGTAGTCTATAAGTGTAACTTAATTTGAGGATGAACATGAGTTTAGTATTGCTGACATCTGAGGTCACCACATATCAACTTAGATTCAAAACTCAATAACATACTTAATAGGCTCATTGTTACTTAACTTTGATGATCTAACGGAGACCAATGCTTTCAGCTTGACTTATCCAAATGCATTAGCAATAGAACTTTTCTCTTCGTTGGTATCCTTTGATTTTGAATATGTGTTAGAATTTACTCAATACCGTAAAAAGTATTTGTTGGTGTTTTTCCCTGAATAACGTCTGGATTTCAACAAAGTGTATATATACTTCTTTAAAAGAACATAGCTAAACTTAATCCGTTATAGCACAAGTCGAAATGGAGGGATGGAAAAGATGTGTTACACCAAATCTTCCAAGTGATTAGGTCTGGCATGTTGGAAAGTCAGCATTCAAAATCCTTTATAAAGATATTTTAACTTGATTCGAACTCAGGCCTTTGTCATTGATGAGTTATACGCAATTATTCTAACCAGGAGGCAGGACAGTTTATCCTCTTAGAATTTGTTTAACTTTTAGAAACATTAATTAAACATCATATACCCGAAAATGTATTGAAAAGTTCCCAGTTCACCCAAGCAGGAAATGACGTAGAGCCATAAGATGAACTACTTATTTCACAGATACAATGTTCAGTACTGTTGATATTTCACTTATAAAGTTTCTTTAACCTTTTAAAAAGTAATGAAAATTAAGAGAAAAGAATGTTATTCTCTTTTGGGATGGCGTATATATATAACATCGTTGGTCCAAACTAAAAGTAAATGAGTTAGTATATGATGCGTTGTATCAAATATTATAATATTCATCTGTCTGCTTTATGCCTGTCTCATACTAATTGAAATTTTCAGTTACTTTCTTATTTCAAACTCTTCATATTATACAAGATAATAGCAGATTTATCCAGTATTGAACACTCTAAAAATACATAAGATAAAAAAAAGAAAGGAAAAGAAAAATACACACACACACATATATATATATATATATATATATATATATATATATATATATATCGTTACGAAAAAACTGGTCTCATAACAAAGTCATGAGAAATTGCGTTGTTATGGTAACAGGTAGCACTGAAAGAGAATATGCCTTCTGTTTCAATAACAACAAACTTGGGAATTAATTATTCTTATTACTCAGTTGTAAGACTAGTTTATTACTCAGTAGTAAGATCAGCTATTAACTCAGTAGTAATACCAGGTTGCTAAAACATTAAAAAAAAGTTTCACATTAACAAGATTTCGACCAAAAGCGAATGTTAGAATAAAAATAAATTTCTAAAAACTTTCAAAAATGGACAAACCTTATCTCAACACTTAGTCGTTTTTGCTTGTATTTGTGGTATTATTATTAATTTTTAGTCCAAAATTTATCATTTTGAAGTTGTATATATTTGGTTAAGTGAAGAAATTTTCAGCATCGTCTCTTAAAAAAGGGGATATCGATTTAATGACTAAAGATAATAGACAGATTTAACGTTTATTTCGATTACTGTTTTCTTTCACCATTTTCTACAATCTGTCAAGTAGCTTCATAATTCCATCCTCCCACATAGTTTGTCACTATAGACCGGCTAAATGTGCCTTTTGTCATCTTTTAAGGAATTGACCTTTTCCTCTTTTTCAAGACACTTCTGTAGAGAAGGACAATCAAAAGGGGCAAAATTTGGTGAATATAGTTTTTTAACAAAGTTTTGCTTAGTTATGGCACAAAGCCGGATGTATGAGGCACCCAATGAAACTCGAACCCACAAGTAATTGTTTGCGAATCTATCTTGCTAACCATTACACCAGGCGAGACTTCCATATCTGGCGAATATAGAAGATTAATTTGGTTTACTTTGGTTTTATGGCATATCAACCATTCTTGGTTGTTTAATGCCAAATCCTGTTTTTACATATATATCAAATATATGATTTGTAAACATATTTTGTAGATACACACAGTTAATGATAAAACGAGCGCAGTTATTTAAGTTTTGATGTAACAAAATATTATATCAAATAAGAAAGACTAAAGAAAGTAAGTAAGAACACATAAAGATATTATACTTATTTTCATTCTATTCTAGTTTATTTCTATATAGAAATTGGGGGAAAATGGAAAATAACATTCAATATTATTCAAAATTGAATTATTACGCTAAACTTATTTCAAGCAGAGGTAGTATAATCGAAGAATAGAACAATTTGGAAGCTAGCTCTTCCCATCACTTCAGGATTTCATTGCTCAATTTTCCTAATCGAATTATTTAACAAAGTTTGACAGTAAAAAATGAAATTACAGTTACTTCTTTTTGAAAATGGATTTCTTTTAAAATTAAAAATTAGCTCCACGGCGGCTGGCTCCGTTAAGGTACATGAGTCCCCCATTACAGCTTCTAAATATTCTAAAGGAAAAATACACCCGGATGACTCGCCTATTGATTTCTCGATAAATGATTACGGAACGTCCCTGGACCTCGAGAACGGTAACTTGAAACTTGAAATATAAGTTGGATGCAAATATGTAGCTGCAGCTGGACAAAGTGAACATCATAAAAGGGATGAGATGCTTGAGGGAATCCCAACCTGGTCCGAGCATTGGCCAGTATTTTCTCAGAATGCGGTCAAACCAGTCGTATGAAGCTCAGCAGCAGGAAAAACCCCAAAGTCTCCAGAGCATCAGAATATCAGCAGGGGGAATCAATGAAAGAGCTTCATCAGAAAATCAATTACTCAACAACTGATAAGGATACACAGGGCCGTAGGCCATGCGTTAGATGGTCAAAGTCCAGCTGTAAAGCAGAATGGGCAGAGATTAATACAGTTATGCGTTAAAATGAACCGAAAAGCTGAAAGGAAGCTTGAGAAGATGGGGAACCTAATATATGAATATAGGTTAGAGAGATCTGGAGTAGAGCAACCAAAAAAGAAAATGATAGCACCCAAAAAATCCATATAAAAAGAAATCCATCAACTTGTTGAGAAAAAAAGAGCCTTAAGAAAACTATGGAGAAAATCGTCACTTGAGAAAGAAAACTTAAACCTCCTCCATGTTTTTATGAAAGAACGTTTAGCAAAACTCCATCGAACAGAAAATCTGAGAATCTGTTGGAAAAAGACAAAAAAAGCTAGAATACAATTTTATAGAAATCCTTTTCGATTCATGAAAAACTTATTTACTGAAGAGAAGAGTATATCATTCAAAATACCAAAGAAGGAGTTTGAAAGTCATATAAAAAGAAATATGAACGAGAATAGGCTAGAAAAGGGGCCAGTACTTTCAGATATACCACCATTACCTAAAATAGAGTGTCCTTTCGATGATAGCCTGCCAAAGTTAAGTGAAATTATAAAAGTAACAATGAAGGCATGAGAAGCTTCAGCACCTGGCTTAAATGGAATCCCATATCGTATTTACAAAGGAGCTCCGGATGTCTTGAAGTTATTGTGGAAGCAAATGAGGATTCTTTGGAAGAAGCAAACGATCCAAAAGTCTTGGCGAAGAGCAGGTGGAATATTAATTACTAGAGAAAAGAATGCTAAAAGTATTGATCAATTTCGTCAGATTAGTCTACTTAACGTAGAAGGGAAGATTTTTCTTTGGTGTGGTCGCTAAAAAAATTACGTCGTACCTGAAGGAAAATAAGTTCATAGACACGACGATACAGAAAGCTGGGATACCAGGTTTTCCTGGGTGCTTGGAACACGCATCTATGATATGGAATCGCATAGAGATCGCAAGAAGGAGAAAAAAGATTTACATGTCATGTTCCTAGACCTAGTGAATGCATTTGGATCCGTCCTTCATCTGGACAGCGTTTGATTTTTTTTCGGGGTCCCAACGAAAATAACAAAGTTTGTACAAAATTACTTTATGGGCCTACAATTTTGCCTTACAACTCCAGAGCATACAACAGATTGGCAGTTTATTGGAAGTGGGTATAATGGCGAGATGTAGGAGATCCCCATTAGCCTTCATTATGGCAACGGAAGTGATTATACGAGCATCTAAGAGGGTAGTAGGCGGAGAACAGTTCCCCCTTTTCGCGCCAGTATGGACGACGTGACTCTACTAACTCCAACCATAAATGAGCAAGGAGACTACTAAACAAACCGCAATCGAATATAACGTGGGCATGTAGGGAATTTAAAGCCAGCAAGTCAAGGAGTATATCCATTATAAAAGGAAAACTCACACCACACAGATTCCATATTAAGGAAGTACCCATCCCTTTAATATCAGAAAAGTCAATAAAGAACTTGAAACGATGGTACAATGAACGCCTTAACGACTCGGAAGAATATGGAAAATTAAAATGTTTCATCATACAATTGCTAAACAGTATTGACAAAACATTACTGCCAGGAAAATTAAAATTGTGGTATCTACAGGTTGCATTATTTCCCCGTATAATGTGGCCTTTGACCTTGTACGATATCTCGATTAGCCAAATAGAAAAGCTGAAAAGAACAATTACTGCTTATATTAAAATGTAGCTAGGTCTACCTCGGTGCTTAGCAAATATTGGACAGGAAAGGGTGCTATGAAACTCCCTATTTCAAGCCTTACCGAAGAGTACAAGTGTGCCAAAGCTAGACTTGAAATAATTTTAAAACAGTCTCAGGATACTGTGACCCAAGCAGTGACCGCAAACAGACAAGAAGTGGACACTGTTCGATGCAGTTCAAGAGGCAGACAAACCTTTAAAATAACGACATTGTTGGCTATGTTCAACATGGCAAAGCAGGGTATGGGCTGCAAAAAAGAGAAAGTTGGCAAAAGGCAACACCTGCCGGTAGGAAAAGGCTAGTAATTGACGAAATTCGAAGGAAAGAAGAGTTAACGCGATAGGCAAAGGCAGTTTCACAGGGTAAACAAATTGATGGGAAAATGTTGAGTATTGGAAGCTCACGAGGAGGAATATTTAGGAAATGGAGGTGGGGGGGGTAACATTAGCTTCTTAATTAGAGCAACTTATGACATGCTTCCATCGTCAAAGAACTTGAATCAGTGTCCCCTCTGTCAGGACTCTGCAACACTGAGACATATTGGTGAGGTGTAAGATAATTTTGTCCTAGGGTCGATATACTTGGAGACATAATCCGGTTCTCCGTCAAATAGCAGATATTGTGGAAAGATAAAAAATGTTATTAATGATACCCAACAAACATCTATAATGAGGAAAAGTACTGGTTTCGTTCCAGCTGGGCAAAAAGCAAAAGAAAGTACAAGTGAACATAAAGAAAAGTTTACACACAGGTGCCAGAGATTGGAATCTTCAGGTCGACCTCGAGCATAGACTCGTCTTTCCACATGATATTGTTACCACCAACCTAAGGCCAGACATGGTTTTGTGGTCAATAGAAAGAAAGGTGGTACATTTTATTGAGCTAACCGTGCCATGGGAAACCGCGGTGGACGAGTCGTATGAAAGAAAGAAAAACAAATACTCGGTCATAATAGACGATGTAAAGTACCGGGGATGGAATGCCTCGGTGCTTCCAGTAGAAGTTGGCTGTAGAGGAATCATAGCTACATCAACAGGTAGATTCTTTGAACAATATGGGACACAAGGGCAGGGACGAAGGAAGGCAATTGGGGACATTTCTAATACGGTGCAGCAGAGCAGCAGTTGGATATGGTTGAGAAGGAAGGAGATTAACTGGCAGTTTTAAGTTATTAATTTTACTCGATACCTAAATATTTTTAAAAAATTTTGTTAGTAACAATCACTTCTAATATGAAGTTATACGTAAATCTAATGTTCAAAATCCTTTCTATATATATATATATATATATATACTCAAAATCACACAATCCTCGTTATGTATATCTTTATTAGATATCACTTCTACTTTAAAATTATATATAAATTTGATGTTCGCCATATTTTTTATATGTATTGGGTAGTTGCCCACCTCCTTTTCACAGTCATACGATATTTATAATTCGTGATTATGTCTTGTGTGCGTGTGTGTAGATGTATATATGCGGATATGTAAGTGTGTGTATGTGTATATGGGTATTTGTTTTGTTTGTTTGTTTGTTTGTTTTTCCCACTTATTTTTTTATTTCGTGTTGTCGCTCGGTGTGTGAAGTTTTTTTTGTCACATGTATTGGGTAGTTTCACCCCTCCTTCTCTTTAAGTCATACGATGTTTATAATTCATAGTCATGCCTAGAGTATGTGTGTGTGTATATGGATATATATATGAGTACATGTTTTGTTTTTTAATTATTTTATTTATTTAATTCTAATATTTTATTATAGTTTACTTATTTGCAGGACACTGTTGGAGAAGCAGGGACGAGCTCATAAGTGATGTACTCCTATGTGTTATATTTTGACCTTCGGCCCGAGCAAAAATGCCATTCCAAGGTGATGCACCGGAAGGAAGTGACATTCTAATGGCAGTTATGGGAGGAAATCGCGTGGGCAGAAATTGGCTGATGAAATGGGACAAGGTAAAGCCCATGATACACTGATAGACTGATGCACCGGAAGAGAGTGACCCGTGAACTGCATGACAGTTATTTCCGCTTGATGACGATTAAACATGCGATTTCAAAGATCAAGTGGGCGATCGAGTGGGTGTTGAACTATTATATAGCTCAGTCAAGACAGAAGTCAAGTTCCAGTTCGAGTTCCAGTCGGAGAGAGACGAGATGTGGTAGGGAAAGCCATACCCGGCCGAGGGGGCCCTCGGGAACCCCGATGGAGTTTGGGGACCAGAGAAGTTGCAGATAAGATGCAGTAAAGGAAGCCATCAACCAGCAGAGTGGGCCTCTGGACCTCCGGTTGAGCATCAGGAGAACAAGAAAGACACAACGTGACGGCCATAAGAGTGAGGGTCAAAATATTGCAGTTCTGTTCGATCTCCAGCTCCCTCTCACACGCAAATCTTCAGTAACCCTTTTCGAACCCTTGCAATAAAGTGAGAGGTAAATATTGTTAAAGAAGTCTTCCTGCGTCTGTTATTTATTGTGTCGTTATGATACGGCACATGAGAATATAACACTATGGACCCTCACATATGGCCGAGCAAAAGCAGTTCGACCAGCTCGAACATGCATACAGCAGCTATGTGAGGATACGGGATGTAGCCCTGAAGACCTGCCAGAGGCGATGAACGATAGGGAGAAGTGGCAAGAGAGGGTCAGGGATATCCCTGCTGGTGACAGGACATGGTGATGATATATGTTCGTGAGAAAGGGCGAAAAACGACACTTGTGCATGTATGTGTGTGTATATATATATGTGCGTGCGTGCGTGCGTGCGTGCTTGTTTTTTTTTTTTTTTTTTTTTTACGGATTCAAGGTTTAGGGGAAAAAAAGAAAAAGAAAAAAGCGAAATTTTGCCGACGAGTCTATTAAAGTGAAAGAAGGGGAGTGAAAAAGAAAGCCAAAATATATTGGGCAGATCTTACACGTCTATTTAAAGAGTAGAGAAGTAGACAAAGGAAGCTTTGTCGGGAGAACCACAAGCTGATGGATCGTTAGGAGTTGTCCCAGTTAGAATATATGTTGGGAGAGAAAAGACTCGAAATGTTTGATCTTGGATTCCAACACTGGTGAAATCTCACCAGAAGTGACCATAATCAAGCCCAGCACTTTGCGGTCCTAATGCTCAACACTTTATTCTCAAATCAAATTTATCGACCCCACTTCGGCTCATATTTATCAAAATAAACCAAATAATTTAAAATCAACTGTAGCAAGAAAATGTTTAATAGAATCATATTTTTTAATGATTAATGCGCGAATTAGCCTTTCTGTTCACACTGTAAACCGCTATTTGGTTGCATATATTGGGATGAGTAATAATTTCTGTTTTAATGAAATATAATCTATTCGTAAATAACTTAACAATGAATTCATTTTAATCAATAGTATATTGGCCATTATTTTGAATCAACTCTTACTCTTTATCAGCTTGTTGATTCTGCTCAAGTAAAATTCAGTTGGATTAGAGCACAACCATTTTCCTCAAACGTTTTCACTTGAGCTTCTTGAGAAATTTTTTTGTCATTCAGAGCATTTTGTTGAGAACGAAAAAGATGAAAATCACTTGGTCCAAGGTCGGGTGAATCTGGTGGATGGGATTGAACAGACCAACTGAAATCCAATATTTTTCCCGCGGGATTCTTGTTGAATGTGGGCTTATATTATCATAAGAGAAGCACAAATGTTTCTCATATTGATGAGTTCGAGGGGTTTTTTCTTAGAAGATTTTCATGTTCATGTTGCAGCTGTTGAGAGTATAAGTCTGCTTTGAGTGTCAGATTGTGGTTTAAAAACTCAAAATGAATTAAGTTATAGTGATCCCACCAAGCACATAATATAATTTTTCTTCCATGAAACTCAGCGTTTAGGGGAGGCTGCAGAGATTTATCCTTGTTGTTCCATTGTTTTTTTTTTTGTTTTTTTTTTGTTTTTTGCGTTGAATATTGTCATATAAGACCCATTTTCCGACTACTGTAATGATATTCTTGAGAAACAGGCCATTTCTCTGCCTGAAAAGAAGTTTTGTCACTGTGGATACGCGGCCTTCCTTATTCTTCTCGCTAAGAATATGAGGAACCGAAACATCCGGCTTGATCACTTTTCCTATCTGTTTTAAAAGGCTCCAAATGGTGGATTAGGTTGTGTTGAGGTCAAGTGTTAATTCTCAAGTACTTTTGCACAGATTGCGTTCTACCAATTCTCTTAAAACATCTTAATCAAAATCTGATGATCCTCCTGATCTAGGATCATCTCTCAATGATGTATCATCGGAACGAAACTTTAAAAACTAGTTTCAGACTTGACGGTCAGGAATGACACCTTGGCTATAAACCCTAGAAATTTTCTTAATTGATCTATAGTAGTTTAGTAATTCTTAAACTCCCATTATACGTCAACTATATACTTTAAGTTGCTCCATTTTAGAGACGTGAGATGATAGATTATATTATGAAGCACACTCTTTCACCACTGAAATAAGAATGACCGATGAAGGCTTTATTTAATCAGGTCATTTCCGGATGCGTTTAAAATGCGCAGTTACTACTCGCTTTCGAAGAAAGAGAAATGATTTATGACTCAACCTGATATAAATACATTTGCAAGTTATTAATATGTAGATAAAGCTAAGAGAATTAATAATATGAAACAATTTTCTTAATAATTGAGATTTAAATAAAAAAAAGTATAATCAATGAGAACGAGACGAAAATAACTACAGGAAGTGTGACGTCAGTGGTGACGTAGTTTTGATTACAGACATTCATAATCTTAATAATAATAATAATAATAATAATAATCAAAACCATCCAGACTACAGCATTGTTGAGATCGGCTAGAATACTCAGAAGAGTCCTGGAGACTTGAGGAAACTCGCTGTCACTCAGAAACCAGTGAAAATCTCCCAAGGAGTAAAATAAGGAAAATAATGAAACACATGAAATTAATAATTTTATGATAAAATGGTTATAACGAAACATCAAAAGTTATCTGGGACTTCGAGATAAAAACTGATCACCCAATCCCGGCCAGAAGACTAAACTTAATTTTGATTTACAAGAAAAAAAAGAACTTGCCATTCAGTAGATTTTGTCCTTCCAGCGGAGCATAGAGTAGAAATAAAAGGAAACTAAAAGATAAACAAATACTTGCACCTTGCAAGAGAACTGAAAAAATTGTAGCGCATGAAGGTGTCGGAGATAAATATTGGTAGTTGATATCCTTAGGACTGTCTCCCAAAACCTTGACAACTAGGTGAAGTGGAGATTAGAGGAAGAATTGAGTCTACCTAGACCACAGCAGAGTTAAAATCAGCTGAAAAAATTTTAAATTCGGAAGATTCAAGGAAATTTGCAGTAAAAAATAATTTTTATAGAAAACCACCAGTTAAAATTGGTCTGAAAACTCGCACTGGGCGAAAATAACTAATAAAATAAATTTTTCTTTCTTTGTTTAATTTTTACAGAAAGCACAAATCCTGATGTCGAAATGACTGAATTGGTGTCAATGATTTAAAATGTTGCTTTTAAACATTCAGAATTTTATTGTTGTATAATGTTGATTTTTTTATGTAATGTCTTAATTTAACTGCTATCAAACTTAACAAGTCTACTCAATCGTCGAACCTGTCCTGTTGGCGGGGCTTAGAATACGCTGACTGTATCCCTCTGTAGAGGTATAACCTCCCCACCATAAAAAGTGGTATCCTAGATATAACTGCATTTGATGGTGAGGCTCTAGTTCAGGAGATCTCGAGAGTATGGAGCGCTTCTTCGTTGCCATTACTACCAGGTTCACTCTGACCCGGAGTGATATTATTTGTTAGGATCCCATATATGGGTCAAATAGTTCCGTTTGAAAATCATCAATATTGCATAGGAACACCTGAAATTAATTGTGTATAAACTATTTGTATTAAGAACAGTTACTTGAAGCTACAATTGTTTACGAAGGATTATTATGACTTAGTTAAAAAAAATAGTTACTCGAAACCATATAACAATTTACAAATAATTAATTACTATTAAATAGAAATAATTACTTCTGAGCATATAATTACTAGTATTAGATAGAAATACTTGAAACCATACAATTGTGTGCAATTATTTGAATTAGATCGGAATACATGATATTATATAATTTAGAGCAAAAATCTCTTAAGAAATAACAACATAAAAGTATAAATCTGAATGTACAATAAACAGGATTCCTTAATCATCAGGTATAAAATAAACCCTGACGAGTTAATATGCCATTAAAAACAATCTATCAGTTGACCGCGAAGCATCGGTTAACAAGAAATCTCCAACGAGAAACTTCTCAAACCATTTCATATTCAAACATTCAATGTAATTTCTCTAAAAATGTATGAAACTTAGTTTTCCTTTGAGTTGCATTTTAAAATATAAAAAAGGCAACTCAAATATTCAGAAAATATTGGTAATTTTTTATATCTCCAAATATTTGGAATCCTTAAGCAAAAAATACATCAGTCTTGGCATTTAAAACCTCTCTGATATGATTGATATTATCATCAGCATCAACATCACCAAATCGTGCTGCTGATATGGATTCCCCCACCTCTCTCTCTTTATCATTCATCGTCTCCGGCAGGTTTTCCGAACTACACTCTGTGTCCGCACAGAGCTGTTGTTGATAAGTTCTTGCTGGTCGGCCAACACTGGCTCGTCCATGTGGAGGGGTCCATAAAAGAAAGTTACTTATGAGTTCGTACTTGCTTCTCCAGCAGTGACCCAGATGTCTTGTTTGTCTTACTTGGATGTCTTTTGAGGTGGGAGGTAAGTGGCCATACAGCTGTTGTTTCGTGGGGTGTTGCTTCCAGGATTTGTCCAATATAACTCATAGCATTCTTGTGCAGTTCCCATCTAGCCTTTTTTTCTCTGTGCGTTTTCTCAGCGTTCAAGTGGTGTATCCATACAGTCGTATTAACACAACCGCTGCTGGGAAGAAATCCCATTTTATTTTATTGGATAGATCAGACTTTCATATGATGGAAAGCCAATCGATAGCAGTCTGCACTTTCGGTTGGCGCATATCAATATCACATTCAGTCGATGAGACATTGCTACCGAGGTACGTGAACTTGTTTACTAATTTCAGAGAACCGCCATTTAGAATGGAGATGGTTCCTTCTCGTTTAAAATACATGTACACCGTTTTGTTCGCGTCCACATAGAGGCTAATGCCCTAGGCTGACTGCTCTAGGCAATACAGCAGGGATTCGGCTTAGGTAGGTGTATTTGCAAGAAGTTATAATTTCTGCAGGATATCGTCTGTTTCTTGCCTTTTTAAGTGTAAAGCAATTATCTATCTGTTTACAGATTATGCGTCCATTTGCTGACCTGGATAATGACAGAAACACGTTGCCGCCCACATTTAAAACACTTGACCAAATATACTGAAGACAATGGTCTATTCACATGCATTGTCTTGAAGACACTGCAAGCACACATACACGTACATACATACATACATACATACATACATACAGAAGCTATCTCTAAACTCATAGATAAAAATGCACCAAATTACACAAATTTAAACAAACATATTTTATGATTTGCGTTCAATTCTATTCACTGACCACACACACACACATACGCACACGTAATATATGATCCTACAATAAATGTGATTCCCTAACCTCTAGACTGGTTGACATACCGCTAAAATAAATCAACCGATCAATCAATCATTTTCAAACAGGATTTTCCGAATCTTTGTACTGTTTTTTAATTATTTCATTCAAAATTTTCCGACTTTATTTTTTCGTTTCAATTTTCCCTAATAAAATCCTTTTAATCAATATTATTCTTCCTGTGTACTTTATCAGATTATTTTCTTTTCTCTCTCTCGAACTTCTTCTTCTTTCTAACTCCACCACGTCCTTCTTTCCTTTCCTTATTTTTTCCCATAATCTCAATTACCTTCTTCTTCATCCATCGTTTTCATTGTATTCCTCTTTCTCTTCTTCCCATCCTACACACCTCTTCATCCTCTCTCTTTTTTCTTCTCCATGTCTTTTGTCATTTTTCCTCGTTATCTCGACCTTGTGCCTGACTAAGCATAGTAAATAATACTTTCCAAAGATACTTTCCCTCTTTTTCTCCACATGCTCTCTCTCTCTCTCTCTCTCTCTCTCACTCTCTCTCTCTCTCTCTCTCTCTTCTGACCACTTTTTCACAAATAATAGATTCTTTCTCATCCTCATTTTCTTTCTTTCTACCCCCTATCTTTTTCACACACTCTTTCTCTCTCGTTCTTTCTCAAATCAAAACCTTTTTCTTTTTCTCTTTTTTTTTAATTACCATATTTTCTTCTATTTTTCAATTACAAATCACGGATTTAAGATTTTTCTTGTCCACTTTAATTTCACAGAAAACAATCTGTTTTTCGCACGTCTCTCTCTCTCTCTCTATATATATATATATATATATATTGCAAACGAATTCTCATTTTTCTCTCATTCTTAAAAATAAAGAATTTTTTTATCACCTTCTTGTTTCTTTTCTCACACACCCTCTTTCTTTCGCTATTTTTTCTTCGCACTCTTTTATTATTTCAAATACAACCACTCAAACCGTACGTATGCATACCCCATTCATCACAAGTATATAAAATACAGGACGTAGCAAAAACACCAATATATATATATATATATATATATATATATATATATATATATATATATATATATATATAATCAAAATATGTTGTTTTTTTTTATTGTGAGATCAGACAAAGCCAGTTTTGTTTACTTGGGAGACTTGAAATGTGGGGTCGGATTTCACATTCCAAAATATGCATATTTTTCAAGTGGGTTGTGTTTTTTTTTTAATTCTATTTTTTCTTTTTTACCCAACCTTCTAAATGTAGACCTGATTACCTGGACAGCCACAATATAACTAATATAATGGTAGGCATGTTGGTAGTACCCAAAAAAAAGACAGAGAAAAAAATGCTTTATTTTTTACTTCACTTATATATAAGAATTAACGTAAGCAAACGTACGTAGTTAACAGCTCAACATAGCTTAATTTTGGTAGCATGTCATTAGAGCACTCAGTGCTAAACAACATCACTACTTATTAATAAGGATCTGAGAAACCAGCTCCTTAAAGATTATATCATGACAAGATGCGAAACGCAAATATTATGCATATATATATATATACATATATATATAAACCGATTTGCCAAAAAAATAGCGAAATTAGTATACTCAATGCTTTAGCCAGTCCTTCTTTGTTAAACCGGGCCATTGACCTAATCAGTAGAGTGTTTGCCAATAGTCCGGGAGACCGGGGCTCAATCCCAGTTCGAGTCATACCAAAGACTCAAAAAATAGTACTTGATCCCACCTTACTTAACACTCATTATAAGGTAAGGATCAAAGGTAAAGTGGAGCAATCCAAGGAAAGGGGTAGCGCCCTCGCCTACACCTCGGTGTAGGAGCTATTGAAATAGGAGCCTTCGAGACACCCTCGACTTAGGTCAACACTAAGGATAATAACACTTTGTTGAAAGGATGACGTATGAGTGACGTAATAAATAAAGAGGTGAAGGAGCTGTGGCTCGTGAAACAGTGGGCTCCCACATATAATGTAAGAACATGATCACTGACCACTAGCAAGGATAATCATCACATCCAAATTCAACTCTAATCCTATTTACCAACCCCTCCACTCGGGCAAGATATGACACAAGGTCAATTCAACTCTGATACCACTTAACGCATTGTATTATTATTAATAATGCCGAATTAGTTACTGTGCTTCACTTCAGGAAGTGAACATTGTCGTTGGGTTGTGGAAGACTTACTTTATGTCGTTCGGTCAGATGAGTCACATGACCAGCCGTTTCATGTAAGGTTCGCGTGTAACGGTGACCGCATGAGGTTATGGACTGAGGCTATCAGCAGGGTGTTGTGCAAGCTGATGGTAACTCTATAACAGAGTGAATGTGTTCAATTAGACTTTCTGCTTATCATGTTTTCTGATAGTTTGTTCTAGCAAGATTAGGCAACTCTCCCCCAGCGCGCTCAGTTGATACGAAACTGGAATACATAGGCAGACGATGTTCTCCATTGGTACTGTACTCTATTGATACCGTATTCTTTTCTATATTTAGACGCCATTGAGCATTTTTCAAACCTCATTAAATTCCTTGTAGTTGTACCCGACAAACGGAGCTATGGACACCTATGAACTGTGCATGAACAGATAGAACTATGCAATATTTCTGGCTCTTTGGTAGACTCCATACCTATGTCACGTATATTCAAGTATTCAGGCGAAGAAAAGCACGGCATATTCTTATCTAGTTGACACTAATTCAAATTAAAAATAACTTTTAATTTGTATCAAAAAAAGTGCATCATGTCACGTTGTATAGTGCTGAAGATGCAGGTGCTTGAGTGAATTTATATTTTGTAGAATTTTTTAAAATATTTAACAATGAACTATCTTCGAGTGAAATTCTAAAAAATCAAACCAAATGAAAATGCCGACAAACAATTGTTGCTTTATGAGGTTGACAAGCGATTATTATTTAGTGTGTCTTCTTCTCGAATTGGAGCCTGAATATTGGGAAACGCCATTGAGCACTGTCAGTTTAATAGGGAGACAGGAACAAGGACAACATTTTCTTTCAGTAATTCATACAAGTTATTCAATATCTTCAGATCGGATTTTGGATATGCAAAATTTTTAGAAAGTTGGTTTGGTTTGGTTTGGTTTCTTTGTTCAATGGCATAGCAACCTTCGTGTCAGGCAATTAGCTACAAACCAACAGGTTACAAAAATGTTCATTCCAAATCTTTCATCACTTCCCGACACACGTATTTCAGTCCAAAATGGCGGGTAGGTTCTGACAGACTGTTCCCTCTCTTCGACGTCCTATTTTTTCTATCATGTAATTTGGCACCTGTCATGAGATTTCATCCTCGTAAATCACGCCCAACTCCCAGGTGTGAACACACCACCTACGTTAAAACTTTACAGGTTCACCTTCAGGAACACGTACTCTTCGAATTGATCAATACTTGGAGACACTGAAATTATCAAAAGTTATAAAAGCTTGTAGCTGTCTGCATTTGGAGACTCGACGTATTTAATATTCGTTACATAACGAAACGAAATTGAAATAAGTTTCTATTACATTTGTTTCAACACCACCATAACGTTAGCGGGAAAAAAACTTAAAATATAACCTTAGAATTTAAGGAATTTTGGTTAGAATGACATTTTTTAAGAATGAAATATTGACCGATGATCGTGAAAACGTGAAGATATTAGTTGCAATGTGCAGTTTTGATTTCTGTATAAAACTGTTGAATATTTCCATACACACATGTTCAAAATTCTTTTGCTTCTTACAAGGTGTTATCTCTAAGGTTACTAACAAGCGAAATAGTCAATGTCTGTAACCACTGTGACCAATAACCTATACGCCACAAACAGGATGTGACACAAAGTCAATTCTTAGCAGAATATTGCTGGTTTAAATTTAGAATTTTCATTCTCCTAGATTTGTTGCCTTACAAAGGCTAAATAACTATTTAGCCATAGTTTGGGAGAGAAGGGATTGATTTATGTCTTTCCAATGGGCATTAACACAAAGTGAAACAGTCTCGTCCAGAATTTGAACTCGGGTGGCTGATTCCATTGTCTACGACGATACCCATTATACTAAGTGCGCCTACAGTATAATAAGTTCGATCTTCACAGGGTAACTCACTGTTGTAATCTTGGGCCAGTTTTAGTTAAGCTTCATGAATATTTTTATTGTCAATGAGGGTCTTTCTTGGCTCTGGCAAAGTAAAATATTCATTTTTGAATAACTTTAAAATTGATAATCTGGATTTTCATTGTAAAGTTACTTCACCCTGTCGACGAGACATTGAATACGTTGACTTTATCTCCTCCGTCAAAAAGGGAGTGTTCTGATATGACATCTGCTGGTAAGGCCTAAGTTCAACAGCCTGAAGACTATGGAGTACTTTTTACAGTCATTACTCCCAGGCCCACTCTTATCACGAGTAGTAGTACCTATAAGAGACCCATCTGTGCGTCTAATAGATTTATTTGAAAATTATTCGTATTTGAATGGACCGTGTGCTAAAAATGCTTTAAAGAAAAAAAATGTTAGTATGAACGTACAATAAACGCGATTCCCTAACCTCTTGGCATAAAGTAACGCTTGACGAGTTGACACTGAGTACCTATATGCATATAGATCTATCGATGATGGGAGCCAAAAAGTGGTAAGGAGGGAAATCATATTCCTCTGGGTTGTGACAAATCTATCCAAACTTTAAAAAGTAGTATGACACATTAAGTATGTAAGCAAACACACATTATCATTTATTCCAGGAAAAGAAAGTAAGATATACCGTAGTGGAGAAAGAGTGTGGAGAGAACTAAATGCCGATGAATCTTACTGACGTCATGATGACGGTTGAATTCTCGCAATGAAGACGTGACCTCACCGGTAAGTGCTCTATGATCCTATGAACTGGAGATGATCGGTATCGATCCGAATAGACGTTGGAAATTATTTACGTGACCAAGCAGAAAAGAATTTTTGTTGTTATTGATACACTCATTGTGATAACCCTTATAAATGTGACAATAGCCTGACTTATATATCGCTAAACCTGACAACACTTTTTACTAACTATTTGTGTGAAAAGGAAATCTTCAGTTGCCTTTTCTTTGCCGAAGGTCTATATGAATTTAAAATTAATGGTTTTCAGTTCTGAATTCTTAAAGACATCTTTTTTCTTTTTTTTTTTTTTTTTTTTTTGAAGTTCCAATGTTTATCTGATCACCGGCTGAAATATATGTTTTAATGTTGTAACTAAAGATTTGGTGGCCCAGGAAGGGTTTGGTTTCTTCCAAAATTTAATAGAATTTGTTATTGTATAATGTCAGTAGAAATATACTGGGTAGATGGCTACTAGGGTAAGTCAAAAGTTTTGCAATATCTGAATGCAGGCTTGTCTGCGACGCGAATATCCCGCGACCGAAGCAGTTCAAGCTGAGTAAGGTACCAGTTGTCGTTGGTAGTATCATAGTAGTTGGTGCGCTGACACGTTAAGCATTGCTTTACTCCAAGTATGATTTCACAAACCACACAGATGTATGTGTAACTTCTAATTCAGGAACTTATGTTTTACGAGTCTGAACCGAGCCATAATGCCGTGCAAGCATTTAAAACATTTTTTGTGTGAAAGATGAAGATGAAGTTGATGTACAGTAACCAGATGGTTAAAGAAATTTTTAATCGAGTTGTAATAACCTTGACGATCGGGCCAGGTCAGGTTGGTCTAAAATCGTGGATTCTGAGGTCGTATTCCAAGCCATAGAAACAAATCCAGTGTGTTGCATTCGGAGAGTATCAGACGAGATCAAAATATCCAGTCTGTTCGTCAACTTCACAATCTTGGCAAAAGTCTATGGAATTGCTGCAACTTCTGACTTACAAAATATTGCAAAACTTTGGACTCACATAGTGGTTGATAGTTGCCATTCATTTGAGGCCTGAAAGATTTAAGTCACCCTCTTTTTACCACTTCAGCTTGTGATTAGTGTTCAGTTAAATATTCAAAATCAGATGACATTTCAAGTAAACGTTTTACATTCGAGAAACTTTGATGACACATATTGTAAAAATCAAAAGATATATATTTGAATATATATATATATATATATATATATATATATATATATATATTACATCAACTACATGGACTCTAACAAAACGGCTGGAGAAGAAGCTAGACGGCAATTACACAAGAATGTTGCGAGCAATCTTGAACAAGTCCAGGCGGCAACACCCCACAAGACACCAACTGTACGGCCACCTGCCTCCTATCCCGAAAACTCTCCAAGTTAGACGAACCAGACATGCAGGACACTCCTGGAGAAGCAGGGACGAACCCATAAGTGATATACTCTTATGGACCCCCAAACATGGCCAAGCAAAAGCAGGACGACCAGCACGAACATACATTCAGCAACTATGTGAGGATACGGGATGTAGTCCAGAAGACCTGCCAGAGGCGATGAACGATAGGGAAAAGTGGCGAGAGAGGGTCAGGGATATCCGTGCTACCAGCACGACATGATCATGATGATGATATATAACATCAGTGTGTGGTTGTCACTATCTCACTTGGTGGTTTTGGAAATTTACTAAGCTTTTTGCTTAGATGTGGCACAAGGCCATATGAAAGGGGCACCCAATGAGACTTGAACTCACTCGTGTAGGTTTGCTAGTCGAGCTTGCTAACCATTACACCACCAGAGGCGCCTTCAAGCGATTTGAAGTGGTAATTTACTAACCTTTTTGCTTAGATGTGGCACAAGGCCATATGAAAGGGGCACCCAATGAGACTCGAACTCACTCGTGTAGGTTTGCTAGTCGAGCTTGCTAACCATTACACCACCAGAGGCGCCTTCAAGCGATTGGAGGTGGTAATTTACTAACCTTTTTGCTTAGATGTGGCACAAGGCCATATGAAAGGGGCACCCAATGAGACTCGAACTCACTCGTGTAGGTTTGCTAGTCGAGCTTGCTAACCATTACACCACCAGAGGCGCCTTCAAGCGATTTGAAGAGGTAATTTACTAACCTTTTTGCTTAGATGTGGCACAAGGCCATATGAAAGGGGCACCCAATGAGACTCGAACTCACTCGTGTAGGTTTGCTAGTCGAGCTTGCTAACCATTACACCACCAGAGGCGCCTTCAAGCGATTGGAGGTGGTAATTTACTAACCTTTTTGCTTAGATGTGGCACAAGGCCATATGAAAGGGGCACCCAATGAGACTCGAACTCACTCGTGTAGGTTTGCTAGTCGAGCTTGCTAACCATTACACCACCAGAGGCGCCTTCAAGCGATTTGAAGTGGTAATTTACTAACCTTTTTGCTTAGATGTGGCACAAGGCCATATGAAAGGGGCACCCAATGAGACTCGAACTCACTCGTGTAGGTTTGCTAGTCGAGCTTGCTAACCATTACAACACCAGAGGCGCCTTCAAGCAATTGGAGGTGGTAATTTACTAACCTTTTTGCTTAGATGTGGCACAAGGCCATATGAAAGGGGCACCCAATGAGACTCGAACTCACTCGTGTAGGTTTGCTAGTCGAGCTTGCTAACCATTACACCACCAGAGGCGCCTTAAAGCGATTTGAAGTGGTAATTTACTAACCTTTTTGCTTAGATGTGGCACAAGGCCATATGAAAGGGGCACCCAATGAGACTCGAACTCACTCGTGTAGGTTTGCTAGTCGAGCTTGCTAACCATTACACCACCAGAGGCGCCTTCAAGCGATTGGAGGTGGTAATTTACTAACCTTTTTGCTTAGATGTGGCACAAGGCCATATGAAAGGGGCACCCAATGAGCTTGCTAACCATTACACCACCAGAGGCGCCTACTTGGTGGTTTTGTGGCAAACCAAATGCGGCATGATTTGGAGAGTGACCAATATCTTTGATAGATCTATTATATAATAAATAAATAAATAAATAAATATTAGTTTTTATATATATTTAATAGCACGAATGCTTATCTACGACTACTGGTTTCATGCCATCTTATTACGACGACGATTGAAACCAGTGGTCGCAGATAAGCCTCCATAGTCTTAAATATATATACAAAGTAATATGGGGGGTCCTCGTGGTGTAATGGTTAAAGTGATGGACTGCGGAATCGTAGTAAGCGAGTTCGTACTCCAGTCGCACTATTACGTTCACTTTCGGGCAAATACCCTTGGGAAAGGTATGAACCCCCCCCTATCCTCCTCCCGGCTATGGGTTAAATAGTGCCACTACTGTTCTTCTAGGAGAATGGCTTTGGCATTAAATAACCTACAAAGGTTGATATGCCATTAAACAAAGAAACCAAACCAAACCAAACCAACTATATATATATATATGAATCCATTGATAACAAAATAACATACATTTACATAGAGTAGAAGGTAAAACAGTGGAAAGATAAGAAATGGTCATTAAGAAAACAACCAAAAATTTTCACGGACAATTGACTGAGACAGCCGCAGACACTAATTCTGTTGTCAATCAGAATCAAAACAATCTATGAAGCCTCCTTTTACTGCAAAGATATTCAACACATAACCAACAATTTCATTGCCTGAAAATTTGTAGAATGTCCGAAAAACATGTCGCACAAGTGAATACATATACGCAATAATATTTAAAAATCTAAATACCAAATTTGAAATCAGTTGCGGATCTTTTCCTTTTAATATATATATATATAATATTAGTTTGTTATATTTATAATAACAAATGTTCCATATTGGTTATTATATATGTACATTTAAGAGTTTGACTATATATATGATAGCTATTTTCAAGAGTATAATATTATCTTTTTCTCAAAAATTCAGTGAAACTTCTGTTTTTAATATTTGAGATGCCTTCTGTCTAGAAGTATGGACACTTTTTAAAGATAAGTAAGTAAAAGTAAAGTTAGCGACCATAGTCGAGGGTGACCCGAAGGCTCCCTTTTCGATAGCTACTACACCAAGGTGTAGGGGAGGGCGCTACTCCATTCCCAGGATTGCTCCACTTTACCCTTGAACCGTACCTTATAATGCTGAGTGTTAAGCAAGGTGGTATCAAGTTCCATTTTTAAAGTCTTCGGTATGACTCGACCTGGGATTGAACCCAGGTCTCCCGGGCCATTGGCGAACACTCTAACCGCTGGGCCTAGAAAGAATTTCTTCTCTGGGCTTTAATGAAATATGTTTAAGAGAAATACCTTTATATATATATATATATATATATATATATATATATATATATATATATATATATATATATATATATATATATATGCAAATTTCATTAAATATAATAGATATTTTATGTCTACATATTTTCTTCTGGATCCGTTCGAATTCCCGTATTACTTTTATCGTATTCGGGGGAATTGATTTAGGTATTGTCCATAGTTGCATGTATCCCTAGTACTTTCTGCCCGACTTTGGGCCATCATCAGGGGAGAATCTATTACAAAAATGATGTAACTTTTGTTTTAGCATATTACTACTGTGTAAAAAAAGTAATACGGGAATTCGAACGGATCCAGAAGAAAATATGTCGGCATAAAATGTCTATTATGTTTAATGAAATTTGCATTAACGAAGAAATGCTGCCTAAATATACATATATATATATATATATATATATATATATATATATATATATATATATATATATATATATATATATATATATATATATATATATATATATATATATATATATTCAGTGTTTACTATATTCATAGATTGTGTTTATAAGTGGTAGAGTAGATGTAGGTGCCCGTGGTGTAATAGTTATCGTCATAGGAAATGGACACGGCGACACGAGTTCAAATCCTGGACGAGACTGATAGCATTTCACATAATACTAATACGCTTGGGAAAGGTATGAATCCAATTATTCACCCTCCAGCTATGGGTAAATAGTAGGACAGACTGGGTTCTTCAGCCTTGGTGAGACAACTAGTCTAGGAGGAGGAAAACTCTGAATTCAAACCTGTTAAACTCCGCTTAAAAATCGACCTTGTGTCATATCCTGCCCGAGCGGAGGGGTTGGTAAATATGATAGAGTAGATGTAGATGTTAGGATAGCGTAGACACAGAGTCAATGACAATTGACTCTATGTTCAAGTTATCCTAAACTTATATATATATATATGTAAGGTATATTTAGGGGATTACATTATATATATATATATATATATATATATATAGAGAGAGAGAGAGAGAGAGAAAATATGTGTATGTGAGTGTATAAACTGGAACATATCTCTCAACCCATTAATCAATTTTCTTTCATTCTATCTAAGCAAAACTCTTTTTCTCTCTCATTTTCCTTTTCATAACAAATCTTTATATGTCCTGTGGACTGGGCACATGAGCTTTATACCTATACGTGACTGTAAGTCTGATGTCTATCGCGTTATGTTTATTAGCGTTCCATTAGAAATCTGTGTATACTGATATGTAACATTAGATGTCTGGGAATGTCTTTTGGTTGATATGCAAGACCGATGACGAGTTATTCATTACAAAAACTGTGTTTTGAAGTGCAATGTCCTCTCTTTCTCAACAGCCTTAAAAGGTCAAATGGAAAAAATAAATTAAAAATCTTATTACAGGATTTTAACCAAAATAAAAATGATAATGAAAGAAAGAGGTTCCAAATTCTTTTATCATCATCGTTATTCTGATAAGAATCTGACACCCATCCTACGGGACTGTAACAATTTTATTATCATAGGTAATTATTACCAGGGTACTCGGAATTTATTTGTTTAGCTTTATATGGTTTGGTTTTATAAGCATATCAACCATTGTTGGTTATTTAATACCAAATCCATTTTTATACATATAAACATTATATTTCAAACAATTCAGTTTAGTACAAGTATAGTTTTTGTTTAAAAGCCAAAACAGTTCTGTTTCAAACAATTCAATTTAGCATACAAAAATTTCTATTTCAAACAATTTAGTTAAGCATGAGTACTTAGTTTAAATGTAAAACAGTTCCATTTCAAACTATTCAGTTTAGCATAAGTACATAGTTTAGTTCTATTTGACCCATAGATAGGACTCTCTCAGGTGCTACCTCTCCAGGCCAGAGTGGACCAGAGAGCGATGACAATGAAGGGGTACTCTGCATTCCCCAAAGCTCCAGCATTACTGGAGCCTCATTATCAGATTGTTTAGGGAGGTGCCCGTGGTGTAATGGTTATCGTCGCAGGAATTAGACACGGCGACACGAGTTCAAATCCTTGACTGATTGCATTTCACATAGCACTAATACCCTTGGGAAAGGTATGAATCCAATTATTCTCCCTCCAGCTATGGGTAAATAGTAGGGCAGACAAGGTTCTTCAGCTTTGGTGAGGCAACTAGTCTAGGAGAAGGAAAACTCTGAATTCAAACCTGTTAAACTCCGCTTAAAAAATTGACCTTGTGTCATATCCTGCCCGAGCGGAAGGGTTGGGTAAATATGATTATCAGATTGTTTAGTGTCATATTCAGGACACTTGTTAGGGGAGTCTTACCCTTCTGCAGAGAAGCAGTCAGCCGACTGGGCAAACCCTGAATTTAATAAATTAGCGTAACGAATTACTTTAACAAAATCTAGCTTGATAGTGTAGCAAAGGAGGCTCCTGTGTAACTGTGAGAAAAGGCTAATGCTGAAATCAATTATGAATTTAAAATAAAACAACAACATTAAAACAAAAAACAGGAGGTTGAATTGAACAGATTTTTTTCCATTTATTATTTTTACTAATAAGCAATAATTCAAGAAATATGTTTTTGTATAAGCATTAATTTTTGTATGTGTTCAGTGTACGTAAATGTTTTAATATTCTGTTTTTAGTTGTCCATTTGCGAGTCAGTCTTGAATTTCTTTAAGGATAAAACTTGGTTATCGTCGTGAAATTTCGAACAAACATTTGGGTCAAGCGGCTGGTGTCTCTAAGGTCTGTTTTCTTTGACTACTGGCTTTCTACTCTCAGCAGAAGCGTAGCTGGTATTCCAACCCGCTAAATTTTGGTGTCAAGATAAGGAAAATTATTTTTTTGAAATGATGACACGCGTGGATCTTTTCTCAGACAGGGTAATTATAATTTTAGATTTGATGAAGCACTTGAATCAGGAACGGTTATATAATGATGATTTGCATGCACGCAAATGCATGTTTATGTGTGTGTGTGTGTGTGTGTATGTGTGCGTGTGTGTGTGTATGAGAGAGAGAGATGGAGAGAGAGAGAGAGAGAGAGATTGAAAATTCAAAGACTGCAGAGCTTTTTTTCATTAAAATATTCTAGATTGACTGAGAAGCGTCATTGTTTTCTTTTTATAAATGTCTTATTGAAATTTATGAATTGAGTGCAAATGTTATCTTTTTCCCAAATTGAAATGTTTTATTTCGTAATGAATGAAGATGTTTTGCAATATGGAAGGAAAAACCTCTTTTAATTTTGAAAGAAAGAAAAGAGATTAAATCATATGATTGAAGTCGTTTTATAAAATTGTAAAATTTTTCATCCCAAAGTGTGTTTTTTTCTAAAAGATAACAGAATTCTCTCCCTGCTGAATATTAATGTCAACACTCGATTCGAACTTTTTTCATAACCACAGGGGGTAATTTTATGGCATTGAAATATTTGTAATAGTCTACTTGTATTTACAATTAAATTACCGTGGAAGATATTTTTTAATTACAAGAAATGTTACGTTCAGCTTGAGTGCAACACAACAATATTATGAGAAAAACTAAAGGAGTCTATTAGATATTCATGACTTCTTCATACAAATATTACGAACTGAGATTCCACAATAAGAATACTCTTCTGTTTGGTGCGTCAATTAGACTGTGACAAGTTATTTTATAACTCATTATAACAGTCAATTTTATGAATAATTGTACTAGATTTCATAAACCAAATTAAATAACATAACTACGTACACATCTAAGAGTAAATAAATACCATTGTGACTATGAAAAACTTGGTAGTTGCTTTTCAAGTTTTATTCAACATAATTCAATAGTCGAAATTTAATTTATTTAACAGTTCATCCATCAACAGGCGATCAAGGCTATGCATGCTCAGATATACATTGAACCGGAAGAACATGAGAAGCAGTTTCTCTTAGGAAGCTCGTACAGCATATTTTTGCATGAAGTGGATATATGCTGATTTTCTATATCGTATACTATCTAAATAGCACGGAAATAAAGTTTTCAGCATTCAGTAACAGAAATAATTATTAAGTAGGATACTTCGAAAAATCCTGGAAACCTGAGGAGACTTACTGTAAATCAGACTTCAGTGAAAAACCGCCAGTTAAAAATGGTGTGAAAAACTCGCCTATAATAATAGTAATAAAAATAAAAATAATAATAATAGATAATAAGAAGATAAGAGAAACAGTTGAAGTGGAAGCGAAAGGTAAAGCTCGCCTTTAATTCTTATTCATCTTCGTTGATATACTGAAAATAGTTGCTTCTTGGTAAACATTTCTAAAATATCTCCGTCGTACTATCGAAGTAATATTAAATGCTTCCCTTTCTAATTTTATATTCAATTTTTATATATGTATAGGGAAGGAAAGAAGGATAAAAGTGGGAACCTGAACGTAAATTTAAGTAGTATCAGTGTCTTCCCATCCCAAGTCACATGACGAGAACTTTTATGACAAAACCCCGAAAAACAAAAAGGTTGCGGATAGGAATGACATATATAATTTGAAATACTTGAAACACTGAAAAAAGATCGGGCGATGATGAATCCCAAAAAATTGTTCTGGTTTAAACAACTTGACAGTGGTATCAGTTAGCAGCCGATCCAAACACAAAGTAGTCGCTTAAGTATTCAATGAGATTTAAACTGAACGGGTTTTTTTTTTTTTTAAGGAGACCGTTGAACTTTTACTAAGTTAAAACTTAATAAATTCGAAATCGTATTTTTAACCTGCTTAAATATTTTTCTTTCTTGTAAGCGCGTATCTAGTCACATCTATAAAAGGTGCACACATATATATATATATATATATGTATATATATATATATAATCAGCCCCTAGGTTTTGTATAACCACAATATATTAGCCATGAAAAATGACTAATCCAAACTTAATTCGACGTAGGACCTTGACAACAGGCCTGGGTGTAATAATCTGCAGGTGTTCCTTCTGGTAGCCAACATGGGGGACCCAATCAGCATCCTGTGAATATTTGCTTTTCTAATTTCAGGTAAACAAACAACGACCAAAGCAACTATTCAACTTAGAGACACCAACGGGAAAAATGAACGAGGAAAGACAACAAACTTGTACTTCACTTTTATCTTTAGAGTAAGCCAACATAAAAACGGTATGGAAAAGGAATGATAGAAATTTGGGCAGAATCCGTTAGATTTAATGCGGCAAGCCAAAGACTTGCTAACCAAGCAAGAATGATATTTTTAAAAAATGGTTGGTTTTCAGACCTTGAGAAACTAGAAATATGAAAACAAGTAAATAGGCAAAAATATGATCAAGATTCCTCCTACCAGAATCAAAATACAAAATACGGAAAAACAAGAGCTCCCTAACCGAATAGAAACGCAAAATACGGAAAACTGAAACAACACGCACTCCAGTACTGCAAAATAAATGTTGATGCAAGAAGACAAAATGAATGTAGGGCTAATAAAGAAAATCACGACTGAAAAGAAGATTACCTTACCATCACTCGGAAAAGAAAACTGAAAAAAAAAGTCAAGCTAGAAACCTAAAAGGTAAACACATTATTACCAAATATCCCGACGGTCAACATTACTGAACAAAACTAAATTATGCCGGATCGAAACTAGTCGGTGATAAAATCGGTATTCTACTTAGGAACCCGAAGAGAAATACAAAACTTGGATGGAAAATTATGTCTGTTAAAAGGACAGGTAAAGAAATTGCGACAACGTGCAAAAAGTTCTAAAGATAGACAAAAAAACTCGTTTGGGTATGTTAAAAGAAAAGACCAAAACAAAACTGCAGAAAAGTCTGAGAATGCAACTTGAGGATATAAATCAAAAGATATTAGCGGAAGAAAGGATACATAAAAGATATTGAGAGAGAGAGAGAGAGAGAGAGAGAGAGAGAGAGAGAGAGAGAGTCAAGTAATACAAAAAAAAAGACATTCAAAAACCAAGAAAAATTCTTTCAGCAATAAGGTGAAGAATGCAAAAGCACAAACCAAAAAGCTAATGCAAAGGAAGCAAAAGAGTTTGGGAGTAAAATATGGGAAAAGAAATAACATAACAGAAAGGCCGAATAGATAAATAACATGAAAAAAGAATTACAAGGACTCGAGAAAGGACCTGAGGAAGAAATACTCCTGGCCGCGCTCATATAACACTGCTAATAAGGTCGAAACAGTTGTCCAGTGTTTTTGTATGTCGCGCAAGTGTTCGCCGGATTTTCTGGTCGTGCTAATTCAATTTACAAACCCCAAAAGCTTGGTAAAGGGAGTGGAAGATTTGAAAATAAGAAAACAAGTGGAGATCATCTTGACAACAGCATTATTGAGATCGGCCAAAATACTGATAAGAGACCTGGAGATTTGGAGAGACTTGCTGTGACTCAAACTCCAGCGAATGACCATCAGCTAACGCTGGTGTGAGAAAATCGCATAATAATCGAAAACTCGAAAGGAGTAAAATAATAATATTTCTTAATTGACTCATTTTTTGGTGTCAGAGTCAAATCTATAATCAACTTTGTTACATAATTCTTGTTTCATTTAGTCAGTGAAATTTTCATGAAAATGTGACAAATATTATAAGACTGAGAGATGTTACGACAGGGGAATTATTCAGTAAGGCACTCCAACGCTCTAATAAGTTATGGTAAAGAAGATGGGCACTGCCAAGTAATCCCCGTTGTCTTGAGAGATGCCATAAAGGGGAATCACCCAGCATGGTACACCGAGGACTTAATTTGATATGGGAAAGGAGACGATCACTGCCAAGTAATCCCCGTTGTCTTGAGAGATGCCATGAAGGGGAATCACCCAGCTAGGTTCATCGAGAACCTAACTGGATAGGGGAAAGGAGATGGGCATTGATTTACAAATGCGTATAACCGTTCTCGGTGAATGAATTTTAATTCATTGTGGTAGTTGAAAATTTCTCGAATCATAACGACGACGACGACGTGTCTTTTTTCTCACGCATCGTCTTCGCTTTAGTGGATACGAAATCAGTCATCGGTATCATCTGAAAAAAATATATAATGACGGGTCATCAACATAACAACAATAAGAAGATTTCAACATGAGAAGAGTCAGTGATGATATCAACTGTATCTCAAGGATTTCGACTAATTGAAAAACTTAACGCATGCGCAATGGCACTTCAACAGAATTCAAACAATAGAATATCTGGAAAACCTGTTTATTAGTATTTACATTTATAGTCTGTCACTTCATTTCCCCATCCTTAACAGCCTCGATATGATATCTGGTCATGGAAGTTTTATGTACACTTATATACTTTTTAAGTATAGTGAATTTTTTTTAGAATTAACAACATAAAAATAAGTAAAATTGGCGACTGTAGTCAAGGGTGGCCCGAAGGCTCCCTTTTCGATAGCTACTACACTGAGGTGTAGGGGAGGGCGCTGCTCCTTTCCCTGGATTGCTCCTCTTTACCCTTGATCTGTACATTATAAAGCTGAATATTAAGCAAGGAGGCATCAAGTACAATCTTTTGAGTTATTGGCATGACTCGACCTGGGATTGAACCCCATCTCCCGGGCCATTGACGAACACTACCAAACTCTTCACCATGAGCAGGATGTGATATAATGTTACTTTTTGCAACAAAGAACAACTGGTTTGGATTCAGAGTTTTCTTTCTCCAAAACTTGTTGTCTTACTAAGGCTAAAGAACCAAGTCTGCCCTACTATTTACCCATAGCTGGAGAAAAGAAGGATTCATGCCTTTACATATGACATAAGCGTGAAGGGAAATGCAAACATCCTCATCTAGAATTTGAACTCGCGTCACCGATTCAATGCCCGAAGACGATAACCGTTGTGCCTTCTTGTCGAAGTAGTAATTCAGCAAAAGGGATCAACCGCAGTGAAAAGCGGTTGATTGGGACAAATGTAACGCTCAAGTCGTCACAATGAGAGATGGGGCAAATAAAATTTACTATTGTAAACTGGTTCGCCTGCTGGCACGTGGGTGGGTAGGGAGATATTAGGTTTTAGTTATCTTAATTGACTTAACCATTACTTCTTTAACGTGACGCACTAAATTCTGAGGAAAGAGTTAGTTAAGTAGTTAAAATAGTATTATGCATAAAATTTAGAGGCAAGTATTATTTAATATATTAGTACACACACCCACACATCGAGAAAATCAAGAAGAGAACAAGTCGTTATATCCCGATTGCGAATTGGTCATACAAGGCTTACTCACTCTTTCATTTTGAAACAGGAACCACAAACACAGTGTTTGACCTGCCAGACAACTTGCACGGTTAAACACATTCTTATAGAATGCAGAGCTTTCGCTGCTATCAGAAAGCGATTTTTCAAAGTAAATAGCTTAACCGATCTGTTTGAGAACGTCAAAATAGTTGATGTTCTGTCCTTCTTGAAAGAGACAGAGTTGTACCAAAAAATATGACAACTTAAAACTGGTTAATCTTGTGCAAACAAATGAAATCCTGCTTATAGAAAATTTTACCTACCTAAGTATTCGTTTTGAAATCTTTGGTTGAATATATATATATATATATATATAGACAGAATTTGGCGTTAAATGACCTACAAGGGTTGATATGCCATAAAACCCAAACAACCAACCAAAAAACAACCAACCACGCACGTGTTTGATTGAATAATATAAGATTTAAAAAATTACATAATAAAAACAGAATCAATTAAAAAAAAACAATTAAAAACACAGGAAAAATAGAGGAAAAACTTCAAGCGATACTAGAAGATAGAAAATCTCGAAAATTATTATAAAATTAGAAGATAAAGATTATGAAAATATTAGATTAGGCTATTTGGTTTAATGGCATATCAACCCTTGATCGTTATCTAATGCCAAATCCTGTTTATAGATATATGATTTTAAGTGACTAGCTTGTGGGTAGCATTGTTTTTTTTAAACGAACCAGAGCTTATTTGTTTACACGCAGTTAAGTGGTTTCAAGCATTGTTATTTATAATTGTTTTCACATAGTTAAATGGTTTCAAATAAATGATCATACAGCTGTATTTGATCCATACATTATACCTTAACAGGTCCTATCACTTCGGGCCTGAGTGAACTTGGAAGTAAAAACAATGAGGGGTACTCCACTTAACCCCAAAGTTCCAGGACGGAAGTCTCACTATCAGATGGTTTGATACTATATCCTGGAAACTTGGGGCGGAATCTTAGACCTCAATAGAGATACAATCAGTGTATTTTACGGCTCCATCTAACTGGACTAAGGTTGGGAAGAAGTTCAAATAAAAAATGCAACTATTAAAGACAGATGATAAAATAAGAGAAAAATCGAGAAAATGGTGTTAAAAAATATAAGTTGGTAGACGTTAAGGAAAAATAGAAACATTTTGTTACAGGTTGAATTTACCTATTTCAGATTCTATAACAATTTCTAAAGTAGTATATTTAATAGCATAGTTTAACCACAGGTCATAACATTGTGCTCGAAAGAATATATCAGTTTTACATATGATCGAATGGAAGCAAATCACGAAATCTGGACACGTGATTTTCAGCGTATATCAGGATTACGTGGCTTTAACTATAAAAAGTATATGTGACAAGATGTAACACTAGCAGGAGTCAGAGAACAGATTTTACTCTATTTTTTAAACTTTTTTTTTTTTTTGCGGTTTGTGGTGGTCAGATGAAATGGATCCTTATTTGAATTTGAGAGAATCTCTGTGCCAGTATTCGTCGCGACTCACCTAGTCCCTCACGTTGAGTAAATTCTTTTCGAGACACGGTTAATCACCCATCAGTTTTTAGACGAAACTGTACAAAGGACGCGTTAGCTCCACAAAAATAAATAAATAAAAACGAATTTCGAGAATACAAATGGTGCTCCTTTATTTACTCGTTGAATTTATTCTTATGGGAGGAGGTGAATGAGATATAACAAAATAGACTTGTGTGCTGAGCCCTAGCCTTTAAGATACAGTTAACAGAAGAAGACTTGATCAGTAGTCTTATCTCCCTCTATGTCTAAACAGGTGACTGCTAACTTTTTCGTTCCCGTTGCTAACTACGCTACGCTCGAACTCCAAATGGTCTGTGCCTCAACTCTCTCTCTCTCTCTCTCTCTCTCTCGCGCGCGCGCGCACGCGCAAATGATTGCTTGATTGCTTCCTTGAATATATGCCTTCCGATCTTCCAGAAAAGAAAACCATTTCTCCCTCGCAAACCACCCAAAATTAAAAGTAAAGTATTTTCTACTGAGCACTCTCAACCAAAATTACAGTTGTCTGAGTTGTGTATATCGGCATTTTTAATTGCTTTAATAAAATCATCGTCTTATCCATTATTCAAACTCTTATAAATGTTATTTACTAAACTTACCTAGTCTGCCACACTGGCTTTAGAGTGCTTTGATTACAACATCAACCATCTAAATACTAAGCAGGTTCATCACTGCTTAACTTGGGTTATCTCAGGAAAATCTACAATTTCAGCGAGACTTGACTGTAAGTCAATGAAACTCTTATATCACATTTTTTAGTATTAGTCATTGCATTCTTTTTAAAATCTAAAATACGAAAAAGAAAATAAAGAAAAAAAAAACAAGATTTTTAAGCAACAATGACATGCATTCTTATTGCGCTATGAAAATTAACAATTGTTGGCGTGTGTCGAGATTCATCTAAGAAAAATGTGATTTTTTTTTCAATCATCTGCTGTTTCATGAATTTTAAATGAGGAAAACCGGAGGAAGACGAGACAGTGAATAAAATTTTTTATATCTCCACATTTATTATCTATTTATGTGCAGGTGTTTTGCATAAATTACCTGGTTGAGCTCAACAACTTATTTGCCTATATACTTTGGATAATGTCTGACCAACTTTTATTTGACATTCTATTTTGGGTTTTTTTTTCTGTATCTATCCAATTTCTCCTAACAACGAACATCAGAGTATTAATAAATATCACTAAATAATTCTAAAGAAGTTATTAGCTAATCTGCAATAGTTCAGTCATTGTGTTAAAAAATCTGCCGTGGGAGAATCGGGGTGTAATGTCTTGTGTGATGGACTGTGACATCGGAGTAAGCAAGTTCGAAATTCAATCGCACTATTTACAGTTGGAATTTATAAATTCGGCAGTTAATGTCTACTCGAATATGATTAGCTGTTTCGAAGTTGTGCCGTTATTTCTCTCCCGTGCTGTTATTCAAGTGAGACCCGCCAGATATCTCCTCTTTTATTTATTTATTTATTTTGCAGACTTGAGCAGAAGGTTCTGCCTGAGTCACTCCTTTTGCTTTGTGAGCTCTTATTTATTCGCCTTTAAGCAGTTTTTTCTTAAGCAAGGTGGCTTGAGAAAATGGCCTATTAGTCACTAGGGCTAAGCCTCTTTTCCTTACAGTTTTTTTTTTTGTTACTTGTAATAAGCCTACAGCAGGCCAATTGTGGTTTTAATATGGTGACCCCTTCAAAAGAAAGTTGAGTCTAAGTTCTGGAGGTGGAATTATTGGACTCTTTGTCGACAAGAGAAGCATTGACTCGGTCAGTAGATAAGGTAAATGCCTCCGTAGACACAACAGAAGAAAAATTGCGTTGAAACAGAAAGATATTCATCTCTAGGATGAGGAAACAGTGGTCTGTTCGAAGTTCACTTAAAGAAAACTAGAGGAAACTAGAATAACACTGTTGTTCAGATTGATTCTACACGAGAAGAAGACGCCGAGAAAAAAAAACAAACAAACCCTAAAACAGGCGTCAAAATAAGCTTTGACATAAAATACTCAAGAATGGTATTTTATCATTAACAAGTTAAACTAGGGATTTTCAAAGTGGGCGGTATCGCCCCTCGGGGGGGGGTGATATGAACTTTCAGAGGGGCGCTGGCGAGTAAACAGTTGGATGGGGCGTTGAAATTGGGAAGGGGGCGTTGGAGCAATTACAGTAAAATGTGACGTTGGTGTTGGTAGAAAGGCCTGAAAAACGGGGCGATTTATTTAAGCGTCCCCCAGTCGCTGCAATTAGACGTACGTGTCACGTCTGCATCCAGAACTATCTTTGTAAGGGACAATTTTCCCCTGGTCACTGCTTTCCCCTTTGTTTACTTCCCGTTTCCTCGCTGCGACGTTAAACTTTCTGACCCTTTTTACTCCGTTACTTTTATTTCTCATTTCTTCTCTGCTTCTTAATTTCTCTTTTGGGTTACCTTCAGCTCTGCTCTTGGGAGTTTATCCTCTCTTTATTAATTAATCCCAAACTCTCAGCATCGCGAAAGCTACGAGACTTATTCTTCTCGGCGGGACTTTCAACTATTCCGCCAGACATTTTTCTTCCCGACAACACGCAGTCTTTCCTTCTCGCTTTAGTCACCCCTTCAACATGACTCTGGTATGTTTCATTTGCCTTATCTCACCATGTTTACTTCCTACTTGTTGCCTTCAATTTAAATATTATCGGAATATTATTCTTATTTGTCATGCTACTTGTCTCGCTTTTACCCGCTTTATTACTTAGTAGTAAACTAAAATTCTACTTTTTACAGTCGCCTTACTTTCCCTCCCTTCCTCTCTTTCTTCTTTGCCTTTCTCTTTCTCCCCCAGAATTTCTACTCATTTCTTCCCCTTCGTCGCAGTGAAAACTTCTTTGTTTTTCTTTTTTTTTTCTTTCAGAAATTTACCTGTCTCACGTTGGAATAAATTTCTCTTTCATAATTTTCGAATTAGTTAGTGTTCCTTTATGCGTGAGTCTGAGTTTATTCCGGCTGTCTAAGCAAGATGTTTATCAACATTTGGCGAGGGCAGCATACATACATGGCAACCCCAGGAGCATTGAAAAAGAAGTGTAGAGTGGAGTACTTGAAGTATGGATTTATACAATCACCGATCAATGCACAACAACTCATGTGCTTGGTTTGTGAGAAAAACTTTTCTAATGAAGCAATGAGGCTGTCTAGGCTCCTCGGACATTTACAGAAGATTCATCCCAATAAATCTGGTAAAACACAGGCGTTCTTTCATTCTCTTCGAGATCAATTTTTGCAGCGAAAAACAATGAATATGTTTACTTCCTCATCGAAAAATTCAGATGACGGTCTGAAGGCTTCTTACAACATTTCTTTGTTGATGGCGAAAGCTGGCCAGCCCCACACTATTGGAGAAGAACTGATTCTGCCTGCAGTTAAAGAGGTTATTAAAACAGTCTTGCACAAATTTCCTGAACAAGTCATAAAATCGATTCCTCTCGGTGACAACTCAGTTCAACGAAGAGTAGACAAAATGGCTGAAAACGTCGAAGAGACCTTCAGTAAGATGTTGACAACTGAGTTCCGTTTGCAATTGGACGAATCCACTCTTCTGGGAAACGAATCGCTACCTCTCGCATATGTACGCTCCATCAAAGGTGGGTCACTGTGTCAAGAATTATTGTTTGCACGTCTCCTGGAAACAGATACCAAAGGAGAATCAGTGTATCGAGCTATGGAGAACTATTTCCAGAAAAAAAAGCATTCCACTTACAAACATCATCTCATGTGCTACAGATGGCGCCCCGTCCATAGTTGGTCGCCACCGTGGATTTGTAAGTTATTTGAAAAAAGCTGTTCCGAAAGTCCTCACAGTTCACTGTATGATCCATCGACAACAGAATTTGAGTGAGAAGCTACATGAATCTTTATCGACTGTAATTACTGCAGTCAACAAAATCAAAGCGAATACTCTCATTTCTCAACTGTTCTATCAGCTGTGTATTGAAAATGACGAAGATTTTCAATGCCTGCTTCTCCATACAGAAGTTAGGTGGTTGTCGAAAGATAACTGTTTAAAAAGGTTTTACGCGCTGTTTAACAGAGTTCTGGATTTTTTTTTTCCAAGAATCCAACCCTGAGCTTTACGACAAACTGAAATCGAATAAGACATATATTGCTTACCTCACTGAAATGTTTTCCAAATTCAATGAAGTGAATTTGCAGCTGCAAGGTGATGAGACTTCATTAATCAAAGCCAAGTCCGCCCTCTCGGCATTCCTCTCAAAGTTACCGCTCTACAGCAGGAACCTTGGACACCGCGAATTCCGTCAGTTTCCTTGTTTGTCTGACTTGGAGAAGAAAACAGAAGTGAAGGACGATGACATTGCCGTGTACTGCGCTCATTTAGCAAAACTCCACAGGGATATGTCAGTCAGATTCAACGACCTATTTTCTCTTGAAATCCCTGGTTGGGTGATCGATCCGTTTACTGAACCCAGCACAGAGGTGCCAACCCATCTAGAAGAGGAACTTGTAAGTTTGCAAAATGACGAGGATCTAAAACCAAAATTCAAAACCTCTTACCAAGCCTTTTGGATGCAAACAGCGATCCTAAAAACGCTACCCAACCCTGTGGAAAGACATCAAGTTGTTTTTCATTGCTTTTCCGACTTCCTACCTGGTTGAGAGGGGATTCAGCACTGCGTCCAGGCTCCTCACCAAACAAAGAAACAAACTCAACATAACAGCGAATGGTGATCTGAGACTGCTCCTGACAAACCTTCATCCTGATGTTGACAGTTTGATAGCAATGCACCAAGCCCACCCATCTCATTAAGCAGGGTAGTTGTTAATGATTACTCGTTCAGTTTTACAATTTATTTCATGTTCAATTCAAGGCGTTTGTGATTGAAAAATAAATGTTAACCATTTTTGTTTGTTAAAATTGCTTTTTATACTCTTCAAACTGTTTGTGATTGAAGAATCAACTAATTTTTATGACATTTAACATTACCGTCGTTCTGGCGTTCGTTGGAAGAGGGTGACGCTGGGATTTTGGTCCGGCATGAAGGGGAGGGGGGGGGCAAAAAGTTTGAAAACCACTGAGTTAAATTGATGGTAGGTGGTTGACGGCATTACTTCTTGCATGACAGTCGTTTTATTTTTCTACCCTCTTCTTTTTGTGGGGTTATAATATTGTCGTTACTTGAATATATGTTATTTTTGTTACCTTAAATTCAATGTTTTCGAAAAGCATTGGAGAAAATATGCAAAGCCGGATTTTGTAAAGTTTATTTCTCTTGAAATAAATTATTTTGTGGGAACTGGTTGTTTTTGTTTTTAAGAAATATAGACACTCTTCTCTTTTAGGTAACAAAAATTTTCTTTCCGATCCCCCTTTTTTATCTCCTTTATTTTCATACGTTTCTCTCCTCCTCCAAGCGTGACAGTTACTGCTAGATAATTTCTTGGACTAGGCAGAGATAAAGTCTACTTGGTAATTTAGGTGGAATTGTACTTTATATAGCGACTAGCATTCGGATAATTTTGTTAAATTTTCGTATGTTAGTCGTTGCAGTTTAAAACCTAAAATCTTGCATATTTATTGAATTAAGCACATTATTCATATTACTTTCGGACTATTACCCCCTTCCCCCACCTTTAGGTTAAATATTATCACTAGTGTTTTTCTGCGAGGATAGTTTTAGCATTAAATAACCCACGAATGTTGATATGCCGTTAAACAAAGAAGTCAAACCAAGCTAAATCTACCAGTAATACGACATCTTAGCAGATGCAGAAGATCCAGAAGTAGCAGTTCATGTGATCACATTTTGTAAAAAGTGCAATATTTTCTATATATATAAAAAAACTTCTTTTTTTTTCCTATGAAGAATGAAACGTAATTTTGCTTTCTTTTTATCTAATTTTATTTTTATCTTTCATGATTGATTCATTGATTGATTTTAACGGTATGTCAACTAGTCTAGGGTTATTTTATTTTAAGAGGTTAGGGAATTGTGTTTATTATAAATTTATATTTACATTTTTTGTGTAACTGTTTCTCAAGAGTTTTTTTTTTATACACAGTTATATGATATCAAGTAATCCCGACTAATAGAAATAATTTGTACATAGTCCTATAGTTTCAAGAATTCCTATCTAATACAAATAATTTATACACACTTACATGGGTTTAAGTAAATATTTCCATTGTCATTAAGTCTCCAGAACTTATCACTAGATGCAGAACCTCCCCACTTTTTAGGTAATAAGATACTTCTCCAGGGGTGGGGGATATAGTCAGTTTATTCTAAGCCCCACCGACAGGGTGCTATTTATGTTAGGCACTGTGAGAGTTATAATATATTACAAGATCAATTTAACATTTATTTATTGACTATAATGAAGAAACTATAATCAGATACTGGTTATAATTTTTAAAGCATGGAGATTTATCTCTCTCAAAAACAAAGAAATTAAAAATCAGAACAAATAAATTTACATGGAAGAGAAGAAAATCTAAGGTGAACCAGAATTAATTGAAAAGTCAATTATATTGCACAATACGAAATATTTACAACGAGTAGGAGATACCAGCGTTGAGACCAAATGCCAAGGAGGTAACATTACCTGTAGCACAATAATCATATGTACATAAACTAACCTGTTTTTTTTCCTCGTAGCCAAAGAACCATTAATATTTGATCTGAGAGAGAATATAATAATGTAAATCTGTGAAATGAAAAAAGCATGTATAGCAATACCTTCAACCATACAACTCAGAGCACATAATTCTTATTAAAGATAGTTACTTGAAACTCTAATTGTTTACTATATGTATTTACCCCAAATCTTTCACCAGAGATCCCCTTCCCGGTGTGATGACTCAAGTACTAGATTACGACCACGAAGTAAGTGAGTTCGATTTTCAGTCACGCTATTATAAAAAGCTATGGGTTAAATAGTATCTATGCTATTCTTATACAAGGATGGATTCGGCATTAAATTACCCACGAGAGTTGATATGCCATTAAACAAAGAAACCAAATTAAAATCCACTACAACGTGCCAGAATGTGACACAAAAGCGAGTTTTAAGCGAAGTAGAGCTGGTCGAATTCAGAGTTTTCCTTCTCCTAGTCTAGTTGCCTAATCAAGGTTAAAGAGCCCAGTCTGTCCTACTATTTGCCAATAACTGGGGGAAGAACCGATGGATTCATGCCTTTCCCAAAGGAATTAAACAGAAGTGAAACGCAAACTGCCTCGTTCAGGATTTGAACTCTGCTCTCCGGTTTCATTTCCAACGACTATTACACTTAGCGCGCTTTATTATGATTATTATAGTTAGTTACTTGAAACTAAATAATAACAGTAAAAAGGATCATCTTCGGCATTAAGTAACCTAGCAATGTTTGATATGCCGTTAGACAAACCAAAATAAATGCCTTTGTTAAGTCCTTTAAACGACTCTAAATTCTAAAAAAGGTGTAGTTAAAGCATTTGTTGAGTGTTCAATACACAATGTCACCTGTGATTATATGTTTAAAAGGCAGTGTTACCAAGTGAGATACCTGACCTTTTTCGTATGTACATCTCTGGGAGTAGCTATGATAATTGTAAACGATAATCATGTACTGTCTCGTTAGGAACGTGAGGTAAACACGGGTTAAAATAAAAAGAGGAATGACAGATTAACAACTACAAAATAATGGGATGAAAAAGAAGCAAATATTTGAGGTAGAAAAGAAGCAAAATGTCAAAAAGAAAATGGATACAGAAAAATGATCACTTGAGAGAGAGAGAGAGAGAGAGAGAGAGAGAGAGAAAGATGGGAAAGAAAATAAAAGAATGTACTCAGCAAAAAGGTTTGGTCATTTAATGACATATCAGCCTTCTTGGGTTATTTAATGCCAAATCCATCCATTCTAGAAGAATAGTAGTGATACTATTTAACCCATAGCTGGGAGGATAAGGGGGTTCATACCTTTCCCAAAGGTATTTGTCCGAAAGTGAACGTAATAGCGCGAATGGAGTTTGAACTCGTTTAATACGATTCCGCAGTCCAGCGCTTTAACCATTACACTACGAGGCCACCCACACAGCAAGAAAAAAAAAAAAAAAAAAAAAAAAAAAGAAGGAAAATGCATACGATGATAAGAAGTCTTTTAAAGTTTGAAAAAAACAAGTTAAAATGGATATTAAAGAAATTGAAATATTAGAGAAAGGAACTAAAGAGAGGAGTGAATGAAGAAAGACAAAAGATAAATTGAATGAAAGAAATGATGAAAATAAAATTTTGGAAGGACAAAGGGATAATTTCAGTTAGAAAACAAAGATAGAAGACTTAGAATATTGTAATAAACTTAAATAGAGAAAAAAAGAAAGAAAGCAAAAACCGAGAGAAAGAAAAAGAAAGAAAGAAATCTCATAGAAAGAAAGAAAGAAAGAAAGAAAGAAAGAAAGAAAGAAAGAAAGTTCTATATTAAGCTTAGTAGATCCTAAAACCCAAACCATGATTGGCAGGTGTCTACACTTTCTCGGCACGAAAGGTAAACAAGAAACACGAATAACATGAAGACCTCGTCATGTCTACTTGTCTATTCCTAATCTCTATAGGATACTGAGCGGTCGTAGAATGCAAAACGATCTGCACATTAAGAAGCAGCAACAAAAATAAGATAGATAAACTAGTCACGAAAAAGTTTCTTTCACATGCAAGTTAAAACAAATCGAAATAAACTTATTACTTATATGTTCTGCAGATATTATCTACTAAGCTTTAATTAGTTTGACACAAGGCTAGACATATGGAACACTTGGTGAGGATCAAATTCACTTGTCGGTAGAAATGGTTCTCGTTAAGAATTACACCCGGACAGGGGTGCCCAAAATACTAACGATTAAGCTGAATAGTTTTTTTTATTATAAGGTCATAAGAATAGAACACTTAGTGTGGATCGAGTTCAGTAATAATTAAACTACTTGGAGTTGGCTTTGTACATTCGATGGATGTTTACAATAACTGTGCTATCAGGTTTTCCATATTCAAAATGTTTTTTCACCTCAGTCCAATATGTTTGGAATGTGTTTATTTCATTATCAACACAGGTCACAGTGAATACCGACAAACAAGACATTATGTGGAGTTAAATATATAGGTGACAGTCATAGGTAAGTAGGTAGGTAAGTAAGTCTTCAATTACAAATGGAATCAAGTTTTTAAAAGTTGCACTACTATAAAAAAAATTATTGGATAGAAAAATAAGACAAAATATTCCGGTAGTTCATTTAGGAACATTGTATACATAGAAATACTTGAAACCATACAACTCTAAGCAAATTATGTGTATGAGATAGGAATACTTGAAACCATACAACTCTAAGCAAAATATGTGTATTAGATAGGAATACTTGAAACCATACCACTCTAAGCAAAATATGTGTTAGATAGGAATACTTGAAACCATACAACTCTAAGCAAAATATGTGTATGAGATAGGAATACTTGAAACCATACCACTCTAAGCAAAATATGTGTATGAGATAGGAATACTTAAAACCATACAACTCTAAGCAAAATATGTGTATGAGATAGGAATACTTGAAACCATACAACTCTAAGCAAAATATGTGTTAGATAGGAATACTTGAAACCATACAACTCTAAGCAAAATATGTGTTTGAGATAGGAATACTTGAAACAATACAACTCTAAGCAAATTATGTGTATTAGATAGGAATACTTGAAACCATATAACTCTAAGCAAAATGTGTGTATGAGATAGGAATATTTGAAACTATACAACTCTAAGCAAAATATGTGTATGAGATAGGAATACTTAAAGCCATACAACTCTAAGCAAAATATGTGTATGAGATAGGAATACTTGAAACCATACAACTCTAAGCAAAATATGTGTATGAGATAGGAATACTTGAAACCATACAACTCTAAGCAAAATATGTGTATGAGATAGGAATACTTGAAACCATACCACTCTAAGCAAAATATGTGTATTAGATAGGAATACATAAAACCATACAACTCTAAGCAAAATATGTGTATGAGATAGGAATACTTGAAACCATACAACTCTAAGCAAAATATGTGTATGAGATAGGAATACTTAAAACCATACAACTCTAAGCAAAATATGTGTATTAGATAGGAATACTTAAAACCATACAACTCTAAGCAAAATATGTGTATTAGATAGGAATACTTGAAACAATACAACTCTAAGCAAAATATGTGTATGAGATAGGAATACTTAAAACCATACAACTCTAAGCAAAATATGTGTATTATATGGTGATACATGAAACCATATAATTCTGAGCAAAATATGTGTATCAGATGGGGATACTGAACTGTTCAAAACACTCTAAAAAACAGCCACACAAAAAATGTAACTATAAAAGTACGATGCATTAAATAATCCTTAATATTCCAATAAAATCAATTAATTAATTATAGCACATACTCACACGCGCGTGCGTTCTGGTTTGGTTTTGTGTCATATAGTTATTGTAGGTTATTTAATGTCAAATCCTTTTCGTGCATATATATTAAATATATGATTTTTAAACACAGTTTGTAGATAATATTTTTGAACGTACTTGAGCTCATTTTTGGCATATAGTAAATTTCTATCTAATACGAATAATTCTATTCACTATTAACAATTTGTTTGCACACAGTTAAATGATTTCAAGTATTGCTATTTAATACTAACAATTCAATTAAACATCAGTCATTTCTTTATACGCAGTTAAACGATCTAACAGTTCTATTTCGAATGATTCTGTTTAGCATGTAAATAAAGATAAATGGTTCCAAGTATTGCTGTGTATCACTAACAATTCAATGAGACATCAGTTATTTGTTCACACACAGTTAAAGGATTAAATAGTTCTATATCAAGCTATTCAGTTTAGCATAAGTCATTTGTTTACACTCAGTTTAAAAGTCAAAGTACACTGCTTAAATGTCAGTCAGTTCTATTTGGCCTTAGAGAGTTGATACCAAGTATGGGTGTGCGATACAAGTCAGAATAGGTTGAAGTTGAAACGGTGGATCGAGCTCTCTGACTACCAAAAACGAGTTGGACAATTCCCCTAATTTGGAAGAGATGTTTTAAAGAAAACTGGATAATGAGAAATTGACATTACAGCAAACAATATACTCAGCCAACCCCCAACTAATAAAAGTTGGAATTTTTTATACCTCAGACAGAGGGTCTGAAGAGATTCAAGGAGAGGGTTCAAAGAAAAGTTTGGGTCAGAAAGCAGTCAACTAAGTCGATTTCCCATCGCTCCTAAAACGAAACCTCGTGCCAGACTTCGAATACTAAAGACTTGAAGTAGTGAAATTGAAAGGCAGAACCCATAGACCGCTGCCTCCGATGAGCTAACCGGGGTTCGTCGTTCAAAGAGACAACGAGTAGCGTGCTGTATATGCAGGCAGAACAGCCGACGTTTACGTGAATCTAGCAGCCGTCCCCGGCTGGATAAAAAACAGGCGGTGAGCCGGACGAACGAGAGAAATGAGATGTGACAATGAAGCTGTGTGGAATGAATTCCTTTCATAGCAACACCAAAAGGAAGAAAGAAAGAAGCAAGAAGTGACGAACGAAATGGCCGACCTCAAAGTTCAAAACGAGAGCGAATGTATCTTGCATGTGGATTGCGGGAAGTATAGAAAAAAACCGGAAGCATGAGCGTCCTTAGGGGTGCAATTTGTAGGTCATGCGTCTTGCCTCCGGTGGGACGGGGTTTGTGACATATGCAAATTTCGGCCAGCCAGGACTAGTATAAAAGGAGTAATCTCAGCATTGTAGTTGTGGTTGCATTTGTTGCTTCACAGTCGGACTGAGCGAACCAGCGTATTGACGCGGCAAGTGAGAAAGACAGGACCGAATAAGAAGGGTTAAAATCGCTTTATGCAACAAACGATATAAATAAAACGTCTCAAACCTATATTGATTTTATTGTTTTTTTTTTTCTTTTTCGAGTGGGCTTCATTAAATTTGATGTAAACACAGGAGGTTTCACACACACACACACATATATATGTGTGATGACAACATGAATAGACAGTTCTAAAAATTCATTAAACGAAAACTATATAAATATTGGCTGTCACGATGAGAAACTCTTTAAGATGATTACAGCAACATAAAGGAAAGTGCAAAAAAAAAAAAAATAAATAAAATAAAAATAAATAAATAAATAAATAAAAAGACAGCCAACTTTTAGCGTGTCATACCTTCTTTCGGCTGAATAACTCTGACATACTCTTGTTATTGTTATATAAGAAAAAAAAAACAATAGGTTACTTGATCGAGATAGACTAGATTGTCATTTGTGGGGTTTGAAAGGGTTTTAGGAGGTCAGTGGCTAAGGGCAAGGCTGTGTTGCCGTAAGATATCTGACTCCATATTTTGGTTATATTATTTTACCCCACGTTGACTGGCTGGCGCAATGCCTTGCCTAAAGAAAGTCCAAAAGAAATATACAAAAAGAAAAGATAGAAACAGATAAGAGACGAAAACATTTCTTCCATACTTTCCTTTATTTACTTGGTGAATGGACTAACCAACGCTACGTCCCCAGACATAGCGTGGTGCCCAAAAACACCAGACAGTAAAATCGGTGTTGTCGGTTCGACGTCACTACCTGAAAAGAGGTCGGTTCACAGAAAACCTGAGTATTTATCTCTCTTCACCGGCTCCAAATTCGCCACTCCAAAATCCTTCTAATTTTGGCGCGACCGCTTCCCATTGGCTACTTTACTTTTTATTATTTTTCTTTTTTCTGATTTTAACCGGATGGATGCGTGGAGCCTTATGCGTGGCGACGCGTTTATACATTTTGTATCTGGCAGCCGACGAGTCAATATCCGGTTGGGAGTTTTACTGTTAATTCCTAAATCCCCACACATTCTGGTTCAATCGGCCAAACAATGTTAAATCATGTCCCCATATAACATTGTAGAGAGATAAATATGAACAGACAAAGATAGATAGAGAGAGAGATCTAGGAAATATATTTATATAATAGCAGAGATTCTATAAAGGTCAGTTAAAATCACTTGGATGCCAAAAATAATTTTTTTTTCAACGAATGTATATGCTACATCGGTTTTCGTGGCTTCTTTTATGGTGAATCAGCACTTTTTGCCATGTCACGTTCGTCATCATTTCTATCTATCAATGCGCGTGCGCGCGCACACACACACACACACACACACACACATATATATATATATATAGAGAGAGAGAGAGAGAGAGAGAGATTGGCTGACAACAGAGTAAAACCGAAAGAAAGCGAAAAGAGAGATAAATACCTAGATCTTGCTAGAGAACTGAAAAAAACTGAGAAACATGAAAGTGACGGTGATACCAATTGTAATTGGCGCGCTCGACATGGTCACCAAAGGATTAGTACAGAGACTAGAGGACTTGAAATAAGAAGATGAGTGGAGACCATGGAAATTCCAACATTGTTGAGATCGGCCAGAATACTAAGAAGAGTCCTGGAAACTTGAGGCAACTAGCTGTCACTCAGAAAACTCGAAAGCCATCAGCTAACGCTGGTGTTAAAAACTCTCAAATGAGTAAAATGGTTTTGTGAATCAAAATATAAGGAATCTCTTTCTATATGACTGCAAAAATTAGTTATATTTTATATATTTAATGGTATTTATTTTATAGTTAATCATTAGTTACGAAGTAATTCATTCCATAGTTTTTACTGGGAGGTAGCATAACCAGTGATATCAGGAGTCATCATCATCATCATATCGTGCCGCCAGCACGGATATCCCTGACCCTCTCTCGTCACTCCTCCCTATCATTCATCGCTTCTGGTAAGGTCCTCAGGGCTACATCCCGTATCCTCACAGAGCTGCTGTATGTAGGTTCGAGCTGGTCGCCCTGCTTTTGCTCGGCCATATTAGGGGGTCCATAGGAGAACATCCCTTATGAGCTCGTCCCTGCTTCTCCAACAGTGACCTGCGTGCCTGGTTCGTCTAACTTTGATAGTTTTCGTGATGGGAGGTAGGTGGCCGTACAGTTGGTGCTTTGTGGGGTGTTGCCTCCAGGACTTGTTCAATATTGCTCGCAGCATTCTTGTGTAGCTGCCGTCAAACTTTTTCTCCATACGTTTAGTTAGCGTCCATGTAGTGCATCCATATAGTAGTATCGACACGACCGCTGCCTGGAAGAAACTACGTTTCATTTTATCGGTCAGGTCTGACTTCCATATGACTGATCAGGAGTAGGATTTAGGAAATAAACATATCAAAACTTTTATTCACTTTGATGATTATATGTCCAGTGATATGGCAATTTCTAATGCAGAGAGAAAAAGAAAAAGAAATGATAATAAGCTTGGTCGCATTTTGGGGTTGACTGCATCATCTGTGTCAGTACTTACTGATGGAGAAAAAACTAGATGGGAACTACGTGTGGATACGGTGTGATCTTTTGTACAACTCCTGAAAGCAGCACCCTACTGAACAGTGGTTTTGCAGATACTTGCGTTTCATCTTGTAAGTTATCCGGGTGAGATGAGTAAAACTGCTGAAGATTTGGGGATGAGTTCATGAGCGACCTTCTGCTCTGGACTCCTACACATGGATGTGCCAGTGTTGGTCGGTTGGAGGTGATTACATTCATCAGTTCTGGGTGCTCCACATTTTTCTCCCGGTGTCGAAGTAAGTTTTGTATCTCAAATATCTAATTTTTTTTTATCATTAACAAGATTTCTACACCCCGTAGGAGATATTTTATTTGCGAATTCTGCTGGGTGTAGTCTGAATTGGTATCAGATTTATTTCGCTCAAATTCCTTTTCACTTTTATTGAATAATAGAACAATGACTTCGTAAAAAGTGTGTCTCCTTCGCTGGTTTTACCCAGAGTATAATTATTAACAAGCTGTTTTCTTATATTGATTATAACAGAGTAGTGAGTTCGATCCTCACTAAATGTGCCAGATGTGTTACTTAACTTTATTGAGAGTGATTTTTTTTTTTTTGTTTATACACTTGTTAGTCGTGGGAAATGAAATAACACAAAAATGCCAAAAGGAAAAATTATGCAAACACATGCAGAGAAAGAGAGAGAAAGAATACCTAAAGAGCCAAAAGCTGTCTACCTTGGTTTCACCGATCGGATCATCAGGATAATTCTGACTCTTTCATAAACCCCCATAGGGTTATTGAAATTACGACTAACGCCTTTTTTTTAATCCACAAAACCTCATCATAGTACAGCAATGATTTTCGACTATGCTTAAGTGAAATATAGCCCGTCTTTTGACTGATAGTCGGTATTCCAATCTAGAAAAAAGACAATATTTCAACTGCTGATTTTTCAAGTCTAGTAGAACCTCCCATTGAAAAATAAACGATAGATAGATTTGAATAACCGAAGAAAGAAAGCTAAACAAAGAAAGAAAGCGAGCTGGCTTTCTTTCTTCGTTTATATAAACAGATGTAAAAGTAAAGTTGGCGACCGTAGTCGAGGGCGACCAGAAGGCTTCCTTTTCAATAGCTACTACACCGAGGTGTATGGGACGGCGCGACTCCTTTCCCTGGATTGTTCCACTTTACCCTTGATATGCACCTTATAATGCTGAGTGATAAGCAAGGAGGTATCAAGTACCCTTTTTAAAGTCTTTGATATGACGTGACCTAGGATAGAACTCAGGTCGCCCAGACCATTGGAGAACACTCTACCCACTAGACAAATGAGCCAGTTTAAACGAAAAAGAAAGAAACAAATTGTGATTGATAGATAGATAGCAGGTTGCATTATTGTTAATGTGATGGTCGAGTAGATTTAAGAGTTGACAATCTGACTATCCCTACTCCCAGTAGTTTGATTCTTTAGAATTTTTTTACCCCTCCCCATCTAACTAAATTTCCACGAATCTTTGATTAGAAGGTATGTCAAACTATTGGACCAAACACTAAAGTAACCATTGAAAACAAACCAACGCACCCTTATGGAATGTCATGAATCCATCTCCATAGTGAAAATGGTTCTTTCTTATCTTGCGCTAAAATGTATATGCTTACTTCACATAATATATATATATATATATATATATATATATATATATATATATTATGTGCATTCAGGCAACACATTTTCTAGTAGGTTCATTTTATTGAAAATGTCAGAAATGCATTTAGTCTTTAACTTTTTCAGTTTTTCTTGTCTAACGAGATGACGCATCTGTGGTTGTAGACAGTTTAAAAACAGATAATTGAACAATTTTAAAACTCTCTCTAACCAGAGATGCAATATCCCGTTTGCTAATAAGAATAACTGAATAAAAAGCTAAACAATAAATCCTTCTCTGTCAATTTCAATTATATAGAGAGAGGCATACTTAAGTCCTCTCGATAGGGTAAGTAAAAGTAAAGTTGGCGACCGTAGTCGAGGGTGACCCGAAGGCTCCCTTTTCGATAGCTACATCAACATGGTGTAGGGGAGAGCGCTACTCCTTTACCAGGATTTACCCACTTTACCCTTGATCCCTGCCTTGTACTGTTGAGTGTTAAGCAAGGAGGCATCAAGTACCATTTTTTGAATCTTTGGTATGACTCGATCTGGGATTGAACCCAGGTCTTCCGGGCCAATTGAGGTTAAACCGATGTATATATTATTGTTTTCTCTGAAAACAATACATACGTCGGTTTAACGTCAACTACCCTAGATTTACAATGCACCTTTCCGATACCAGTTCCATAGCCCAACAACTTAAAAAACATTCATGTTCGACAACTGAATTTTGGAAAATTCTTACCGAAAACACAATATTAGAACAACAAAATAAAACGTAGAAAATACAGATTCTCGAGGCGCTACATATCAAAAATATCCAACCCAAGCTTAATAGAAATAATTTTGAACTCAGTGTTAACGTACTTAAAAGTTTTAGCTACTGATGCTATTTATAAAAAAAAATTTAAAAAAATAAACACTACTCAATATACCAGTATAAACGCTCATTTTAAAGGATTATGTTTCTTACAAAAGATAAGACAAAAAAACAAGTCCTTTAACGTAAAAAGAAAAAAGAAATAAAACGAAAACAATCGCACTGTAAGGGAGATTACTAACGACCTTCTTTAACCACAAGATAACCACCCTAACGTGTGTCAATTTAAATTCCAATATTAAACCAGGAATAGAAGTAACATGCACGTCCAATAAATTGTTTACTGGTAAAAAAGTGTATAAAATATGCATATCAAATTCACTTAAAAAGAAAGAAAGTACATACAGCTAAAATTATTGCACTTCAGCGTTCAATCGAATGACCGAACGGTTAACTCTAGACAGTAGTCTCCGAAAAAGATTTGGGCCGAAAACAACGAACAAAGCAGAGGTACGGATACAAAGAAATAATGGAATTCGTTAGAATTAGAAAATAAAACAATCTTCCAAGTTCAAAAAAGACCTTTAAAAGTGGAAGTCTTCACGACAATAAAATCTTCAGTTGAACAGCAGCAGCAATTGTAATTAAGAAAAAATGTATTGAGACAGATTTCAGCAATTTGTTTCTTAGAAAGTTCCTTTATGGAGAGTCTTGAAGAGAATAACTCCTTCCAGCCTCGTGTTCAGCATTTATATTTTTTTTTGTTCTCGGCATAGCAATTTTACAGTAGAAAACTTGAAAGAATTGCCTCCGTTCAGCAATTATAATTATCTCATTTCGAATAGGAAACTCAGCAATTGAAGTTGAAACTCGATAAAATTTCCTCTGATCAGCAATTAAAAATATCTCCTTTCGACTAGAAGATTCAGCAATTGATAAAGGATACGTGATAGAACTCCATCAGGTTCTCAGTCAACCATTAGAAATTTTCCTATTCAGAAGAATATTTCTTCACACAATATAGTTCTCAGCGGTCAAGTGTGGAGCTCCTTTTTTAGCGGTCCGCTCCCTCCAAAGTCTTCTCAGAAAAACGCCGAGTTTCCTATTTCTCGCTTCAACGTCAAAAACGGTGTTAGTTTCGGTCACGTCACTAATCCACTTCCTCCAGTGAAGGCGAAAATGTCCCGTCAACACAAACTTCCATCATTCAAAAAATAATTTCGACACATTCTTACAAATTAGTAATGTACATGAAAAAATTACATCACTTTTGCAATACACACTCCTGATGATGGCCCAAGATTGGGCAGAAAATACTTGGGAAATAATTAATTATAGGAGCTTTATTAAACAATTCCCGCCAGATATCATAAAATCGATACGGAAACTCGAGAGGATTTCTAAAAATATGGAGACAAAAAATGTTTATAAATTTCAATCAAATATGTATCAATGAAGAAATACCGCTCAAATATATATATATATATATATATATATATATACTCCCCCATGGGGGTTGAGTTCTCTGGCGAAGGAATTGTCGGCCGCCGCTAGCGTAATGCAAAGCTCTTCGAAAGAATTGAAACAGTCTGTCTGTGGATGACTATATATATATGTAATTTTTTTTGCTATATTTACGAGTAAAGAGTACTCATTAACATATATGTTTAATTTATGATAGCGTATCCAAACTAAGAAGGATAATAACCTAGTGTAAATATTATTCTTCATATTCATCATGTTCAGCTTACCAATAAACTCTATAGCATATCAACTATACATACACACATAACAACTCAGAGTTAAACTACAAAAAAGCTTTATTGCATATCAAGTATCAAAGACTACTTGGGGGAAATAAAAAATGTACGCAGAAGAAAGAGAACAGGAGACACACTCTGAGAAAGAGAATGAAGGGAGGCAAGAAAAAAAGAAAAAATGCAACCCCTACAAGGAATCTAACACGAAACAGTGACCTCTATATAAACCGATACCAAACCTGAAAAAAACATTAAATGTTCTCTGAAGAAAGCAACAAGCTGGAAACATACGTATGTAAGAACTAAATAAATAATTTTCAAAAAGATATAAATCTCTTCGTGGGCCTATTCATTTTGAAATATTTACTTTTTACTCTCTTTGGACCGACAAAAAATAAAGAAAAAAATATTTTACACGTACACACATATATATATATTTTATTCCTATGCAAGTTCAAATGAGGGTGAAATACGTGTACGGAAGATTTTATAACATAAATCTTATAATTGGGGAGAACCTGTCCACCACGTAAACTAGAAATTGAAATTACAAATTTTGTTGGAACTATTTCATTCTTTCATCACATCCTATTCATTTCTCTTGCATAAGCGAAAATTGTTGACTCTCTCTCTCTCTCTATATATATATATATATATATACACATATATATATATTAATTAAATTACCATGACTAGAAAATCCGGCAAACACGCACATGCGACATATGGAACAGTGAACAGCTGTTTCGACCTTATTGCCTCGCATCAGCAGTGCATACCGTGATCTCCACCACTACAGATCGAACCGGCAACCCCAGAATGCATAAACCGAGCTTCTACCAATGGGCCACCAGTTCATGCCACACATAAGCGATGCCAAATCAACCAGTCATGACTCCTCCACATGTGAACTTCATAACTAAAAGAAATTCAGGCTAAATACAAGAAACTTTTAATTATGAAACTGACATGAGGAAGCGAGAAACCAATTTATTTTAGGTTTCATCTTGTTCTACTGGCCAATGTTTGAGTACTTTCTTGATTTTAGAAAACGGTTTTTATTGTGATTTGTTTATTCACTAAATATATTGTGACTAGTGTATTCTACTCTGACCCGAAGAGATCGATATCTCGGTCACTGTCCTCTGTAGAAAGCTGTTACGTAGAATGTGTATTGGCGAGGGCAGTCTGGCACTTGACACTCCATAAAATAAATCCCGGTCAAGACTCATATCTCGGGCGTATGATAAACAGACAAATAATGTGGAGGTTAATTCGGGGCTAGAATGACCTCAGACGTTGGTAAGTGAGTGTCAGTTCACTTTCACGTACACCACCAAGTCCTTTATCTTCCTACCCACTCAGATCTCGGAAGAACGAACTTCTAGGTTAGATAATATTAACTGTAGACAGATTTCCCAAATCCTCTTGTAATGTTTAAGGAGGCAGTAAGGCGTTACCGAGAATTAATGAAAGCGGTACGAGGCTGAGACAAGATACACGTCAAAATAAGTCAGATCGATAGAGGAAAGAACACAACCAAAAGATTTCAACACAAGGATGCATTTAAAATATAACCAAATTTTAATATGCGACGACCAAACAAATACTGATGAGATTTAGGAAACAGTTCTTTTTTCTTTTCCCTTTTTAAAATACCGGCAATATTAAGCCAACAGGAAAACATCAAACGAAAATGTCTCCGAACAGTTCTCTTTCTTCTTTCTCTTTTTTCTTTCTTTCTTTTTCTCTTACTTGAGTAAAAGTGTCTAAGCCGCCGGACTGAGGCGTGTAGCAATGTTCATTCAATAAATTTAACTATTGATGAAACAACACCTTTAGGGTTTCTCTTTTTTTTTTAATACATATAACTTTCCAATACTTAAGAATTGTAGAAGGGAAACGGTTTGAGTTGTACTTATCTTTGACGGTTTTTCAATTTTCAGATTTCTTTCTCTCCTTTTTATGGGTGAGTGACTTTTCCCGGTGTCGGATGAATTCAGCATGTTGTTCTAACGATGGCTTCTGTCCAAACAAAAGATTTTAAATTTCTCTAACGAGTGTTTTTTTTTTTTTTTTGGCGCGAAGGGCCGGTTGACCAATCATCCGACTTTCCTCTCCCACACCGTCGCTGAGTCACGCCACTTGATTGACCTTAATTTCTTTCGTTCAACAGGCTAGAGGGCATGGAGTGCAGATAGCTTGCTCCTTCTTTCCCCCTATCATTTTAACGGTCAGTCTTAATGCCTGTTGATTCAAATAAAGGGGTAAGGGTATTGACCTCTCCTTCCATCTCTCTCTCTCTCTCTCTGTAGCATACCACGTCACAATATATATATATATATATTTGTGTGTGTGTGCGTGTGTGTGTGATACAGTGTACATAAATAAAACAGGAAGAAAGGAAGAGGAAAAAATAAATTTCTCGGGATAATAAAGATATCAGGGAAAAAAAGCAAATCATAAAAAAATCTTAACAAAAGAGGTGGACATGAGAGCAGTGTTACTAGAAAGGTATTCAGGATTCTTCTCGAACTGGACAAGAGATGAACCTACGTTTTAAGGATCAACGGATTAGGAAAAATAATGTGTATACACAAGGTCCTACAGACCAGAGGTTTACAGGTTCAAAATAGCCAAATATTTATATATTGAAATGATCACGGGACCTAAGTGAAAACAGATACGTCACGGATCACGTCCCTTCCGATAAAAAAAGCATATATGGCAGCAAACCGGTGAGATTCAGTTTCCTTTCTTGCTTTCCTAATGTCGTTTATCATGTACGTCAGGAAACGGTCAGTTAGTCCTATGAAGTGAGCCTTATTTCTTGTTCATCTCTCTCTCTCTCTCTCTCTCTCTCTCTCTCTCTCTCTCTCTCTCTCTCTCTCTCTCTCTCTCTGTGTGTGTGTGACACAAGCGTGTACGCACTTTCCATCGACCTGAATGTGGCAGCTATTAAACAGAAAACCAGTCTTGTGTTTTCTGGAAGAAGAACAGGCCATTAAGGTGGTCACCGACCAAGGTGTTTAAGATCATGAAATGAATGGAAAAAATAACGATTTATTCAAATTTAGACAATCAGCTGTATTGAAAAAAAAGAGTAGAAAAAAAAACAAAAACAAAAAACAAAACAAAAGAGAAAAGTAGAAAATTCTGTCGGGTGTCTCATAAAGACAGGTTTATATTGAGAAATAATCAAAAAAGTATTATTTAGAAGACAATTCACACTGGTAACGTAAACATTATCAAAAAAATTTCTGAGGAAATACCCAATTTACCAACCCAATGAAATAAAGATGAGAAAATGCAAATTTAGCAATTCTATTGCTTGAAACTTTGGTCATTATGAGTTAGCACCTGCTGAAAGAGAATAAAAAAGTACATTTACGCTGTGAAATTGAAATATAATACTTTTTACGATTGCTTCTATAATGAGATAAATCAAATGCATGCAGTTACTGATTAATAAGCATTTATACGAGAAATTAGAGATTGTTGGTCTGCAAATGTTGCATATTAATCAGGCATCTGAAAGTAAAAAGAATCAATTACTGTTGCTGTTATTATTGATTAGAATTATTTTATTTATTTATTCATTTTTTTAATAATCAATGATGACAGCGACAACAATCATAGACTACTCAAGTCCCCTTCAAAGTACAATCTCCAAAATCGATCAAAATTATAATTTAAAAAATAGTAACACCATTTCCGAATCAGGCGTACTAAAAGGTACTTTGGAAAAACATCAAAATCTCTTAAAAAAGATTATATATATATATATATATATATATCCAACCCGTTTGCACGAGCAGCATGAGACACAAAAATTTTAAGGGTGGGTAGAGTGTTCGCCAGTGACCCGGGAGGCCGAGGTTCAGTCCCAGGTCTAGACATACCAAAGACTCAAAAAATGGTACTTGATATCTCCTTTCTTAACACTTAGCATTATAAGGTACGTATCAAGAGTAAAGTGGATCAATCCAAGGAAAGGAGTGGCGCCCTTCCCTACACTTCGGTGTATAAGCTATTGAAAATGGAGACTACGGTCGCCAACTTTACTTTTTTTAACAATTCTGAGTATTTTCTTTCTCCTAGAGTGGTTGCCATACCAAGGTTAACGAGCCCAGTCTTCCCGCTTATTTACCGATAACTGGACGGAGAATAGTTCGATTCATACCTTTTCCAAAGCGCATTAACGCTATATGAAATGCAAACAGCCTCGACCAGGATTTGAACTCGGGTAACTGTGTTCATTTCTACTACGGTAACCATTACACCACGAGCGCCTCCGTAAAAAAGAGAATATATGAACACCGTAGGGCATTAAAACGGAATATAAGCTAAAACGAATAATAATGACCATAACTTCGATCTAAATAAGCTTCACATAATATTAAAGAAAGGCACAAGATATAAACATTTATATATATCAAATACAAACATCTTATATACATCAAAAGTAAAGTTGGCGACCGTAGTTGAGGGTGACCCGAATGCTCCCTTCTCAATAGCTACTACACCGAAGTGTCGGGGAGGGCGCTACTCCTTCCCCCGGATTGCTCCACTTTACCCTTGATACGTACCTTAAAATGCTGAGTGTTAAGTAAATCTTTGGCATGACGTGACCTGTGACTGAACCCTGGTCTCCCGGGCCATTGGCGAACACTTTACCCACTAGGCCACTGAGTCGGTTTTGGCCTAATCGGTAGAGTGTTCGCGAATGGTTAGGAAGACCGAGGTTCAGTCCCAGGTCGAGTCATACCAAAGACTTAAAAAATGGTACTTGATACCGCCTAGCTTAACACTCAGCATTATAAGGTAAGGATCAAGAGTGAAGTGGAGCAATCTAGGGAATGGAGTAGCGCCCTCCCCTACAGCTCGGTGAAGTAGCTATTGAAAAGGGAGCCTTCGGTTCAACCTCGACTAAAGTCGCCAACTTTACTTTATATACATCAAATATCAAATCTAGACAATTTTAACCAGACGATATCGATGAATACAACTGAAATTACAGCATGGTAATTTTATCATAATAATGATATACATCTATTTAAGATTGTGTCTTACTTTTTGAAATTTTAGGTATAAAGTAAAAATCCACTGTTAATATTTAGTATGTGTCCTCGTACTTTTTTTCTTCTCTGACACCCACTGACTTATGAGTCTGTTTTTGCTCATATATATATTGATGCAATTTCATTTTTGTTTCCAGAGTTTCGATGTTGTAGAGTTGGGCAATTATTAATATCTAATAATATCCGTGTTGGTTCTATATCATTCCACTAAAAATTATAAAATCCTGGTATCTTTGGCTGAGAAGAAAATTAATTTTTTTAATTATAAATACAAGACCTTTCAAGGGTGTACTTATTTATGGGCGATTCTATAAATACTGTCAGGGTCTATGAGAGATGAGTTGCACCGGGACATGAAGGTTACAGAGGAATTGAGAGTTATTTAGGTTGAAGATAACATATAAAAGATGATATTACTAAAAGAAAAGAAATTAAAGAAAAATCTTCTCTAAATATTATTTTCTTTCATCCTATAAAAACAGAGTTAGTTATTTTTTAAAATTTGTGTTTATATTCATTGAAAAAAACATGTAAAAAATCAACTGAAACTTTTTTCGGCGGCAAGTATACATTGGGGATTGGCTTACGGTTAAGTCCCATCAGATCACTCAAGATAAGTAGCGTAGAGTTTGCCAAGTATCTAGATGGGTGACCACTTTGTAACAACAGGTACTGTAAAACAACTTCAGAATTGTGTACCAGACAAATAACAATAACAAATATTGTTATATTTAGACATACTGTGAAGTCACACAGAAAGCACCGATTTCTGTGATTGAAGTTAAGCAGCGATGAACCTATTCAGTTCGGGAATGAGTGATCACTAAGGAACAGTTGGTACTACAAGCAATCTACAATTTGTCTGCCTGAAAATAAACTTAGTAGTAAATAACACAGATAGACTCTTGTTTGGGAAGACGCACTCATTGTAACGGTTATGGTCGTAGGAAATGGAATCAGAGAGTTGAGTTCTAATCCTGGATGAGGTTATTTGCATTTCACTTAGTGCTAATGCCCTTGGGAAAGGTATTTTAAATACCATGATAGATTGGGTTATGCAACCAGTCAAAAAGAAGAAAACTTTGAATTTAAAACAGCTGTACTCTGCAAAAAATGTCCTTATGCCAAATCCTGTCCATGGCAGACATGAATTCTTTTTGTTTGTATTTTACTTCACGCCAAAGAACTTGAAAAAAGCATTAGTCCATCTGTTCTTCCCTTACCTAAGGATAGATAGTAGGACATATTGGGTTCTTTAGCCTGGGTTAGGAATACCAGTCTAGGAGAAGGAAAACTCTGAAATCAAAGCAGCCGTACGCCGCTTAAAAACATATCTTGTTTCACATTTTCCGTTGGGGAAGGGTTAGGTAAATATATAAATTCTCATATTCAAAAAGTCTTCTTTTTTTTTACTAAAATTTAACTAATAAATGAAATTTAATAAAACGTTCGGTGTTTGTTCATTGTTCACTAAATTTAGCCATCAAAAGGATACTTTGTTGAAATATTTTTACGTAGGTACATTCAACTTTGTTTAATTCTTGGAAATCTCAATAAATGTCAGATACTTTATATATTTCCTTTCAGAAGCCCGGCGCGGCTTCTTTTCTACAAATATCCAAACAAATTACTGATCATCAAGTACTAACCATGCGTACAAACTCTCTCTCTCTCTCTCTCTCTCTTTCTATCTCTGTCTCTGTTTCTCTCTCTCTCTCTCTCTCTCTCTCTCTCTCTCTCAATCCTCAACTTCTCCCATGAATGTACACAGGAACACATCCTACCCCTACGCTTGCCGACTGACACCTGAGCACTTATTTTGCATATATGTTTGCCGAATAGTTTGCATATTTTCATGATAAAGTATCTACTCGTACGGTCGACAATCGTCTAATGAAATTAGTGAAAATTAGAGTTTTTTAATTTATGGATGGGTGGAAATGGTGTTTGTTTATTGGCATGCCCTTAAAATTTATGGGGTTAATTATGAATGTTATACAGGCTTAATAAAAGAGGTAAAACGATTTTAATCATTTTTTTCAAGAAATTTTTAGTTGACTTTAAACGAGACATTTTCAAGAGATTTTAATTGACTTTAAATGTTTCGTTTATTGTAAACTAAAAATCTCTTTAAAAAAATTATCAAAATCGTTTTACCTGTTTCATAAACCCTATATAATATTCACAGCCTATTGCCATATAGTCTGGCACACAGGTCTCAAGTTATTTACAAGGCTTAATATTTCTAAATAGTCACCCATCAAATTACTTAAACGGTTCGTCGCTGCTTAATTTCCGTAGTTCAGCGAAAACCGATGCTTTCTTAAGCCTACTTTAAGGACATCTTTGCGGCTTAAAAATGTAGAAATTCAATTTTTTAATAATAATAATAATGAAAGGAAAAATTAAAAAAGAATATCTCAGGAGACAAAACTGTTTTGCATAAACTTTGTCAAAGGAATAAATACCTGGGCTGTACCCCTCGTTAAATATTCGGAGCCCTTTTTGAAGTGGACCAGAGAACTAAAGCAAATAAACCAAAGAAAAAAAAAACTTATGACCATGCATAAGACATTACATCCCAAAGATGATATTGAGTGATTACATGTATCAAGAAAAGAGGGAGGAAGAGGACTTGCCAGTAATGAAGACAGCCTTGACATATCGATACAACGACTCGAAGACAACATAGTGGGCACCTCTGGTGGTGTAACGGTTAGCAAGCTAGACTAGCAGACCTACACGAGTGAGTTCGAGTCTCATTGGGCGCCCCATTCATTCGGCCTTGTGCCACATCAAAGCAAAGCGCTTTGTAAATTACTCGAAGACAACATAGAAAAAAGCGATGGAGGACTGATTACGGCCATCAGAAACGATACTGACAACACGATGGACAAAAGAATGACAATAACTAGGAAATAAAAATGGGAAGAAAAACAACTCTATGGGCGTTTTAAACGACTAATAAACAACATCTCACTCAAGAAAACCTAGACCTGACTAAGAAATGGAAACTTTAAGAGAGAAACCGAATCTCTCCTCATAGCAGCACAAAACAACGCCATAAGAACCAATTATATCAATGTGAGAATAGATAAGACGAAACAAAATAGCAAATGTAGGCTATGTGGTGATAGAGACGAAACGATCAATCACATAAGTGAATTCAGCAAATTAGCACTTGGTCGTCACCCATCTAAGTAGTGAGCAAACTCATCGTTGCTTAAAATCAGTGACAAAGCAGTAATCGGTGTATTCATCGTGTCTTAATGTCTAAAAAGATCTTATGTTATGAGATGTAATTTCAGTTTTTTATCATTCGTGGTCTGGGACAAATATTTCCAATTCCCCTCTCCATTGAATCAAAAAGGTAAATATCGGATGCCTAAAGTGTCCCAAAATGGAAATTTCTTTATTAATTTTTTGAAGTTTTGGAAAATATCTGAAATCTCCGAGCGAACCCGAAACCCCCATCCATACGCCACATTCGTTGCAAAGCCGAAGTAAATGAACGTTAAAAACATATTAAAACGTCCATTGAATATGAATAAACTTTAATAAAAGCGACTCTACATCGTTTTCTTTAGATAATTACTAACTTACAACTGGTATAAAATATTGGTTAAGTACTGCTCGTTATAATTAATTGCAAATGAATTAATAAATTAGAGGAAGCAATTTATAATTAACTATTGTTGTTAAGTTACAAATTGGATTATAAATTGATTTATTCTCGAAATTATAGCATTTTACACTGTTACGATAACAAACGTCTCGTTATAATCTGCCATTTTGGCTGCATTACACTAACATAAATGACCTATCATATTTAAACCTAGGGGCAGAACTTCCTCATAGTATAAAAATGGAGTTTTACGTCATCTGTCATTTTCGAGACGTTGCTCGCGGGAAGAGGGAAATACATATTCTTGCTCACACGTACGCGTGTAATCTCCAATGAAAAAATGACCATATATATAATATCGCCCCTGAAGAAGTAGATTTGTGCTAAACAAGGTATCATATATAGTATCACCCACTCTGGTGGGTTTTTTAAAAATCCATCCATCAATCATGTCGTGCCACCAGCACGGATATCCCTTACCCTTTCTCGCCACTCCTCCCAATCGTTCATCGCTTCTGGCAGGTCTTCAGGGTTAGATTCCGTATCCTCACAGAGCTGCTGTATGTATGTTCGAGTTGGCCGTCCTGCTTTTGCTCGGCCATTCGTGGGGGTCCATAGGATTATATCACTTATGAGCTCGTCCCTGCTTCTCCAGCAGTGTCCTGCGTGTCTGGTTCATCTAGCTTGGATAGTTTTCGTGATGGGAGGCAGGTGGCCGTACAGTTGGTGCTTTGTGGGGTGTTGCCTCCAGGACTTGTTCAATATTGCTTGCAGCATTCTTGTGTAATTGCCGTCTAGCTTTTTCTCAAGCCGTTTTGTTAGGGTCCAAGTAGTGCATCCATATAGCAGTATCGATACGACCGCTGCCTGGAAGAAACTGTGTTTCATTTTATCGGTCAGGTCTGACTTCCATATGATCGATAGCTTATCGATAGCAGTCCATGCCTTCGTTAGCCGCGTGTCGATGTCTTTTTCGGCTGATGAGACACTGCTTCCTAGGTAGGTGAATTTGTCTACCAGTTTCAGAGAGGTTCCCTCTAGTGTGGAAATGTCACCTGTTTTATTAAAGCACATGTATTCCGTTTTGTGTGCATTGACATGGAGGCCAATACCTGTGGCGGCTTGTTCCAAACTATGCAGTAGTGTTTTGGGTGTATTTGCCAGAATCGCTATGTCATCGGCGTAGTCGGCGTCGGTAATTATTTTTGCGGGGCACCTTCTGCTTCTTTTTTTTTTTTTTTTTTTGTCAGCTCGAAGCCGTTTTCTTTGATTTTATCAATCGATGTTCTAAGCCCGTAGTCAAGACAGAAGATAAAGAGGTTAAACAGTTAATTTTATTGAAAGCCGAATATACCAGGATTTCAATTTTAAAAAAAGAGTGCACTTATTTTATACCTGATTTGCCATCATGCAAACTTTTCATATTTGCATTTGTTTTTATAATATATCTTTATCCGATGTTATAAGAAACAATAGCTGTGCTGCTATCGTACACACACATACATACATACACGCACGCGCGTTTTGGTTTGGTTTTACGGCATACTAACCATTGTAGGTTATTTAATGCCAAAACCATTTTTATACATGTATATTAGGTATATGATTTCTAAAAACATTTTGTAGATAACATGTTTAAACAAGCCTGAGCTGACATTTTTTTTTTTGGCACAGAGCTTCACTTATTTCTATCAAATACGAATAATTTTATTTACTATTATTCATTTGTTTGCACACAGTTAAATGTTTTCAATTATTGTTATTTAACACTAAGAATTCAATTAAACATTGTATATATCGTATTATAGTTGTCTTCCTGCAGCCTCCACACTTTGGAGGAAAGGGAATTCTAAAAAAAGGGCATTCATTATGGTGTCCTTAGAATAAACGTACGTGTGATTTCACCTCCTTGTTTGTGCTGCATTTTTTTCTCCCTATATGTTCGAGAATATTCCTTTTCCAGGATTACTATTTTCTTCGGAATTATCTGCATAGCCGTAACATGGTGTTAGGAGTGGGACTACCGCAAAAAGAGGTGGGTAAACATTCAGATACTGAATCCTGTGTACTTGTTTTATACGTTTAATATTCAAACATTGTTTTAAATTTGTTTCAGTGTTGTACAACACCTGAGCTGCATTGCTAGTGACCATTATTAACTCATTCCGTTTGTTAAACTGAAAGTTCGTTCGCATATGTCTAATACAGAGCAAATTACCACCCCTGCGGATAATTCCGATGAAGCCCTGCCGACCCAGCAAACTGTACTCGACCCAATGAGTGTTATATTTCAAATACAGCAACAGCAACTCGCCATACAAGAACAGATGATACGTCTCGGCACAATTTATACCAACTGAGCAAGAGACTGTCGCCCAGTTGTTCTCCCAACGCGTAAAGACTGAGCGCCCGGTGATCGAGGCAGACTCATCAGACAACAAATGGATTATTTTCCCAGGCGCATGAAATCGCTATAAGCAAACGACTTCCCTGACCGACACAAATGAGATTCGAAATGAGCTACGAGGTGCATACGATAGGTTTCCCGACTTTTTTCGTATGGGCATTTAAAATTGTCGTAGACTCTTGAAAATTCAGTATGTTATTGCTATACATGAATTTTTATGATTTCAGATTTAAATGAACAGCTACAGCAGCAATTGGAATACACCCTACTAAAGCCTGATTGTCACAGCTGCTGAATTTCAAAAAGGCAATCTGACAATTTAGAAGAACGATATGCAATAAAATTCTGTTTTAAACTTGGAAAAAATGCTCCAGAAACGTATGGAATGCTTCAGACTGCTTTTCGAGCATCTTGCATGAATCGAGCATCAGTTTTTGAGTGGCATAAGAGATTCAAGGAAGGCAGGGAGTCTGTGAGGGATGATGAGAGGTGTGGGAGGAGTAAGGAAGTCAATACACCACAGTTGATTGGCCAAAGGGTTAGGGTTAGGGTTATTATGTTGAGGTTTTAAGGGAGTTCAGTAAGAGATTCCTAGGAAAGAGGCTAGCACTTTTCAAATCGGGTCAGTGGCATTTCCACCAGGACAATACACCAGTCCACAACTCCATCCTTGTCACAGACTGTTTGATCAAGATGGGCATCAAGACAGTTCCTCACCGTCCCTATAGTCCAGACCTTGCTCTCTGTGACTTTTGGTTATTCCCTAAGCCTAGAGGCTGTCGTTATGAGACAATTGCGGATATGAAAGAGGCTGTGACGAAGGTCATTGACAGGCTCACACAAGAGGACTTCCATGGGGCCTTCCAGAAGTTCCAGAAGTTGTTATAACGGTACAAGTGCATTGCAGTCGAAGGAGACTAGAGTTTCATGTGTGTACTATCAGTAAAAGTGCCCATACGAAAAAAAAAGTCTGGAAATTTATCGTATGCTCCTTGTACGATCCGCGTGTTCATCAGTAAATGGAAAATGCTATTCAATTACGTCGGCTCTGACGCCATCAACAATTCCACTGAACAACAGCTGTTAAAATACATAAAATCCGTCGCAGTGAAGTCCGTTCACCCTGAAATCTACAGACAAGTTCTTCAGGATGAAACAAAGTGATGGAGAAACCCTTATAACATTCGTTTCCCGACTGAAAGCACAGGCAATGCTTTATGCATTCCAGAGAAACAGTGGATGCAATGATCAACATTGTATAAAGTCATACTCTGAAGATATGATTAGATCACAAGTCATTACCGGCCTGCGTAACACATCTCACCAGAGGAGAATTTTGACAGATTTCCTCATTTCCAACTCTGAATGATCTAGTTGAACGTCTACTGACTTTGGAATACACCGTCAAAGCTACGAGCCACTTCCATCCAAAAGAGGCATCCAGTCTTGGTCAAATCGCCCCAATTAAACTTGCATACTAACGAAACAAGTTATCTATGATACCTACACCACCGAACAGCAGGAGCTATGAAAGTCATGCCGAAAAGTGCAAGGGTTGTGGGTACAATATACACGTCAGAGGCTGTAAGCAATGCCTTGTATGGGAGAAGTCATGCCACAAGTGTGGTGCAGAAAAACACTTTTCTTCGGTATGCCGTGGTACAGCTTCATCAAACTGTATAAAAGAGGACAATGTCAGTCACGACCAGGATGAATGTATATCTTTCATTACAACCGTAAATACACAACCCCCGCTATGACTAGATGGAGGAGAAGGAATCCCACATGGCACCTGGACCGACAACCGATTTACACCTGTAAAACAAGAACCACCACCATTCATTGGTGTAAAGGTCGCCTTTAATGCAACTGCCCACAGAAAATTAGTACAGTCAACTAAGAGGAACCTAGAACCGTTCAAGTTACAGTTGTAGCAGACACAGGAACCCAGACAACTACAGCAAGAGAGGACATTTTAATTAAAGTGGGGTGCAGCAACAACTCCCTACTGCGTACTAAACACCGTTTGCGTGCCGTTTGCCAATAAAAGGAGCCTTGATCGCCACCATATGATATGGTGGCGAAACTTGTACGGAGACAATCTACATTTGCCCGAAGGTTAAAGGCTTATACATTTCACAGATAGCCTTTAGAAAGTTGAGATTTATCAACAAGAACTTTCCGGCACAGCCCAAAAGTGAAATAGCTGCCACAAAGAACGTCCAAAAGACAACTGATGACATGTTAGCACCATGTGGTTACCCCACCCAATAACTTGCCCTCAAGTACCAGACTCATTACAATTCCCCAACACGCCTGAATATCGCGAGTTGAAAAACTGGTTTAAATGTTATTTTGCTAACAGTGCATTCAACACCATGTACTCACCAAAAGTTGCAGACCATGACAAGTGAACCACTCTCTATTTCGTTTTTGAATAATTGCCAACCTGTAGCCGTACACAAACCTATTCCGGTACCTCACCACCGGAAAGAAGCAGTCAAGTCACAGCTAGATGCAAATGTTGCACTTAAAATTATTGAACCAGTCACTGCTGGGACACCTACAACATGGTGCTCCAGAATGATTACAGTTCCCCAAAAAGATGGGAGTCCACGTAAAACTATCGATTTACAGAACCAGAATGTAGTCACAAGACGAGAGACGCACCACACACCTTCCCTGTTCAACCTCGTCAACACAGTACCTCCTGGAAAGAAGAAAATTGTTCTTGATGCCTGGAATGGGTATCACAGCGTACCTCTATCTGGGGAGGCACGCGACGCCACCACAGAATAGAGCAGATATCGATATTTACGAGGCTCTCAAGGCTTCCAAGCATCCAACGATTATCACACAAAACGATTCGATGATATTACAGGTTTCCCTCGAGTAGCGCGTTGTGTAAATGATTCCATCTTATGCGATGACGATGTCGCGCTTTCATTTTGGCACAATATTAAATACATTAGACTTTGTGCCGATAATGGGATCGTCTTTAACCCAGACAAGTTCCATTTCGCAAAATACAGCGTGGAATTCGATGGTTTTGATATCAGCTTGACAGGATATAAACCCACTCAAAAGCAATTAAAAGGCATTTGAGAATTTCCATCCCCAACAAACGTCACAAGAGTTAGATCTTTCTTTGGTTTGATCAACCAAGTTGCCTATGCACTCGTCCAGACACCCATTATGTCAACATAAAAGCAGATTTTTCTGGGACGAAACTTTAGAACAGTTTTTTCAGCAGTCCAAAACCGAAATATTAAACAGTATCCGAGATGGTGTTCGAATATTCGAGATAAATCGACCCACATGCCTGACCACAGATTGGAGTCGAACAGGAATAGGATTAACCCTGCTCCAAAAGCATTGTGAATCCCTATTCACAACAAATCACCTTTGTGTACCAGGGCATTGGAAAGTTGCCTGCGCGGGTTCTCGATTTACCAGGCCCGCGGAAAGTCGTTACGCGCAAATCGAGGAAGAAACATTGGCTATAAAGTTCGGTTTGATAAGTGACAGAATGTTCATTTTAGGCTGTCCCCACCTGATACTTGCTATTGACCATAAACCTCTCGAGCTGATATTTAATGATCGCAACCTGGACGAAATAAAGAATCCAAGGATCTTAGACATTAGAGAGCAGACATTGATGTACAAATTCAAGGCTATATCAATACCCAGAGATGCCAACGGTGGAGCAAATGGAATGTCCCGCATCCCAGTGCCAACGGCCAAGCTTACAGCAATTGAATCAACTGACTTAGAAGCGGAAAAGGCAGGAATACAGTACCAATATGACCAGGAAACGTCTCCCGTCAACCTCGCACGCATAAAGCGAGAAACGAACATAGGTTATCAATATCATAGCCCCTTAGAAACAATTGGACAGGGTTTTCCCAAACGTAAGGAACTCCTACTCATCAACCTTAGGGAGTTTTGGAATATGCAAAACGAGCTATACGTCATCGACGCACTAATATTCAAGGAAGGGCGTGTTTTAATATCTAAAAATATACGCCACGAACTTATTGAACAGCTGCATATTGGACACCAAGGTGTCAATAGCATGAAAAACAATGCCAGACAACGTTTTTTGGGGCCTGATATGGGAGCACAATTGCAGAACAAATGAGACCAATGCAAACGTTGCAATGAAACTGCTCCATCAAATCCTAAAGAATCTGCATTTAAACCTTTACACCCAGACTACCCTTTCCAGTTAACAGTCCCAGATATTTTTCATATGGCCGGTCGTAAGTACGTCATATACGCTGACAGATATTCTGGCTAGACAGAGGTGGCATCGATACACCAAGATGCAAAAGTCTCTATAGTATGTAACGTTCTGCGTATATACTTCATTAGCTACGGTGTTCCAGCGGAAGTTTCTTGTGACGGAGGCCCCCATACGACTCTCATGAACTGTAGATATTCCTAAAAGTATGGGGTATCTGCCACCAAATATCGTCAGCACATTACTCATAGAGTAATGGCAGAGCTGAAGCTGCTGTTAAACACATGAAGCACAACAATTAGCGCTAGCAATTCGCTTGATACAGATGAAGTTCCAAAAGCCCTTCTGCCACACCGAAATACCCCACTGCCTGATTTAAGTGCAGCACCAGCAGAACTATTTAGTACCCCCTAAATAATAACTTACCAAACCCTGTCAAACTTCGTCGAGAATGGCTGGAGCTCGCGGACCTGTGCGAGAAAGCTGTCAACTAACGTTTCACAAACGCAACAAACATGTTCATGACAGACATTTAAACTCACTCAAGGTCGGAGAACCTGTGGCTATTCAAAACCAACATTGACATCACCCTCGGCTTTGGAATAACACCGGCACAATTGTGGAAGCCCTCCCATATAAGTAATATCGTGTTTTAGTTGATGGTAGTCGGCGAACTACACTCCGCAATCGTCGCTTCCTTCGTAAGATATCTAAAGATACCCGCAACATGAAACTCGATAATAGCTTCCCAGACCTTAAAGCTAGTGATATTAATGACTCTCCGACACCTGTTGTGCCGCCACCGGAATCTCCCCACCCAATACATCTGGAGCAACAAGACACACCACCAACGAATGAACCACTGATGTTATCTGTCCTCTCCACAACCGCCAGTAAAAATGAATCTTCCCACAACCTGACGGTAACAAAACCTAACGATGGACCTAACCTCAGAACCAGACTCATCCGAGCCAGACGAATGCCGCTCAGATTTAATGACGATCAACTTAGATGAAAACAATACTAAACTTTAAAAAATGAAAAAAAGAAAAAATAACATGTATATATAGTATTGTAGTTGTCTCTCTGCAGCCTCCACTCTCTGGAAGAAGGGAATTAAAAAAGGGCATTCATTGTGGTGTCCTTATATATGTTCGAGAATATTCCTTTTCCAGGATTCCTATTTCCTCCGGAGTTATCTGCATAGCCGTAACAAACATCAGTCATTTGCTTACACACAGTTAAATGATCAAACAGTTCTATTTCAAACAATTCAATTTAGCATGTCAATAAAGTTAAATGGTTCTAAGTATTGCTATGTATCACTAACAATTCAATTAGACATCATTCATTTGTTTACACACAGTTAAATGATTCCCAGCATTACTCGAACCTAACCATCAGATTGTTTAATGTCATAACAGGACACTCGTTAGGGGAGCCTTACCCCTCTGCAGAGATGTAATCGGTGTATTCTACAGCCCCAGCCGACTAAGATACATAATAAAAACAAATGTAAATATGGAAAGTTTGCATAAAAAAGCCCTCGATGCTCAAATGGCAAAGCAGGTATAAAATAAGTATACTCTATTTCTTAAATTAAAATCCTGGTTATTTGGCTTTGAAGAAAATTAACTGCTTATTCAAAAAAAAAAAAAAAAAAAATGGCCGGAGATTGTGATACTATATATGATATCTTGTTCAACACAAATCTACTGATTCATGGGATATATTCTGTTATTATACATCATTTTTTATAAGAATTTGGCATATTCTAGTTTTCTCGAGATGTGTTTGTTGGGATGATTTCTGATAGCATTTTGGTCTGATAAGTGATAAGTGAAACTTCTCGAAAGGGTTTGTAGTAGTTTTTCTCTGATATAGAAATTTATTAGGGATTTGGCATTGGCATTCTTCCCTGGAGCAACTAAATTCCTATACGATATAAGTTTGGCTAGTAAGTGTTGTCACTTTTGGGGGGTGGGGGATATTGTTAATCACCAAATGTGAGGTTTTAATTGTTTTGCGGTAAATTATTAGTTTTCAGTGTTTTTCGGGATTGAAAGCAGAATTTTATTGATGCATTATATTTTTTAATGCACTTTCATATTGTTTCTATTAAGCGTATATCTGATTACAATAAAATAAATTAATGAGCTGATTACTGAAGTTATTGCTATTAATATACCATTTTTGTGAGGGTTTTTTTATATTTGGTTGTCGCAACATGGTTATGGAAGCGATTATTTACTGATATTTGTTTTCTTTTTTAGATATATATATATATATATATATATATATATATATATATTTGAACAATGAACGACCTCGTGTAATGCACAACTCCTAATTTTTAACCGCAAAAAGATGTTTTTATCATATTGAATGAAATGAATGACTCCAAACTTTTGGCTATGCTAGCCTATTAAAATTTCTTCACTATCCAATGACATAAAAAGAAAACATTCAAACAGTTATTTATAATTTCAAAACTCATGTAATACAATCAAAATCAAAGCAATACGGTAAATAAACAATGTGGTCTAGACCTTGATGTAGAGTATCGTGTTTACATGGATATTACAAACATACTAATTTTATTAGTTTGTTATGCTGGAATATAACATATGTACATATCATAGAATAATATAAACAAGTGTTCAGAATCCTTGGCTAATATTTCAATGACCTGGTCTAATTTCCCGTAAGTCTGACCCAGTGCATTACCACTTAGCGTAGTTAACAAAGTTAAGATAATGATTCTTTTACCTAATGTTTATTATTTACGTACAATAGTTCTACATAATTATTTATAATATTTGTATATATTATATGGACAGGTGTTATAAATAGTAACTCTATGTCTTTATTTTCTCCCCCCCCCCTCTCTCTCTTTCTTTCTCTCTCACTTGTTCTTCTTTCTCCCGTTTCATCTCTTGTAGCTTTGATGATATCCTTTTTTATTCTATCTGTCATTATTTATTTCTATTTTACACCACTTTCTCCTGCTTCTTCGCTCATTTCTATTTTCTCTTTTCCTCTGCCTTATGACCCGATTCTCCAATATTTCTTCTTCTTCTTCTTCTTCTTCTTCTTCTTCTTCTTCTTCTTCTTCTTCTTCTTCTTCTTCCCACTTTAATGTCTTAAATAATAGCCTTTGTTCAGGTATTAGCTATTTAGGGACACTTGATTTTAAGTGAAAAATAGGCTTAAAAAGTCTTTCCATGAGTATATATATATATATATATAGAGAGAGAGAGAGAGAGAGAGAAAGAGAATGATTGCAACTTTTTTGAAGAAGCTCATGTCTTCGATTCGCTAAGTGTAACCCTTGAAACGTGTTTGATTCCTTAAGCCAATTATATCCTTGCAAATCCCTTTTTTCATGTGTGAAAAATAAATTAGCTGTTTTTTTCCATTGACATTGCTCTCATGTATCCTGATATAACTTTTCGAACCTGCAGCAAACCCACACACTTTGTCAAAGAATTGACACGAGTTACCTGAAGGTTGCTGGTGAACGACTTTTGTAAAACGAGTCTTCGATAGTTTACTGTCATCAGATCTTATAAGACTAGCAAAACCAGCTTTGACAAACCGATGTTACAAATATGTTGAAGCTGTAAAATGTCAGGGATCGAGGTCAAGTCCACCTCCCAAAGTACTTGTTTCAGACTGGAATGTTCAAACACTTTACAGCTTTCGTTGATCATTTGCTTCCATTTGGGGCTTTTCAATACTGGATGTATCAGCTCACTGGAGAACAATGGTGTTTGTTTATAGATACTTCCATTTGATGTTTAGGATCCTTCTAGGATAATCCTAATGGAATCTTTACGAGGGTTATTCAATAAATAGAGTGAATTTTGTCTAAGGAGTTGGTAATAGGAAGCACTGTTTACAGTTGCACCTTTTTTCAATAAAATCAATTGTGATATGTCCTTTCATGTGTATTTTACACTTGAAAGGACGCATTACAATTGATTTCCTTTACTGACCGCTGTGCCCTGAAGTTTTTCTTCACTTGAAAGTCAGCGGATTACTACCTTATAGATTATATTTTCCATTCAAACTCCTTATAGCTAACTTATGTTTAGATCATTTGTGAACATGTTTTGAATAAAAAATCTCTCTCCAAACACATCACACATTCTTTCATAAATTTCTCATAGTTTGCATTTCTGAACAACTCAAAATTTGATGATAGATCTCTGTTCAATTTCGGAGTATTGCTTGACTTGCTGCCTTTCTGAATAGCCTCAAAACAAATATTTTTGAAAGATTAAAATAATTTTTGTCATAAACCAATTCTAAACAATGTAGAGTTTACATATATGGAAAAAAAACTCTAAACAATATGTTGTTGTTTTTTTTTTTTGCTTAAAAAGAAATTCCTTTTATTTATTGAATGATTAGTGTGTGTATGACATATATATATATATATATATATATATATATATATATATATATATATATATATATATATATTATTTCAAGAAAAAAGCCAATATTCGGGCACATTCGGATAATAAATTTATTTTCATTCTGTTAGGAACATTGATATGAATCAAAGACTCTAAAATAATTTTTAACAGGACTAAATCAGATCCAATAGGAATGCTCCTAACAAGATATATATACCTTTTTCTTTTCATCGCACTTCTCTCAACTGAATATTTTAATACCTAACGCACCTTCATCCTTCTTGTTCAGTCTTCAGTTGTGAAATCCATCCACCCATCTCACACGTACCAGACCTGGCAATCCTTACACCCCGTCTATCTCATCTTTTTCTATTTACCTAATCTTGCTGGCCACACATAATTGTTTGGTCATCAAAGGAAAAGATGGACACTAGATGCCTAATACACTCTAAGTCTTTATTTTCTCCTCTCTCTCTCTCTCTCTCTCTCTCTCTCTCTTGTTCTTCTTTCTCTCGTTTCACCTCTTGTAGCTTTGATGATATCCTTTTTTATTATATCTGTCATTATTTATTTCTATTTTACACCACTTCCTCCTGCTTCTTCGCTCATTTCTATTTTCTCTTTTTCTCTGCCTTATGACGCGATCCTCCAATGCTGCTGCTGCTGCTGCTGCTTCTTCTTCTTCTTCTTCTTCTTCTTCTTCTTCTTCTTCTTCTTCTTCTTCTTCTTCCCACAGTCTTTTAAGTTTTCTTATACATCTTCATTTATACACATAATTTTCTGCTTAAAAAGCTTCCACTTGTCACCAGTCATTTTCTTTCTTTTCCTTCCGACTTATTTTTCGTTCACTTTTGCTTTATTTTCCAACGGGAGGGATTTAGATCCCAGAGAAGGAATTTTAAAAAAATAGAAGAATTTTTGTCGGGGAATGAAGAATTAAAACGAAGAATTTAGTCATATATACGAGGAGTGCTGAAAAGTTCTCGGCTTCACTGAGGTAATGGTCTAGAGCCATAGATAGATAGATATCTTGATATAAGCAAAGTGAAATAGATAGATAGATGGCAAGAGATATTTCTTTTGTCCAATCACCTTGATAAAAATATTTACACCGATCGTTTCCCTTCTACATCGCTTCCCCTCACCCTGATCACTAAGTATCTTGAATCACGCAGAGTCAATATAATTACCCTAAATCTCACAACCACCCACAACTTTTCACAGCAACAGGCAAATATATGTGTAGACCAATAAATGCCATTTGCAGTCGACCGACTTTCTTCAAGTCCCCCCACACTGAGATAAGAAAAAAAGGCACTTTAACTTTACATGGATAAAATGTGTACATGACAACAGCTGTGAGTACATGTGTGTAGTATCTAAATAAGTCATATACATATAGGTGCATACTCGCAAAAATACATACACACACATACAAAATTTGTTGGCTTCATGAACGAAGATTAAGAAGAGGGTGGTTCACGTTGACTGCGGGCATGTATGTGGCTGATAAGGCTAATACAGGACAGGTACGCATAGTGGCAGCGGTTGCAACAGAAGGTCTGTTCGGGGTTTGATGACATACTGTATAAGGAGGTGCCCGTAGTGTAATGGTTATCGTCGTAGGAAATGGACACGGGTTCAAATCCTGGACGTGACTGATTGCATTTCACATAGCACTAATACACTTGGGAAAGGTATGAATCCAAATATTCTCCTTCCAGCTATGGATAAATAGTAGGGCAGACTGGGTTCTTCAGCCTTGGTGAGGCAACTAGTCTAGATGGAGGAGGAATACTCTGAATTCAAACCTGTTAAACTCCGCTTAAAAATTGATCTTGTGTCATATCCTGCCCGAGCGGAGGGGTTGGTAAATATGGATGACATACTGTTATGGGTCTTATTCCTTCACTTTTAGCGTGGTCTTTCGGGTATTTTCAAAGAAGGAGATATGAAACGCCATGAATTACGGTTCTGAGCGATGGTTAATATGACTGACACCAAGGGATTTATAAGTATTGCTTCTTTGGTACCCCTCTGTCGCGATGACAAGTGGAGAGTTCACTGTAAAGCCATCCTAACTTAGCTAAGTGGCATGGCTTCGACACACACACACACACACACATGCGCACACACACACACACACACACACATATATATATATATATATATGTATACGAAGGATGAAACGAAAAAAAAGTCCATAGTAGGAATGTGAATATTGTGAATGGAGCCCAAGCTTATAGAGGAGGGGGCAATAATTGTATATTGTGTCTGGAAGAAAGATTATGCATCCGAGAACACGCTGAAAACAAATTGCCGAACCAGGGAGCGAATTGATATCAGAGTATGGATATGTTAATAGATTTCTCCTGTGTCATTTACCACCTGACGAATTCCATAACTTATTCTCCTTTATTCAGACGGCTCTAAATTATGTATTCATTTTTCTTTGCGTGAATGTTACGTTCACAAATATCTTATCAAGTGACCCTACCCCATGTTATGTAGACGCTTGATTAGCTACTTTTCTCACATTTCAGTCTGATGGTTGCGCAGACCACATGAAACTTCAAGTAGTGGATTTCTAGTATTCATAATTTTAATATTTTTAGGTTTTATTCTTGCTCTGCCATAAGAGAATCGATCACTTTTTTAAAGTAATTTTTTTTCATTTGCATTTCTTCTCTCTCTTTCTTTCAGTATATATATATAATATCACCCATAAATAAGTACACCCTTAACAATTTGTATAAAAATACCATTTCATTATTTTTGTAGAGTATTATACAATGAAAAGGGATATTATAAGATATTATTTATGACCAAACTCTACAACACTGAAGCAATATTTGTATGAAATCATTAAATTGTATCAAAAAACTGACTTCGGTAATAAATCCCCCCCCCTATTGACATACCGTAAAAACCAACCGACCAACCAATCAACCAACTTTATGGCGACAAGGATTAATTACCAATGTATATTTGTGTCTTCGTTATTGTATTACAACAAAAATATACAAAAGTATTTATTAACAGAAAAACATAAAATGCCCGAAAAGAATAAAGGAATTCTCAGTCTGATTTACAACTTTATATCAAGTTTGAATTCATCTTCAGGCCGAATCATACAAGTTCCCAAGGGAAATAATATTAATCATTATCATACACTATAAAAGAGTAGTTCCTTTATTTATTTGTAATAATTATAGTATAAATTCTATAAATACTGCTTTATTTGGCATTGAACTAGATAGCTTCTAGAATACAATTACTTGAGAAAAATATAATCATCTTGAGACTCCATGTCTATTGATATCTAGTTAAAGAACCACCTACGATACTAAGGTGGTTGTTAATTTAAAAAAAACACACTTGAAGTTAAATAGTTATCATGGAAATATTGATTTGGTTAGGTTTCTTTGTTTAATGGTATATCAGTCTTCGTGGGTTATTTAATGCCAAAGCCATCTTTGTAGTATTACAGTAGTGGTACAATTTAACCTATAGCTAGGAGATAAGGGGATATATAGTGTAATATACTCAGAGTGTCGTGGATGAACTTAGCAGATGCAATGATGTCGCAAGATAACATCAACAAAGTGGTTTTCACAGGAAAGAGAAATATAAAAGATGATGGCGAGAATATAATTCATTGCCTATGGATAGAGTGACAGATATTTCCGTTCGCAGATAAGATCAATAAATTACCGGAAAAAAACGGAAGTATGTAAGTTCAGATAACCAGCCATAAACAGAAAAATACGTGGGCGAAGAGGATATTCATATATCCTCAAGGAACTTGAAGAGACAATATAAGGTCTGTAATTTTAGACTGAAGGCAGAGGTCTAGTGGTCGCTCAAACGATGGGGAGAGATCTGCTGGTCGCTTAAGTAAGGGAGAGAGGTCGACTGGTCTCTCAAGCGAAGGGAGAGACCCGCTGGTCACTCAAGCAGACCTGTCAGCTCCCTGTGTGTGTTCTCTAGCCATGGCACTACTTCACAAAAACGGTCCCTGCCAAAACAGAAAGATATGTGGGAACTCTCTCTGACTGTATTCCTACTACACACAGTCATCGCCGTCGAAGAATAAAAATATAAATTACATTTTTATATATCTAGGAGTGCTACGTTGTTTATCCAGCGGTGCAATATACTACAATAGTTTTTCCAAGGGTATTAGTCCTAAAGTGAACGTAATAGCGCTATTAGAGTTCGAACATGCTAACTACGCTGTCACAGTTCAGCATGTTCGCCACTACGACATGGAGACTTCCCCATGTGGATATTGATAAAATCCTCAACTTCTATATAACCTAGAAGCATGTTTTTCTAATTCACTTTTATCTTTTGTAACACGATAAAAAAAAGTCTTTGAGAAGATAGTAGACACTCTCAATAGTCAATGTGATTTATTAAGGAAATAAAAAAGAAGAAAACGTCCCCTAATTTAAGTTGTCAGGTTATTGAACACATTTTTATTACTGTTTTTTTTTTACATAAATAAAGAGTTATGAAGCCACTGAAGTACATTTATGATCATTACAGGAAGATCCAAAAAGTTTGTTACATTTAAATAAACATTTTATGGAATATATATTGTCGTTGTAGTCTTATAATTTGGCGGGTGGGTTTGAGTCACCATAGCGAGTAATTCTCCTTTACTCTATCTCTCAGAGCAATAGGGTGGTTACTTAGCGGTGGATATTTTCTTTTCACGTAACAGGCCGTGTTGGGTTACATGGTACCAATGACAAAGAACAATTCTAGATCCCTGTCCTGATTCAACGCAACAAGTTACCCTGCTAAACCATCATGTTTTGGTAGGGGATTTGAATTCCGCTTTCTTTCTCCTAAACTGATTTACCTACCTACAAGGCGGCGACAGAGTTCAGTCTGCTTTACAATTTATCCATAGCCAGAGAGACAGAGAGAGAGAAAGAGAGCGAGAAGAGATGGATTTACAATAGCTTTAGTGATAAATGAAACGCAAACTGCAGCGAACAGAATTTGAACTCAGTTCGCCGAATCTATTTCCAACGACGATAACCGTTGCGCTATGTACACTTCCCATGGAACGTTAACCCTATATTTAAAAAAAAAACAATGTTCTAGCTTAAAGTAGATTCTATATCATTATGTAATCAAATCAACGAGAAAAATTGTAATAACGTGAGAAATCTCAGTGATACAATGATGCTATTTATATCACAGATTGGTCTTTTTTAAAACCAATCCATTCAAAGTTTCAGTCATAATGAGTAAACACTAAATACTGACCATAGATAAAGACACCACACAGATTTAAAAAAAAATAAAAAGTCAATTTTTCTCTTAACCGAAGATATCAGGACTTTATTATTTCTAGTGGAACATTACACAATCAAAATGCATATCATTAAGTGTTACAATGTCACTCATAAATAAGTATACTTCTATCAATATTTGAATTTAAAGTGAATTTTCCTCTAAACCAAAGATATCAGGACTTTATTATTTCTAGTGGGACATTATACACTTAAAATGGACATTATTAGCCATTATTTATTACCAAATCTTACAATATTGAAACTCTGTAACCAAAAGTAAAATTGCATAAATACATACAAAGGTGTTATTATTTTTGAACTATTACATGTTTATATTTCAGTGATAGAGTTTTAATGCTATGAAGTTTGGTTATAAATAATACCAAATGATATCCGTTTCGGTTGTATAAAGTTGTCGGGAACAACTCAGGCAGATGGACCATAGAACAAGGAAATTGATGACGATGAACAAAGCTTTATATCTGAGAGATAACTGATAAATTCTATAAGATAAGAAAAGAAGGACAGAGAGGACTCACCAGAATTAAGGATTGCGTAGACGCAATAATTCACGGACCCCGGATTACTTAGACTTAGAATCATTACAATTGATTATAGGTAGAAGAATAGGAAATGTAGGTTATGTTAAGACAAAAATGAAATAGTTAATTACATAATAATGAATGCAACAAACTTGCACAAAAGGAATACAAGACTTGGTATGACTAGGTGAGAAAGGTGATCCACTGGGAATTATGCAAGAGGTTAAAATTTTGCCATTCTTACAAATGTTATGTATGCACAAACCAGAATCCGTCACAGAAAATGAGACGCATAAAATTCTCTGAGATTTTGATATATAAATGGATCACCCCATCCGGGCAATAAAGTCATACCTAGTACTAATTAACAAGAAGAAAAAAACTTGTCATTAAATTGAATTTGCTGTTCTAGTGGGGGCGATAGAGATTTTTTTAAAAAGTGTAAAAAGTAAAGGGAAAAGATAAACAAATACCTGGATGTTACCTGGGAAGTGAAAAAGTTATGGTGACAGTGATACCAGTTGTAATTGGCGCACTTGGAAAGATCCCAAGGGAAAATGGAAATCAGAGGAAGATTCGAGAATATCCAGATCACAGCACTGTTGAAATCGGCCAGAATATATAGAAGAGTCTCGGAGTGCTGGAGATTTGCTATCGTTTAGACTTTAGTGAAAAACTGGCAATGAATAAAATAATAATGACCGAATCCTCAATAACAAAAAAGATGGAACAAATATCTATTATCAACCAACTTTTCCCGGGTACATAATTGCTTTATATGACACTATGATTAGTGTCAAAGGTTGACCGGGGGGGGGGGGTCCTCGTGGTGTAATGTTTAAAGCGATGGACTGCGGAATCGTAGTAAGCGAGTTTGTACTCCAGTCGCGCTATTACGTTCATTTTCGGACAAATACCCTTGGAAAAGGTCTGAGCCCCCTTATCCTCCCAGCTATGGGTTAAATAGTCCCTCTAATGTTCTTTTAGAAGAATAGCTTTCGCATTAAATAACCTACAAAGGTTGATATGCCATTAAAACAAAGAAACCAAACCAAACCAAAGGTTGACAGGCGATATTAGATTACATATTAATTATGGAGATAATTTATTAAGGGTAAACGAACAATTGGGGGAATTTACGAGCTCAACAGATGCTGTCCGCGCTTTAATAATGATGAAACAGAACCAAGGGGAGTCTCTTGCAGAACTAGCAAGTAGAATAATGAAATTAGCTAGGATAGCATATCAGGATGTGGGGCAAAGTGAGGGTTATGCTGTACAAGTACAACTAGTACAATTTCGTGGATGCATTGAGTAGCTCCTTTATAAGAGATATCGAGAGGACAAATCCAGCATCATTATCTGAGGCATTGACGATGGCAAGGGGGAATGTAAGTCTATATATGTATGTGTGTGTGAGAGAGAGAGAGAGAGGCGGGGATAGACATACAATATTCATCAATGTGACACGTATGTTCCTCTAAGAAAATATTCAGGTAATATCTTTGATCTTCATCAATACTGACTACAAATACTCCTATTACACACCAATTTACTTGCACTATTTCTTCATCTTGGTCGTAATTGTAACAACGTTTCTACCATTACAAACTCCGGCCTTCTTCGAGTATCTCTTATAGTTCGAAAAGGAAAAATTGAAAAAAGAGTTCTACAGGAGAACAAGAAAGCTACTCGAAACAAAACTATATAGCAGGAACCTATAAAAGGAATAAATTCCTGGGGTGTCCCCATAGTAAGATATTTGGGACCATTTTTGAAGTGGGTCAGAGAAGAACTTAAGCAAATGGACCAGAGAACAAGAAAACTAATGACCATACATAAGGCCTTATACCCCCAGAGATGACGTTGACAGAGAAAAGGAGGAAGAGGATTTGCCTGCATTGAAGATAGCTTTGACGCATTGATACTACAACTCGAAGACTATATACAAAAGCGCAGAGGAAGACTAATTACAACCACCAGAAACGATACTGACAACACGAGGAGCAGCAGAACGACAATAACCAGAAAGCAAAAATGGGAAGAAAAACAACTCTATGGGCGTTTTAAACGACTAATAAGTAACATCTCACACGAGAAAATGTGGACGTGTTTAAGAAAGTGAAAACCTTATGAGAAAAACTGAATCTCTTCTAATAGCAGCACAAAACAACGCCATAAGGACCAATCATATGAAAGCGAGAAGAGATAAGATGCAGCAAAACAGCAGATGAAGGTTATGTGGTGATAGAGACAAAACGATCACATAAAAAGCGAATGCAGCAAATTAACATAGAAAGTGTATAAGACAAGACACGACTGGGTGGGCAAGGTGATCCATTGGGAATTATGTAAGAAATTTAAATTTGACAATACGAAAAAATGGTATAAACACAACCCAGAATCTGGCCTGGAGAATGAGACCCACAAACTTCTCTGAGATTTTGATACAAACAGATCACCTAATCTCGACCAGATGACCAGACCTTATAGTAATCAACAAAAGGAGTATTTGTCCCAGCAGATCACTGAGTAAAATTGAAAGAAAGTGAAAAGAAGGATAAGTACCTGGACCTTGCTAGAGAATTGAAAAATTGTGTAACATGAAAGTGATGGTTATACCAATTGTGTTAGGTGCTCTTGGAACAGTGACCAAAGGATTGGTTCAGGAACTAGAGGACTTAGAAATAACAGGACGAGGGGAGCCTAGCCAAACTACAGCATTGTTAAGATCGGCCAGAATGCTGAGAAGAGTCCTGGAGGCTTGAGGAGACTTTCTGTCACTCAAACTCCAGTGAAAGACCATCAGCAAAGGAGCAAAATAATAATGATAATAATAATAATATCTCGTCTCAAAAATTCAGACAGAAACAGATGATTACAATCATTTTGAGGTTACTACTTAGGCAGGTAAGGAAATCATAGGAGCGTAGTTTCCTATTTCTTTTTTTTTTTTTTGTTTTTTTGTATTGTGGCATGATAGCTGCAAAGTCACAGTCAGAATAATAGGGAGGCTTCGATTCATACTTTTACAAGATTAGGAAGTGATATAAGTAGTCTATACTTGAACTCAACAAGACTAGTTACATTTTCTGAAATGTTATTCTGGACTGGTTTGCGATTTAACCCTTTTGCTATAATGTGAGACTGTTGCCGAATTCCTAACATCGAATTTTATACGAAGTTTCATTTGTTTATCTACATTTTTCATCAGCAGAGTAATCCTATTTCATAGCGATTTAAAGATTTTCGGGTTACGTTTCTTGATACAACTGGGTTTTCACTGAAAACTGTGACTCTTGGAATTACTAAGAATTAGAAAAAGGCATCAGCAAAAGGGTTAAGCTAGACCATCATTTCTCAATGATTTTTTACTTTTATACTTATAGGAAAGGAGGGGACAGTGACTAAAATCATTTCACGGGGTGGGAAGGCGTTTAGAGGGTTGAGAGAGAGAGAGAGAGAGAGAGAGAGAGAGAGAGAGCGGTGAGTAAATTTGTATATCATCATCAGGGAAGTATATATAAGGGAAGAACAACACATTATGCTGTCAGATTTGATTAAGTTGATATCAAGAGCGCAATCACACAGGGCGAGGTAGGCAGATTATCGGTCAGGGTTTGAATTTTAAAAATCTTGTATGATGTTCATAATGATAGTGAACTTTTCTCTTACAGTTGCTGATCAGTTTGATACAAAATTAAAGGATAGCGAAGTAGCAAATCTTTCAATGAAGCAAATTGAATCTGACCCGTCAGCAAATAATAAGGTTACAGCAATGTTCTTCAACGGTGTCTATACTACCTCCACAAATAGAAGGTATTAGAAAGTATGAGTAGGATGATGACTTTCATCAGGATATAATTTGAAGGCGGTAGAAGTCATAGAAGTGTCTTATGTTGGTTTCGGTTGGGTTTTATGGCATATCAATCTTTGTGGGTTATTTAATGCAAAAGATTATCTTGTTGAAGAACAACAGTGATACTATTTAACTGAGGGGATAAGGAGGTTCATACCTTCATCCGAAAGTATTTTTTGTCTTAAAGGGGATATAATAGCACGACTGGAGTTCGAACTAGCTTACTTCAAGGCCGCTGTCCAGCACTTTAACCATTTCGCCACGAAGAATCTCCCTCAAGTATTAAAGAAATAGGTATTCACGAAATAAATTTAACACTTAGACAATTTATTGAAACCAGTTTATTATATCCCCGGGAAAAAACAATCAGCTTTCCAAAAACAACTCTCCACAAACTATACCAAAATAACTACCTGAACAGAACTGATGTACTCGAAAAAAAAAGTCTCTCAGTACAACCATTGGTCCATACAATATACATTATGAGTTCTTAAAATAACTGCCCAAAAAATCTATGATATATCTTTGGGAGGTTTATGACAATATATGGATGAGTAACAAATTTCCAGATACATGGAGACAAACAACAGTCATTGCCATTCTAAAAAACAGAAAGGATAATATGAATCCAGATAACTGCTATCCTATTGCCCTGACAAGTTGCCTATGCAAAATCATAGAACGTATGACCAGCAACAGACTTACATGGTTCCTACAATCAAAGGGACTAATCACCAACCTTCAATCTGGATTCTGTTAGAAAAGAGGAACTATAGACCCTTTGGTTCAATAGAAACCTTGATAAGGGAAGCTTTTATTTAAAAAAGGAGCACCTGGTAGTAGTCTTTTTAGATCTGGAAAAGCATATGACTGAATATGGAAAGTTGGCATTATGAGAGATCTACAAAATCTTAGCATAAAAAAGACTACCAGGCTTCCTGAGCAACTTTCTCTGAGAGAGAAACTTCAAGGTTCATATTGTATTCACTCTCTCTGACCTCTACAACCAAGGAAGGAATTCTACAAGGAAGGATCATTGTAGTAACCCACTTTAGTATAAAAATTAATAGCATCATTAAATGCCTTAACTCAGAATAGACAGAGCCCTGTATCTTGACGACATCACAATATGCAACAGATCCAAATACATCCTCATAATAAAACGTTAAGTCCAACTGAATACGGCCGAGATCAATAGATGGGCAACAAACAATAGTTTCAGATTCCCAGTGTGTGCAATTCTGTTCATTTAGGAAAATGCACAACAATCCAGTCATTAACTGAAAGGATCTAAAATACTCATGATATATGAATGTAAATTCCTTGGAATTATATATGAGAGAAAATTGTCTTTTATCTCTCCATTGAAACATCTGTAATCAAAATGCCACATAGTGCTACTGCTCCTATGAGTTATGACCCTCACAGAATGAGAAGCTGATCAGCAAACCCTACTGAAATTGTTCAGGTCATAGATCCGTTCATGACTGGACTATGCTAGCTTTGTATACAGATTAGTCAAGAGGTCCTACCTCAAAAAGCTTGATCCTATACAAAACGAAAGTTTAAGAGCATTTAAAAATTTCTCCAGTGGAAAGCTTACATGCAAAGGTTCTTGAAGCATTCCTACATCTCGGAAGCAAAAACTTACCTTACAATTCTATACAAAACATAAATCCTGCCCATCCAATCTAGCTCCTGATTGTATCTTCAAACTAAAGCTTAAGGATTGTTTTGTAAAAAAAGATAAATCAAGAAAACCTTTTGGCTTTTGGATGAAGCTAATACCGAAAGAATCTAAAATCTCTCACCAATATACACGAAAACATCATCTTGGATTATTAAAAAAATATCAAGTAATCCTTGAACTAAGTGAACTCCCTAAAACAAAACCCCATCCCAGCACTTGCAAAGATAAATTTCACAATATCCTAGAACATCATCCCAAACACCTCTACATCTTTACAAATGTTTCCAAAGACAACAATAAAACAGCATAAAGCTCTTCCAAAGGGAAGCTCCATCTTTTCAGTTAAAGCCTGTGCAATTAGCCTAGCGCTAGACATCATGAAAGTAACCACAAAAACTTTATTACATCCTCAGATTAGCTCTCCGTCATAATATCACTAAAAAGTAAAAAAGATCTCCAAATCCTTAAACTACTGAATAGATTAGACTCCATACCCAACTCTAAAGGGATTCTTATATGTTGGATAACAAGCCAGATTTGAGTGAAGAGGAAGGAAAGAACTAACTGGGCGGCTAAATTGATCCTAAATTTGGCCCCTGATAAATTCAATATTCTATATATTGACTTGAAACCTGAAGTTAGACTTATACAAAATGTCAAAAACGCTGGAATAACAGCATTCACCAGAAGGTCTTCTTAATCAAATCCACTTTGGGAGACTGGAAACTGCCATTTCAGAAAGGAACAAGTCACTATATCTCGATTATGCATTTGTCACACAAGACTTACATACTTGTTTATACTCACTCAAGAACAACAAACTTAATGGCATGTCAAACACCCTGCACAGTTAAACACTTTCACATAGAATGTAAAGCTTTCACTCACATCAGAAAATGTATTTTTAATGTATATTATATGAAATATCTATTTGAAAATATCAACGTAGATGAAGTTCTGTCTTTTTGGAGAGAAATAAAATTATACCAAAAAATATAAAACGGATCAATATCATACAAAGTAACTTTGCTACCTGATTTCCAATGATGCTAACATCTCGTTAAAATTATTAACTACAAAAGTGTAATTGTAAAGGTATGACGTACCTTATTCCCTAACCTCTGGACATAAAATAACCCCAAATGGTTTGATATTATTTTAAAATCTATTAAACCAAACCAAACCAAACCAGCTTATTATATTCATATACTACATTAAGCGTAACTTAGATTTGTCATATAGTCTTACTCTCTACTGGATATTACCCTAAATTGTATCTAATGGTGTGTTTCCAGTTCTGGGAAGTATGGAATCACTCTTTCATTGGCATTACAACCAGGTCCTCTCAGGATCGCTGAGATAGTACCTATTAGGGTCCCATCTAGGCATTAAATAGATATTTTTTAAATTGTTTGTATTGGATATGAGTACTTGATAGCATATGACTGTGTGTGAATTATTTTATTAAGAATAGTTACTTGAAGCTCTGATTGTTTACAAAGGATTATTAATAGTATTGAAACCATTTAAACTGTGTGCAAACAAATGTTTGATATCAAATAGAATATGGGACACTCTCCACTATTTGGATCTCGACACACGAAAAGAGACAAGAAGACTTGAACGTCTAAGCATAAAGATTATATACATATAAATAGAATCTGAAATACGTGCTAGCGACACGACATGTTGATGAATGATGAAATAGAAAAAGTCACTTGAATTCAAATAAGTGTGTATAAATTGCTAGTACGAGGTAGGAAAACTTGATATCATATAACTGTGCAAACAAATGATTATTATTTAATAGAAATAATTACTTAAAACCATATAATTTTGTATGAATTATTTTACTATCAGAAAGGAGTGCTTGAAACCGTAAAATGACGTGCAAATTATTTGTATTACATAGGAATAGTTGATATCATATAACTGTGTGAGAATTATTTGTATTACATAGGAATAGTTGATATCATATAACTGTGTGAAAATTATTTGTATTACATAGGAATAGTTGATATCATATAACTGTGTGCAAATTATTTGTATTACATAGGAATAGTTGATATCATATAACTGTGTGAAAATTATTTGTATTACATAGGAATAGTTGATATCATATAACTGTGTGAAAATTATTTGTATTAGATAGGAATAGTTGATATCATATAACTGTGTGCAAATTATTTGTATTACATAGGAATAGTTGATATCATATAACTGTGTGCAAATTATTTGTATTACATAGGAATAGTTGATATCATATAACTGTGTGCAAATTATTTGTATTACATAGGAATAGTTGATATCATAACTGTGTGAAAATTATTTGTATTACATAGGAATAGTTGATATCATATAACTGTGGGAAAATTATTTGTATTAGATAGGAATAGTTGATACATAATTGTGTGGAAATTATTTGTATTAGATAGGAATACTTGATATTTTATAACCGTGTGCAAAAGGCTCTAAAGAAATCACACAGAAAAGAACCATAAATACAAACGTATGATATGCAATTCCCTAATTTTTATGCATAAAATAACCCCAGACGAGTTGACATGGCGTTAAAATCAATCAAAAAAGTCTTGATCTGCGAGACTAGCATGCTAACCATTACAACATGGCAAGGCCTCCTAAATCAATTGTTAAGCGTATGATAATCAAAATAGACTGTCTTCTTGTAGCAGAATTCCCACGGCCCAGCGGTTAGAGTGTTCGCCAATGGCCCGGGAGACCAAGGTTCAATCCCAGGTCGAGTCATACCAAAGACTTTAAAAATGGAACTTGATACCACCTTGCTTAACACTCAGCATTATAAGGTACGGTTCAAGGGTAAAGTGGAGCAATCCAGGGAATGGAGTAGCGCCCTCCCCTACACCTTGGTGTAGTAGCTATCGAAAAGGGAGCCTTCGGGTCACCCTCGACTATGGTCGCTAACTTTTACTAAAATATAATAGGTAGATCACTATCATGCATGGCTGGCCAACATAAAAGATGGAGGTCTGAGTGCGCTGGTTACTCCTAAAGTTATTTTATTTACTTCCTTAGTTTTCCTTTTATGGGAAAGTTCCTATAAAACTTATTTTAAAACTTTATCATCGATTATTATCACTGATTAAAGTTTGTTTGGTTTTTTTTCGGTTTTTTACTTCTTAGTCGCTATTTCAAGTCTTTTTAAAACCCTGTTGATAATAATAACAACACATTAATAGAAATATCCTTATTTTACGAAACAAGACTTTATGGTCATTGAATCGATTTATTCTAATTTCACCGTCTTTAGTTGTCTTACATTAGAGAAAAATAAAAGAGGCGCTCGTGGCGTCAAGGTTATCGTTGTTGTAAATGAACTCGGTGACCTGAGTTCAAATACTGAACAAAACTTGGGAAAAGCGGGAATTTCTCTCTTCTCCCCACCTCAAATATGAGTAACTAGTAAGGTAGACTGGGTAGCATCAACCAGTCAGGCAGAAGAAAAATTATTACAAACAAGTTGTATTCCGTTTAATAATTGTGTCACATCTTGCCCGAGGTAAGTAAAATCTTTAGATAAAAAAAACCCCAATATATAATGCACAAAGCAATTCAATTCGAAATAGCAAGTTGGGAGACCGGGGTTCAATCCCAGTTCGAGTCTTACCAAAGACTCAAAAAATGGTACTTGATGCTGCCTTGCTCAGCATTATAAAGTAAGGATCGAGGGTAAAGTGGAGCAATCCAGAGAATGGAGTACCGCCCTCTCCTACATCTTGGTGTAGTAGCTATCGAAAAGGGAACCTTCTGGTCACCCTTGACTTAGGTCGCAAACTTTACTTATATTATTTTTGATAAGTAAGTAAAATTAGCGACTGTAGTCGAGGGCGATCAGAAGGCTCTCTTTTCAATAGCTACTACATCGAGGTTTCGGGGAGGGTGCCACTCCTTTCCCTGGATTGCCACACTTTAGATATCTATAGTATATGGAAATTGATAATTAAATAAGGAAAGAAAAAGAAAATAATAATTTTAAAAAAATAAAATAAAATAATAATAATAATAATTTTTTTTTTTTTAAATAATAATAATTATTTTCTTTTTCTTTCCTTATCTAATTATCAATATCCATATACTATAGATATCTATAAATATAACCACTGAAATTCAATTAGCGGGAATCCTCCTAGCTATGAAAGATTTGTATGACTATTTTCTGATTTTTTTAAATTTAATATTGTGCTAGACTTAGTAAAACACTATCCATCCGTCTCTGACTGCTCCTATCTATCTATCTATCTATCTATCTATCTCAGTCTGTTCATATCTATCTATCTATGAGTACGCGTGTATGTTTAGACTCCGATGTCATTAAGTGTCGCTATGTTAATATTTCGACGATCTGTATCGACTATAAAATGTGACTGTTGGAAGTTCTTTTTTATAAGTCTTATATCTAATTAAAAACAGAGTAGGAATGTTTACTGTCAACAATCGACTAGTTATCAGAATCACAGTTGTAATAAAAATTCTTTACAGTGGTCATTTAGGGCAAAGTGTGCATAGTTGATGAGAGAAATGAAATTTGTCTATGCGTTTTTATATGTGTTTATATAAGAAAGAAGTTGACGACACATAAAAATGTCTGAAATATCGATAGATAAAAACGTGCGACAAAAACTAATCGATATGCTAATTACGGCAATTATTTATACCAGTGGAATTCTAAACTTACAACACCGAACTTTGTTCTCTTTTGTGATGAGTTATAATTTAATAAACGTCTTCAAGAGGTTAATGTTTATTATGACCGGAAAACTCATAGGAAAAAAGTTCTGAAAAAAGTTATAGTTAAATTTGGTTTTTGACGCGAAGATTTTCGGCAAGATGTCCATTTTACGTAGTTGAAGAAACAGATAAAAATTCAATTTAGCTAATCTGATGGATAGAAAATGAGGGTCTAGTTTAGCATTATATTTACATTATAAATCAAACATCAGGCTAAAAATTTTCAAATTTTCAAAAACTAATGTACAAAAAACATACACCAGAGGAACATTAGTAAGAAAATATGTTGACTGTACCTCTAACCTTCTTGAGGATGTGTATGCGATAACACAGCAACAGACAAAAATGATTGGTTTGTTGTTGTTTTTTACAGCATGACATCTCTTACGTTTTCAATGCCAAATGATTTATTTATCTATTTACAAAAAATCAAATGATTTTAAGTCACTACTCCTATTTAATAATAATCACTATCATTGAGGATTTCGTAGATGCACCAATACAGGGATTCGAGGAACACATTAAAAAGATTAAAAAATGACTAATTACAGCAGTTAGTAATAATAATGGAAACATAAGGACAAACAATAAAACAACAAAAACTAAAAAACAAAAAAGGGAAGGAAAACAACTGTACGGATATGCTAAGCGACAAACTGGCGAAATATCACACAAAAAGTCCTGAACATGGCTAAGAAAGGGAAATCTCAAGAGAGAAACCGAATCTCTTATGATAGCCGCAGAAAATAATGTCATAAAGCGAAAATTGTTAATTCACAACAGAATAGCAAGTATAGGTTATGTGACGACAGAGATAAGACGGTTAATCACATAATAAGCAAATTCAGCAAACTAGCACAAAAGGACTACAAAATAAGGTACGACAAGATGGGAAAGGTGATCTACTGGGAACTGTGTAAGAGATTAAAGTCTAACCATACTAGCAAATGGTGAATACACAAACCAGAATCTGTTCTAGAAAATCAGGCGTCTAAAATTCTCTGGGATTAGGAAATTAAAACGGATTACCTAATCCCGACCAGAAGAGCAAGTCTCATGTTAATTAACAAGAAAAAAAAAAGAACTTGTTATCTAGTGGATTTTACCGTTCCCACGGAGCACAGAGTGAAAATGAAAAGATTAACACATATTTTGACCTTCCAAGAAAACAAACAAAAAAAACTGTGGAACATGAAGATGATGATGATACCAATTGTAATTGCTACGCTTGGAACGGTCCCTTAAAGACTTCGAAAGGAGATTGGAGGAAGTGCAAATTAGTGGAAGAATAGAAACTATACAGACTACAACAATATTAAGATCGGCTAGAATACTGAGAAGAGTCCTGGGGATACTTGGTGTCACTCAGACTCCTGTGAAAGACCACTAACTATCACTGGTGAGAAAACCTCGCAAGAATAATGATGATAATAATAATAATAATGAAGAAGTGAAGTTGGCGACCGTAGTCGAGGGCGACCAGAAGGCTTCCTTTTTAATAGCGACTACACCGAGGTGTAGGGAAGGGCGCTACTCCTTTCCCTGGATTGTTCCACTTTACCCTTGATACGTACCTTATATTGCTGAGTGTTAAGCAAAGCGGCATCAAGTACCATTTTTAGAGTCTTTGGTATGACTCGACCTGGGATTGAACCCAAGTCTCCCGGGCCATTGGCGAACACTCTACCCACTTGGATAATGAGCCAATAATAAAAAAAATAATAATAATAATGTGCAATGCTGATAATGAAAATGGAAAAAGAGAAAGCACAAAGGAATAGAACTAATTAATCAGGAAAGTAACAGAACATTTAGAGAAAAAGAAAATTACATGTACCTTAAAATATTAAAGCAGACACCATCAAACAAATAAAAACAAAAGAAAAAGTAAGAAATAGTACCTCAGGTGAACAAGAAAACTTTTCGAAACCAAACTGTGCTGTAGAAATCTCATCAAAAGAATAAATACCTGAGCAACCTTCCTTGGAAGTTAATTTGGACGATTCTTAAAATGAACAAGGGAAGAACTTTGACAAATGCACCAAATGACAAGGAAAATGATGACAATGCATTAGGTCTTACACTCGAGAAATTAGAGTATCAAGAAAAAAAGGAGGAAGAGGACTTACCAGCACTGAGGGCTGCATAGATGCGAAATTTGAGGACTTGAGGAATATACAAAAAAAGAGCAAAGAAAGACTAATTGCAGCAGCCATAAACTGCAATGTCATCATCAGGACAAACAGTAAAAAAATAATCTAGAAAGCAAAAATGAGAAGAAAATCAAATGTATGGATACTTTAAGAGACAAATTAGGGAGATTGCACAGAAGATGGCCGGGACATAGCTAAGAAGAGAAAACCTCCAGAGAGAAACAGAATCTCTTTTAATAGCAACACAAAATAATGCCATGCAGACTAATTATATCAAGGTAAAAATTAATAATACGCAACAGAATAGCAAATGGAGATTTTATGGTGACAGAAATGAAACGCGAATGCAAAAGGAATACAAGACTAGACACGACTGGGTGAGAAAGGTGATCCACTGGGAATTATGCAAAAGATTAAAATCTAACCATGTTGACAAATAGTATTTGCACAAATATGAATCTGTCCTAGAAAATGAGATGCACAAAATTCTCTGGGACTTTGATATACAAACGGATCACCAAATCTCGGCCAGAACACCGGACCTAGAAGGAAAAAATAATTTGTCATCGAGAGGATTTCGCTGATCCAGCGAACCATGCAGTAAAAAGGAAAGAAAGCGAAAAGATAGACAAATATTTGGATTTTGCCAGAGAGCTAAAAAAAGCTGTGGAACATGAAAGTGTCGGTGATAGCATTTGTAGTTTGTGCATTTGGAACGATTCCCAAATGGCTTAGAAAAACAATTGAAGGAATTAAAAAACATAGAAAGGATCGAGACAATACAGACCATAACATTGTTGAGATCAAATAGAATACTCAGAACAGTCCTGAAGATCTGAGGAGGCTTGCTGCCACTCGGACTCCAGTGAAAGGCCGCCAGTTAGAAATGGAGCATAAAACTCGCAAGAAGCGAAATAATTATTATAAACAAGTATAACTTTAAGTAAATTATTCTTAACACAAGTAACTATTCTTAGAACAATTTGCAAACACATTTATGGTTCAAGTATTCCTATCTAATACTAATAGTTTTCAAATAGATATATTTGACTCTAACAGATATCACCTCTACGGGTCAAAATAAACCTGGTAATAATGGCAACGAAACAATGACTATACGCTACCCCTAACTCTAGACCTGGAACCTCATCACTGAATGCAGTCTGGTATCATTCCTATGACGCTATTTTGTGAAGAGATCTTACCTCTCTGCAAGGGGTGCAGACTCATCGACAGGATGAAGAAGTATTCTTCAACCGCTGCAGTAGAGAATCGAATTCACTGTTATAACTATTGAGATAAACCTTTATAAGAGAATATTCCTTATCGTATGTTTGAACGGAAAAATGACAACGCTTCATACCAGAATTTCAGAAAAAGATTGATTTATTGACATTCATAAAATCATGTCAACAGAAATCAATTTTTGTTTTGGTGCTGTTTAAAAAGTTTCGTTTCAATAATGCATCGAAAGAAATACAGTATTTGCAATAAAACTCCAATTTACCTGTCGTAAATTGGAATGAGTCAATTATCTTTATATTAAGATACTTGTACCTATCATTCGTGTGTGTCACACGGGAAAAGTGGAGAATAATACAAGTAATATTTTATGGATATTTTTTATAGCAATCTAGACGAGCAAACATTCACAAGTGCGTTCGATTCTCATTGGGTGCTACATTCATACGGTTTTGTGCCATATCTAAGCAAAAAGTTTAGAAAAATTACTACCAAAGGAAATGTTCAGATAACATTTTTTTTTTTTAATCACAGGGAATTTGCAAAAGTACGCAAGTAAATGAAACTTTCCAAAGGAAGGAAACACTACGAAATGGAAATCTTACTTCATAATGACAAGATAATAACATGAATATGAATATAATATAATATGAATCCTTGTTCTGTGCGTGTTACTAATACACCGAGGAAGAGTAATTTGTTTACTTGCTCTTTCTCCACAGTGAACTCTATAGATGGTCGGATTGAGTTCATGTGATCAAGTAATGCCTGAACATCTTCCTGGTGAGGCCAGAGAATGAATGTGTCATCTACGTATCTAAGCCACATAGTAACACGCACAGAGCAAGGATTCAGGTCATCTGTATATCGTAAGCCCACCTTCACCGGACAGTACCTCAATTGCTACTCTCATCATCTATATACGGTAAAGAACGGAATAGTCTGTTGCTTACAACATCGAGCAAAAACCATTAGTAGCGATACTGATGCATATCCAGAAGAAATGATTAGTCTGAGACACAACTTCCATCGTAACAACTACCCAGAGAGCATAATATCGGCCCAAGAAACCTAGATAGAAGGATAGAGGACAATACCCGAAAACTCACCACGGTATGTCTGCCCTATGTCAAAGGATTAGCCGAAAGGATCCAAAAGATGTGTAGTCCATCTGACATCAGGACAGTATTCACAAGTGGTTCAACTCTCCCGAGATATCTCTTCCGGATCAAGTCACCAACGGAATTCAACATGATCAAGAACTGTGTTTACTCCATCCCTTGCTGTTATGGTAAAATATACAAAGTTGAGACAGGTTGCCCACTAAAAATAAGGCTAGAAGAACATCGATAGGCAGTAGTACGAGGTGAGATTGAAAAGTCGGGTATGGCGGACCATATATTGAAGAAAAAGGGAAACCATCAGCCCTTATGGGATGAAGTTGAAATAATTGATTGGAGGATTAGATGCTTAAGGAATCAGCACATATGTTGGGCTACAATGACCTACTGAGTAGACCAAGTATAGAGATGAATACAATATGGGAACCGATAATTAAAAAGGTTAGATGAAAAAAAGATCTGAATATGAACACAGGTAAGAAAAAATCATACTTAATAGTAGTAATCCTAGTCAAGTAAGAACATGAAGTTTATAAGTCCAAAAAATTCACTCTGAACTGTCCAGCAGAACACATAGCGTAACGGTTATAGGCGTTGGTTCCATAAGCTTCTAAGGAAACAATTATCTGGAGATTGCTGGTTCAATCCTGATTGCAGGCGAGTAACAATACAGGAATACTTAACACTTGTACCCGGTTATGGCTTCCGGAATCAGAACAAGCGACACCCGTGGATTTGTAGGGAACGAATAAATAAAAAAATTTTAAATTAAATTAAAAAAAAAAAAAAGAAAGAAAACTATTAAATTTGCAGAAACTCCCAGAGGTCTCTAACAGGAAAGGAGATGACACATGCGTAAAAGAAAAAAAGTTATTCATCTTGACAAAGGGGGCGATATTATCTTTCTCTTTCAGGCAGTGTCCGTCGAACCAACAACACCATTTTGCTGTCTGGTGTTTTGGGCACCACGCTTACGTCTTGGGACGTAGCGTCGGTTAGTCCCTTTCACCCAGTAGCAGCCCTCTCTCGGTCTCTCTGAAATATACAAGACCTCACTACTGAAACTATAAACTAACCCTTACCGGACTTTGACAAAACTTCCAAAAGAAAACTAACCCTTATGGAATCCCGAAATACCAAATGCGGACACCTACATACATAAAACGAATTAACGTATTTTTGACACCTTAACTGGGGGATTCACCCATTTCAATGTATTCAGGAAAAACTCCCTCATCCACGGAATGGTTGTTGAACTAAAGGAAAAGTATAAAAGAAACGTCTTCGTCTCTTATCTGTCCCGTCTTTTCTTTTTGTATAATTCTTTTTGGGACTTCCTTGGGCAAGGCATTACACCGACTAACTAACGTGGGGGTAAAATATAATATAACCAAAATATGGAGTCAGATATCTAACGCCAACATAACCAACGTAATACCAACGCTACCAACGAAATACCAACACTAGTAACGAAATACCAACACAACCAATGTAATACCAGCGCAACCAAAGTAACAACAACGTAACATAAGCCTAAACCCCACAGATTCAATAAAGGATGTAGTTCGAAGTTCCGTGTAGGTTCCCGAGTTCGACAAATACCTGAAGAAACCCGGAGGACATATCGGCCGAAAAGTTGTGGAAATTATAATAAAGATGAAGACAGTAGTCCGAAAACCCTTAAAAGTATCAAGCTTCGTCTCAGAAATTTAGACAACTGATGACTATTACGTTTGATACAAGTGACCAGAATATGAATACATTTTCAATAAAAAGAAAAACAGAAATAAATTCAAATATATATTATAATGATTCAATTTTTTATGTATGTTACCGTAATAGCAAGAAAAATGTTACATCCCGTCAAAACTTCTTTTAATGAAATTGTGTTAAAATGCTCTAATTTGGCAATATCCAATCAAGTGTGAAACTTAGTAATAAGAGTATAGGGTTTTCGTTTACACTCATCAAAGTCATCATTATTTCTAAAGGGAGATCATCATTAAATTATATTTATAGAATTCATTTGTTTTTAAATTTTGAAATTGATTATAGTATAAATTCTACAAATAGGAGCTTAATGGCCGTTTTGTGGGGGGATATATTTTTCTCATCGCAGTCAGTCTAGTTTTATTTGTTTTTATTTTTTTATCCAATCTGCTTTTTTCTTTTCCTTTTTCCTTTTTTTTTTTATATAAAATCTGTTAATGTCATATTTTAAATTTGAATTATCCTTCTTATTTAATATTTGTCAAAGTGTATATCAACCCACACAGCTAGTCGGGATATGGAACAAAATATAGATTGAGAGATTACTGAATATGCGTCTACAGATGAGCGACATTCAACAAGTACCCACCTTGTATTCGTTTCGTGATAAGAAGTTATATGTCCAAATTCATTGAATGGGTGTATTTATTTCTGAAAAGATTATTTTGCTAAGAAAAAAATGTGATAATATCTTCAGTCAGTTACCTTTCCCCGACTTAATCTTATGAAATATCTATATATTTCAACACCAACAATTCAAAATTATAACAATCAAACAAAAGCTGCTTGCGTTCTTTAATTATTCTTGTTGGTCGTCTAACATTTTGAATTATGAATACTGTTTCATCCAATGAAAAGCTGCGGTGACAACTGGGATTATTTGAAGACAATTATACCAAACTTAGTTGATGTGAGAGATAAAGATTGTTATTCGATTCAAGTACCTGAAATTCGTCCTTCCTCCTCAATATAGAACGATTAAGGTCACTATTGTTCAAGGAAAGACCTACATATTCAGGTGCTGGAAGGAGAAAAAATTACATTTACGAGTTTAACATTACAATTTCCACCTATCTGTCATTCTCCCGATAAAACAAAATTTGCCACTTTTTCTCCTTACAAACTAAATCGAAATGATAGGTCTGCGAACATTATGAAGAGAGAAAGAAAAAACAAACTAATAAATAAATAAAATAAATAAAATAAAACATCGGAAAGCAGATACGCGTAAAATGTTACGCTGAATAATTCAAATAACAGACCGCCCTGTCTGGTGGGCTTAGAATACACTGACTATCCCCTGAAACGGAGTAAGAACTGCCCCCACCCCGAAAGGAGTGTCCAGAGTTGACACAAAACTTAATCTGATTTAGTTCTGGCGATCTAGGGTATTTAGGACACTCCTTCATTGCCATTTCTCCTTAGTCCACTTTAACTCTGATTGGTAGTTGCTGTTAGGGTCCCATATATGGATCAAATCGATCTGTTTGCAAATTATTCCCATTCAATTGGACCGTGAGCTAAAAAATAAATAAATAAATAATTTTTTTTTAAAAAGGCTTAAGATACAACTACACACTAAATGTAAATATGAGTGTACAATGAAATCTATTCTTTAACCTCTAGGCACAGAATAACCCTAGGCATGTTGACATACCGTTAAAATCAATCAAATAACAGAATGATATATCAATTTGAAAATGTTTATTCATAATAATGACTATATTCTAAATTTTCAATTGTTTTTTCTTATTTGTCAATAATTATTTGTTTGCACACAGTTATATGATATTAAGTATTTCCCATCTAATTCTAATAATTTGCATACAGTTAAATTGTTTCAAGTATTCCTATCTTATACTAATAATTTGTACTCAATTACATGGTTTTAAGTAACTATTCCAATGTAATAATTTGTTTGCACAGAGTTACATGGTTTCAAGTATTCCTATCTGTCACCAATAATTAGCAAGTAACTATATGGTTTCAGTAATTGATAAAACTAAAAGTTAGTAAATAATAGCTTCAAGTGACTCTTCTTAATAATTTGCATAAAATAATATCATATCGAGTATTTCTATTAAATACGAATAATCTTTAAACAGATTGATTTAACCCATAGATGGGACCCTAACGGGTATTACCAATCCAAGCCAGAGGGAGCCTGAAAGTAATGGCAATAAATGGGATACTCTTTCCCCACCTCACCCCCTGCGATCTCCAGAACTTGAGCCCTACGACTGGATACAGTTTAGTCTCGTACCCAGTCTTTTCCTTTGAAATTTTCTTCTAATTTTTATCCTAGTCAGCTGGGGCTGTAGAATACACAGACTGTATCTGCTGAGGGATAAAACTCCCCCACTGAGTGCCTTGGATATGACATTAAACTATGGCTCGAGTAATGCTGGAGCTTTGGGAAATGCTGAGTAACCCTTCCTTGCCATTTCTCCCAGGTCCACTCTGGCCCAGAGTAGTAACACCTGATCGGGTCTTATCTATGTGTCACATAGAACTAAACTGTGTAATTACACTAAATTGAATTGTTTGAAATTAACTGTTTTTACATTTAACTGTGTAAACAAATGTAATACTATCGTTTGCACGGTACCATTACCAAATATACTGCACGGCACCAAATGTGATACTAGGGTTTGGGTACGGTTACCAAATGTAACGCTATCGTTTGGGTACGGTACAAAATGTAACAATATCTTGGCACTGCACCACTGTAACAATATCGGGGTCACGTCTCCCAAGCGCCAAATGTGGAGTACTTCTCCATTGATATTATTCCCAGGTTCACTCTTATTCGGGGTCGATAGGGCCCCATTTGTAGGTCAAATAAATCTTTTATCGACCCATTGGCATAATGGTTAGAGTGATAGCCAATGGTCTGAGAGATTGGGGTTCAATCGCAGGTCGAGTCATATCAAAGACTAAAAAATGGTACTTGACGCCTCCCTGCTTAACACTGAGAATTAAAAGGTACGGATCAAGGGAGAGTGGAGAAGTCCAAGGAAAGGAGTAGTGCCCACCTCTACATCTCGGTATAATAGCAATTGAAAAGGAGGCCTCCCAGTCACCCTCGACTGAGGTCGCCAATTCACATCTATTCAAAAGTTATTTGTATTCAATAGGAATACTTGAAACCATATAACTGTGTGCAAATTATTTGTATTGAGAATAGTTACTTGAAGCTTTAATTATTTACTAAGGATTATTATTATTATTAGTTACTTGAAACCATATAACTGTGTGCAAATTATTTGTATTGAGAATAGTTACTTGAAGCTTTAATTATTTACTAAGGATTATTATTATTATTAGTTACTTGAAACCATATAACTGTGTGCAAATTATTTGTATTAAGAAAAGTTACTTGAAGCTTTAATTATTTACTAAGGATTATTATTATTATTATTAGTTACTTGAAACTATATAAGAGTGTGCAAATTATTTGTATTAAGTTGGTGACCTTTGTCGAGAGAAACACGAAGGCTCCCCTTTATAATAGCTAGTACACCGAGGTGTAGGGAAGGGCGCCACTTCTTTCCCTGGATTGATCCACTTTACCCTTGATCTGTACCTTATAATGCTGAGTGTTAAGCAAGGCGACATTAAGTACCATTTTTGAGTCTCTAACCATTATGCCAGTGTCCGGTTTTAACCTGACCATTAGCCTAATGTTTGCCAATGGTCCGGGAGACCGGGGTTCAATCCCTGGTCGAGTCATACCAAAGACTCAAAAATGGTTCTTGATGCCGCCTTGCTTAGCACTCAGCATTATAAGGTATGTATCAAGGGTAAAGTTGAGCAGTCAAGGGAAAGAGTAGCGCCTTCCCCTACACCTTGGTGCTGTAGCTATCGAAAAGGGAGCCTTCGAGTCACCCTCGACTACGGTGGCCAACATTACTTTACTTACTTATTTGTATAAAGAATAGTTATTGAACCTTTTAATTATTTACTAAGGTCAATTATTATTAGTTATTCGAAACCATATAACTCTGTGCAAACCAATAACTATTATTAAATAGAAATAATCACTTTGAAGTATATAATTATTAGTATTAGGTAGAAATACTTGAAACCATAAAACTGTCGATAAATCATTTGTATTCAAACGGAATATTTGATGCCATGTAACTAAACAATTTGTATTTATAATAGTTACTCGAAGTTATAATTGTTTACTAACTTACTATTAGATAGGAATACTTGAAACCATATAAATGTATGCAACTCTTAAACACAAAAAAGTAAATATGAATGAACAATGAAGGCAATTCTCAAGCCTCTCAGCATAAAATAACCCTAGACGGGTTGACATGCTGTTAAAATCAATCAATCCATCAATCAATCTTTTTTTATCCCTGGTCTAAAATTTACATCTTTATTCATGCATCTTGTTTGCTTTTCTTCATTCCCTCGTATTTTTCTGACTATCTCTCGACGTTTCTGTCTCTCCAAATTTTAACATAGCTATAAACTATTTTCTTTTTTCACGGCACTCCCTTCTTTGAAATGCGTGTTATTTGTGGCTCATACAACGAAACTACAACTAGTTGTTGACCTCATTCTGGTTAAGTTTTACCTCTAAACATCACAAGTCTATTCTTTTATCCTTGTGATTCTCTTAACTATTTCAGCGTAACGTATTCAATTTTTTATTTCAACGAAATTCCTAGGAAGCGCTTCCCATTAAGTAAAACCCATACAAGCTTAAAACTCTACCAAGCTAGACTTGCAAACCTTTACTAGTGAGTTCGAGTCTCATTAGGTGCCCTATTCATATGGCCTTGTGCCACATCTAAGCAAAAAGCTGAGTAAATTACAAAAAGCTTAAAACTCTAAACAAACAAAAGTAAAGAAAAAGTGAATTAACGATAACAAAAATGGTTTTAAAATACAAAAGGTGTTTATAACATTATAAAAATTAATCAAAATGAAAATAGTTGATGATGAAGCAAAAAATCAATTTAAAAAAAACGAAGAGTGATGTTTAGAAAACATACACACATCATCATCATCACGAACTCCTTTGATTCTCTCTCTCTCTCGCTCTCTCTCTCTCTCTCTCTCTCTCTCTCTCCCTCTCTCTCGCCATCCGTCTCTATAGAACATTGTTCTTAGTAGGTCCTCTAGACAGCATCTAGTGTCAGCACTCTAAGTTTTTGCTGGTCGGCCAACATTGCTATGTCTATGTGTGGGAATCCAAAGAGAACATTTTTGGATATTTTGTGAGATAGGAGGCAAGTGGCCATACAGCTACTGTTTTGAGAAATGCTGCTTCTAGGATTTATTCAAACCCGATGTAGACATATGTAAATAGTTTAAGACTATCTAAATACATCTGGGATTATAAAGAAAAATATGAGAAGGAATCAGAAATTAAATAGTGTATAATTTTAATCAGGGTTCGTAAAATCATATATTGTCTCTAAAAGAAGCGAAATGCCGCCATGAATTTAAATATTTACTTGGCAGTTTAGCGCCGGATAGTTATATGAATCAAAAAAGGTGAAAAAAAAGTTTATAAGAGACCATATTTGTTGAGTTGAAAAAAATCAGGCGTGTTGAATATTAGCTCATCCGGGCATTGAAAGTATGAAACTCTGAATCGTGAATTTTTTCTGTTTTATATGTATACTTATATAAGAAGAAAGTAAGAGAGGAGGAATCTGCTTCAATGAAAGAGAGACCTCTAACTAGATTATATGAAGGGTACATAAATAGGAAATGCATAGATTTTGCTATGAATACATATTTTAAAAAAACGACCTGTCGACTATGCGAGTAGATTAGGAGATTGAAAGTCAGCCAACCAATAGTGTCGATGTTAAGTTAGCTTCAGGGGGCATATGATGTTTGTGCGATCGGAAATAGTCTGGCAAATTCATTGAAAGAAGAAACTCAATCCCTCATTCAACATTTCATTCTCTCTCTAACGAAAATTATAAATAAAGTGAGGAGTCAATGAACAAAAACTAAAGATGTTTAAGTTGAATTTGACGGTCCTTTCATTAAAATGACAATCACCGGCATCTAAGGAAATAGGAAAAAGAAGCATTATTTTTAAATTGGTATTCTAAGATGAAGATGTAGTTTATATAAAGAGGTGATGATGGTTTATTTAGATCTCCACGCGGCTAAAATGGGACACAAGGTCAGTTTAGTGAATAGGATATCATTCAGGAATCAAGACTCAGGCTAGGCGTTAAAAAAGTTCGCAAATAAGTGATGATGATGTTTCAAAATAATACTATACAACTTATGCCTCGGAATAGTTGTTATAATTGCTATAACACTGAAAGCGAATAGTCACCAAAATGCAAAAAGATAAGTTATTACAATACGGAAGTGGAGGTTGGGGGGTTTGTGACCCCACCCCCTATAAAACTGATAGATTTCTTGGTTATCTAGGTTGTATGTTAAATAGAGTGGCTGATTTTCGAGGAGACAAGCGTTTACGTGTGCAGAGAGCGAGCGAACCTTTCAAAGAGTCGTTTCTAACAAGAACGAAGGAGATATCCCTCATGTTTTATCTTTTTCTTCTTTCCCATCAGATGATTAGCCATTAATGACATGACAGTCGTCGGTGAGTACACCATGAACCTCAAAGGGATGCTGTTTTCACGTTGATTCGTTTTTTCCAAACTGCTAATGTCTCCCATGGAACTCTATGTTTGGCTCTTAGTTTAGTTGGTATGCATTCTGCTGAGAGGAATAAGCCGCATAATTCAGAGAGCTGTTTATCCATTTCTTATTTATGAGGATGTAATCTATCTGCTCTTAACCATTATTTGCGTTGGTGTAGATCCATAGTTCCTTTTCTAGAATTAGTATTAAGGCATGTTAGTCCGTTTTAAAGTGAAAATTCTGATAGATTTTCCCCAGTTCTATTTGACGAGTTGTGTAAGAAAAATTTGATGTTTTCGTCTTTACCTATTTGAACAGTCATGTCTCCACCGATGATTAGAAATTTGTGTTTGGGAATGCAACGGACAAGAAAGGATAGTTTGTTGTAGAAGACGATCAGGTCCGTTTCATCATTATTCACTGCAGCTGGAGGAGATTACTTCGAAGGGGACTAGAATTTCATGTGTGTACTATCAATAAAAGTACCCACATGAAAAAAGTTTGGAAACTTATCGTATGCACCTCGTATATATATATATATATATATATACGAGGTGCATAAATACATTTATATATATATATGTATTTATAAAAGTAAAGTTGTTGACCGTAGTCGAGGGCGACCCGAATGTTCCCTTTTCAATAGCTACAACACCGAGGTGAAGGGAAGAGTACTAATCCTTTCACTGGATTGCTCCGCTTTACCCTTGATACGTACCTTAAAATGCTAAGTGTTAAGCCAGGTGTTATCAAATTCCATTTTTTGTGCCTTTAGTATGACTCGATGTGGGATTGAACTCCGGTCTCCCGGGCTATTGGCGAAAACTCTACCCACTCGTTTTTAGAATAAAATGTCCAAAACTAGAAATACTTCTTTTAAAAATACCGGCTGATTGGCCTTGTATATATAAAAGAAGAGTTTTTAATTTTGGACTTCTATATGTTTTTACTTTTTATTTGTTCTTTTTGTTTTTTGTTGGTTTTTTTTGTTTTGTTTTTTTTATTTTTTTTGTTTAATGGTATATCAACATTCGTGGGTTATTTCATGCCAAAGCTATCTTTGCAGAAGAACAGTAGTCATAATATTCAGCCAATAGTTGGGAGGGGATATAAGGGAGGGGTTCATACTTTTTCCCAGAATCTGAAAGGAAACACAAATAACGAGAGTAGATTTCGAACTTGTTTGTCTTGCACGTTATGCACTACACCTCTCTCTCTCTCTCTCTCTCTCTCTCTCTCTCTCTCTCTCTCTCTCTCTCTCTTTCGTTACAGAGTTTGTTTTTTTTTAATGCTGTTGAGTTTTTAATCCTAAAGAATACCTAATAATACTTGTAATTAGAGTATGGCTATCTATATGTAACGATCCAATGGTGTCAAGCAATACCATTGTCTGAATTTTTTTAAATCAAGAAAGACAGTGCACAAAGTCAGTAAACTTCAATAACTTGTCTCCATAAAGAAGGACCAGCCGACGTCAATTAGGTTTTATTGGAGCTACAATATCTAAACCAGAACATCCTTCTCCTGAACAGATGCTTTTAAAAATGCTTGGGGGTCTATCACTCACAGTTTTACATCAGAACATTTTCTCTTTGATGAATATCAAAATCTTGGTATCCATCACGGCATAGACTAAATGACCGTTGACTCTACAATGTTGTATATTGACCTCCGACCCGGCCAAGCTGTCAAAATAGGAAATGCACCAGTGTAAATAACAGGTGCATCCGGTCGAGGAATATCAGGATATAACCTTGACCGTGGATGGGTTGAATTGAGTGCGAAATTGTGACGCTCGCAGGAAGAAGTTTGGACGTCAAATTATTATATAACTCAGTGCACAGGAAGTTCAATCAGTTGGAGAAAAGATGCTGGAATGAGGAACATGTCCCAGAGAGGCTGGGCCCCCAGGCCCCCGGTTGAGCAGCCCAGGAGAACGGGAAAGAAACGCTATTATGGCCATAAGAGTGGGGGTCAATATGTTGTAGTTCTGTTCAGCCTCCAACTCACCTCTCCCACAGTAAAACTTTTAGTAACCCTTTCGAACCCTTTTAAATAAAGTGAGAGATGTATTTTTCTAAAGAACTGTGTCGCTCGTCTTTATTGTGTCGTTATGATTCTGCATGCATCTGCATATGTGTACGTATAGTTGTTCATGGCTATACAACAAACAAGAGAAATCCTCCTCCTTTTGATAATCTTATTGTAAGGTCTTTCGAATAATGCTGCTGATATCTACTATATATGGTCAAATGATTGATGACGAAAATGGTTTCCCCACCTCTAAACTTAACATGAGGAAGGTGATTGGAAACCCAGTGGTATATATATATATAAAGGCTTTTTACTACATATGTTCTCTAGCGAAAGCAACAAACTGGAAACATACACGAATGTAAAAACGAAACAAATTTATAATTCTTTTTAAAAAAAAATACCAATCTTTACGTAGACTAATTCATTTAAAAACATTTTCCCTCTCTTTGTACCTACAACGAAATTTTTTTTTAGATAGATAGATAGATAGATCAAACTTGATCTGATAACCACAGGCGAGAGACTGACAGGCACTAAGTGCCGTTGATACAGTACATCTACACTATCCTACCTTAGATCTACATATGCTCTATCATCAATATTGAGCACTGTTTATTTATAAATATAGTAAACCACACACACACACACAAACGTATATATATATATATATATATATATATATATATAAGTAATTAGTGTTTCATACATAAGTAGATTATGTTTATCAAGTGCACTTATTGGAGTTGTGTTGAGATCTGTGGAAGTCATGCAATTAATTCCTGTAATCTTGCAGGAGACAGTTGCTATGACGACTTCCAGATTGGAAGGAAGAAATTCTAATATCCACTGTATACATCTTTGATAACAACTGGACCAGGCGTATAAGTTTCCTTGGCAACTGACCGAATGTAGATACTAAGGCCACTTTTGTAGTCACAAGAACAAATGATGCATTGAAAGAAACAATAAAGATGAAGAAATGATAAAGTAATTAAGTTGTTGTTATTTACATCTTTTTTTTAAATAAAATAAAATATCGTTTTACATTATAAAATTCTGAGTCATGATTTTCTGTTGTGAGAAACGCCACTTGAAGAACAAAACTAATGACCTTGGCTTTTATCGATGAAAATAATGTATTGATTATCTTAAATGAAAAAAGCGGAAATATTATGTTTGCACACACGTAAAAATGAATAAGACAGTGGCGGTTTAAAGTAAAATATTTTTTGTTTTTAAGGCTGCGACGTGGTGGGAGGGGGAATAGATTAGAGTTAGATAATTCCAGATTTTATGGAAGGCCACATCCGTGGAACAACCAATAGTGGGAAAAGTTGGGTAGAGAAGAATACGATTTACGACACATTTCATTTTTCAAGTTTTTTTTTACAAAGATCCAACTTGATTAGTCTCAACTTTCATGCATAACATTATTTTAACCCGGAATACATTAGTTGATATATTTTTTTTACTCTCCAAATTCACTTTTATCTTTAAACAATGCATCGTACTAACTTATTAACAATTGCGTAAATGAGGAGGATGGGTACCTACTTCTTATTTTCCACCATCACTGTTTACTAATGGAGTCATTTAGCATAAGCTCTTTTCTATCAATAACAAATTTTCTTGTTTATTTATTATAATTATACAAATTTCATTCTGTTCTCATAAATTCATTTATATCATAATGTAGAGTAAAAGTGGTTCTTTAAGTCAAGTTAGATTGCTGGAAATTATATTTGGTTTGGTTTGGTTTGGTTTGGTTTGGTTTGGTTTGGTTTGGTTTCTTTGTTTCATGGCATATCAACCTTTGTTAGATTATTTAATGCCAATGTTTGGTTTGGTTTCTTTGTTTCATGGCATATCAACCTTTGTTAGATTATTTAATGCCAAAGCCATTCTCCTAGAAGAACAGTAGTGGTACTATTTAACCCATAGCTGGGAGGATAAGGGGATTCATACCTTTCCCAAAGGTATTTGCCCGAAATTGAACGTAATATCGCGACTGGAGTACGAACTCACTTACTACGATTCCGCAGTCCATCGCTTTAACCATGACACCACGAGGACACCCCCGTATTTATTTGAATGAATCCATGCATTTGTAGAGGCACAAATGGCATAACGGTTATCGGCAAAGAAAATGTGCTCGACGAGACGAGCTCAATTCTGAACGAGGCCTTTTGAGCTTCACTTTGCGTTAATACATTTGAGAAAGGCATGAACCAATCTATTCTCTACCCAGCTATGGGCAAATAATAAGGTAGACTGGACTCTTCATCCATAGTAAGAGCAAGCTGTCAAGATGACAGATAATTCTGAGTTTCCTCTCCACTCTGACCACTGTAGCAGGGTAACTTGTCTCAGCATAGTTGACAAAACCAAGAACTTGAGTCCCTGAATCAGTTTGTCGATGTGTCTAACCTCATTCTGTCAACTCTTGCAGTGATACTAATGCCGAGTTGTATATCACCTGGTCCTTCTCTTGGACATGAGAACTGAAGCATTGGCAACCGCCGGTCTTCCATATATCCTTGTCCCTCTGACTTGTGACGGGATCCAGGTCCAGATTCAGTGTATCTCGCAAGGCTCACGGATGTGTTGTGTTTACCCAGTAGAGGTTATTTAGTCTGAAAATGGCCTCAAAATTGGGTATATTTGGAAAAAAAAATTTTTTTAAATAACAATAACAACGGGGTTTTATAATGCTCAAGAACTTTCAGATGTATGGGTTTCCTTTGCTTATTTCTGACAGATCCCGAACATAAATCCTGAAGCACACTACACCAAAATCGATTTCCCACTCGGTATAATAATTGATAGTGTAATTAGCAATGACTTATAGAAGCACTCATCTCTCTATGACAGATGCTCATCAATCAAGATATTCAAAATAATATTCCGACCGAAATAAAAAATACAATAATAGTGAAATAAAAAAGAAGAGAAAAGGTCGTAACATATTGCAAAGAAATCGGTTTGACGATAGATAAGTATTTAACCAATTTCTTTATCGCGAGCAGGATGTAACACGAAACCAATTCTTAAGCGAAGTACAACTAGAAGAAATTCAGAGTTTTCCTTTCTCCTAGACTGGTTGCCATTGCAAAGTAAAAGAGCTCATATTTCCCTAATATTTACCCACAGCTCGAGGAACAATAGTTGGATTCATACTTTTCTCAAGGATATTAATGCAATGTGAAATGCAACCTCGTCCAGGATTTGAACCCGAGTCGCTAAGTCTTACGATGATAACCGTTGATCCACGTTAGATCATGGAGCGATAAATATGAGAAAGAAAATGTTGTTTAGAGGTTTAGCGTCGTCAGAATGCAAATAAATTTATTGCCGAAGATGTATCTTCATTGAAAGGGAGAGAAGCCTGACAATGTACCGAGACTGTATAAATGTTTGATTTAATTTTTAAAAAAACTGTATTATTTGTTGTTTATGGGAACTACACAAATATGCGGTGTGCTGTTTTGAATAAATCCTGGAAGCAACACCCTACAAAACAGCAGCTGTACGGCCATTTACATCCCATCTCACAAACCATCCAAGCATCCTAATCACTGTAAGAGAACCAAGGAAGAAATCTTAAGCAACATTCTCCAATGAATACCGACATATGGACACAGCAGTGTTGGCCGACCACCAAAAACTTACATTTATCACTTCTATGCGGACACTAGGTGCTGTCTAGGTGATTTCCCAAGAGCAATGACGGATAGGGGCAGATGAAGAGAGAGAATCAAGGGAATCCGTGCTGTCGGCACGCCTTGATGATGATAATGATGAATATTGCACATTCTGTGAATATTAATCTGATGAGGAAAGGGAATATAACATGACAACTCGTAAGAAAATTGGCAGTAGACTCAGGAAGTATTTATTTATTTATTTTTAATTAGAAATACGTTTTTTAATGTCGAAATTGTAGTCTGAAATGTTATAGTTGTTGGATTATGTTGAATCGTTTCTAAGTTCGAATAAACAACAGCAGATCTACAGAGAAACACTTGGACTGATAATAAGAATCATAAAACTTTGTTTAGATGAATTAATGATAAAAAAGAAATCATTATCAAATGTTAATGACCTAACAATTCCAATGAGCCGAGAGAAATAAAGTACAAATAATGTAGTTAACCACACCTCAATTGCACTATATGTAGAACACAAACATCAGGAATTCAGCTTTTCTCTATTTTAACTGCAACAAATCATAAAGTAGAAAACAGACTTTTTGTTAATTAAAAAAAGAATTATTAGTGCATGTAAAAAAAAAAAATGAAATATAATGCCAAGCAATCGGAAGAAACGAGTTTATATCGTTTGATTTGATATTCTACAATTATCAACTCTCGTAGCTGAAAAAGTAGAGCTGCTTTCATATTTAAACACCCATTTCGAGGTAAAGGAAGTTCGAATTTCCAAAACTTATAATCTATTTCTGGTCCGTACTGTTTAATAATAACCGCATAATGAAAGTTCTGATTGGTTTGGTTTGCTTTGCTTTCTTAGTTTAATGGCATATCATCCTTTTTAGGTTATTTAATACCAAAGCCATTCTCCTAGAAGAACAGTAGTGGTACTATTTAACCCATAGCCGGGAGGAGGATAAGGGGGGGGTTCATACCTTTCCCAAGGGTATTTGCCCGAAAGTGAACGTAATAGTGCGACTGGAGTACGAACTCGCTTACTACGATTCCGCAGTCCATCACTTTAACCATTACACCACGAAGACACCTCACCCCTGAAAGTTCTGAGTAGTTGCGATGAAAAGCAACTAAAATAAAGTTTTTTTAAAAAATACTTAATCAAAATTAGTAATAGTTAAAGGAAGTTCAATTTTATTTCAAAATGAACTTGTCATCTATTATCAACAAAAAAAAAAATCTCGCTATAACACCTTGAATAATTTTTTTTTTTCTGGATGCAAACAAAATAAAAATATTATTTTTGCAGAGTTAATCATCGTCACAATCACTTTCAAATCCAAATTTCTTTCTGGTCTTTTGCCAGGCGCAATCTTTGTCTCATTATCCACTGAAACATGAGGTCGTGGTCGTCCCGGGAGATTCCGATTCAGAGACAGTATCTCCTCATTACACAAAAAGAAGTAGGGTCAATGGGAAAAACCTGATGACACTTGCAGTTGTTCTTTCTTTTCTTTCTTTATTTAATGGCATATCAACCTTCGTGGGTTACTTAATGCCAAAGCCATCCTTATAGAAGAACAGTAATTATACTATTTAACCCACTAATGCACTTGCAGTAGAAGCTTCAAGGATGGGACAACTATTGCCATATCCCCTCTTGACACGCACGCGCTCACACATATACACGTTAAGTTGTACATAATTCGACCCCCTATTGTGTTTATCCACTTGGAAAGGCAGTTAAATATCATTATCTCCGGACTCCAAATGACCATTAACGTGTCTGTTTTAAAAGTTAAAACTTATCGTCCCACCCACAGGATTGGGGAATTAAAAATTATTATCTCATTGCCTTGTCGTTCTGCTGTAGGACATTGTATTGTTGCAAAAAGGGTTATGTCTTTTTTTTTATATTGACTAAATTTATTTTTATAAGAAAGCTGATGATAAGTGAGAGACATCCATCGATGATCGAACTCACTATAAAAGCAATGATCTGCGAGATGAGTTTGTTAATTACAACATCATAGCGAAACATCAGTTAAATATTCATTAAACTCAGTTAATATGATAGGAGACAACTGTCGTGAGATGATCGAAGTCATTAAACAAAGAGATTACATCACGAGATGAACTAGCAAACCATCATATTTACTGATTATTCAGGTATTCTTGTTATTTTTCAATTTTTTTTTTTATACTTGACTTTCAGTTCTTGATCTGAAACTGAGTAGAGCGGCTCACATGATTTAGAAGAACATCCAAACTAGATTACATTCAATGATGTTATGACCCAGGAACAATGAAAGGCATCTTACCTGGAGGCTTAATAAAAAAATAATGATATTTAGAAACATATTGTTTTGTGTTTGTTTTGTTTTTTAATTTATGGGGGATGGAAATTTATTTCTATACCCTGATCGCAGATTTACACAATTCATTTTGAGCAGTATACATTTCAAGACTTGTTCAATAAGTTTGTATGAAAAGAAAGTATTCACCCAACCACTATACCACAAACAAGATGTGACACAAGATCAATTTTTAAGCAGAGTTAAGGTTGGTTTTGAATTCAAAATTTTCCTTCTCCTTGATAGGTTGTTAATGAACCCAGTTAGCCCTACTATTTACTCTTAGCTGTGGTGGTGAGGGAAGAACAGATGGATTATTCATGCCTTTGCCAAGAGCATTAGTACAAAATGAAATGCAAACAACCTCATCCAGGAATTGAACTCGAGTTACTGGTTCCATTTCCCATGACGATAACCGTCATGCTAAACGCTCATCCTAAATACGTATGGACAAAATATACATTGCAGGGGAGAAAAAAGAAGAAAGATATGAAAGTTTATTTACGTATTAATCTTATTTCCTTTCTTATTGAATTAAAGAAAGTCGAATGAAGGAGCGTTGAGCTTATCCTTACACAGATATCCACGCAAAGAATTACGATTTCCGGCTTATGACCCACAGGCGCCAGTTTTATATTGAGCAAACGAGATTGTTCTTTTTTTTTTTTAGTTTTTTATGAACTTATGTGACAGAGAAACGTGAACATTTATTTTCCTTGACATCAATGATGACGCATATTATGGGTCTGAGGTGGAATCTGAGATAAATATTTGGAATAATGTTAACCCTTGAAGGCTGCAGCCATCATAATATAAATATAATAAACTAGAGTACCAAATTATTAGAGACGGCTACGTAATAACTTCGGCTAAATCTAAATAACAGCGGCTACGTGACGTGATACACGATTAATGAGGTGCTGGAATTGTTGCATGGCATATATCCCATCATATTCCAGACCTCAATTGTTTTCATTGAACGTGGGCATTCACTGAGGTCTAAAACATATCTTATATATGTTTAATTAGCTTTAAGGCTGGTAAACACGGGGGTAGGAACAATGGAGCACTTTGAGGTCGGCTGCTCCTGGGACCAATTTTGTGTCACCCGCATACGATAATAGGGTTGTGTTGATTTGATGAAACAGAGCATCACTATCACAATCGCCGGGAAACAGAAAAAGCACAGAGTGATACAAATGGTTGCCAACAAGAAATATGAATGTCATACCTGTCAAGACAGATTCCTTTTTTTCTAGTGGTTCTTACAAACACTTTGTTGCCGCAGCGACATTACCTCTTTATCTATTCTGTCACATATACCAATTAATTTGGATGTCAACAACAACATACATTAATCATAGATCCATTCGTAATAGTCTTTGCAATATCCACAATGAAAGTTCATCAAAACCACATCACCCGTGAACAAATAGGCTCGGTTATCCATAAAAAAAATACTTCACTGGGTAGGAAGTTAAGCTATTGAGGCGCACTTAGCGTAAAGGGAATTCAGTGACCCGTGTTCAAATGTTCAGATGAGTTTAACTTCATGTAATGCCCTTAGGAAAGGCATGAATACATATGTTTTCCCCCTAACTATGGGTAAAAAATCGGGCAGTCAGAGTTCTTTGGCCTTGATAAGGCAACCTATCTAGAAAAAGGAAAACTATGAATTCAAACTAGCTTTATTCAACTTAAAAAATGACCTTGTGTCATATCTTCCCCGTGTCTGAGGATTGGGTAAATAGCTTGGAAAGAATGATTTATTAGCAACTGTACAAACGACTGTTATTTGACCCATCACAAACAATGACTTATAAAATAAAATATATGAAATTCTCCAGTATTTTGAAATCCTTACTATCACCCCGAAACAGAACTAAAGATCGAGTCATTGCAAACAAGATAATAAACATTTGCCAGATATGTTGTGTTCAACAGAGTAAAACTGAAATAAAATAAAAAGGTGAAAAACTATAGACTTTATAAAAGAATTGAAAAGAGTTCGAGAATATGTGTGATAGTTATGCCAATTGTTGTTAGAGCACCTGGAACAGTTTCAAAAAGCCTTGCAAGGAAATTGGACTATCTGGAAATTTGTGGAAGAATGGAAATTATACAAATAAATATCATTGCTAAAATCAGCAGAGGGGACGGGCTAAAATATTGAGGAGACGAGCTAGAAGACTGAGAGGACGTGCTGTCACTTAATTTGGGGAACGTGAAAGCTTCTAAGATACAAGCGACTTGAAAACTTAACGAGCAGCAGCAGCAACAGTAGTAGTAGTAGAAGTATTTATGCAATGAAGATCCGATTTTTGTATGCATATTTCTATAACACAGCAAAAATGAAACATCATCGCTGGATTTTTTTAATGACCAATAGATTTAAAATGTTCTTATAGGATGAGAACTAAATAGACTTGTGGACACTATAATTTCACGGAAGATCACCAATACTGATGTGAAAAACGCGTAAAGAAATGATAATAATAATAATAATAATAATAATAATAATAAGTTGTAAATTAGAGGACGAGCCGAGACCATCCAAGCTGTAGCATTGTTAGATACTGTGAAGAGTCCTGGAGATTTGCTGTCACCCGGACTCCAGTAAAATACCATCAGCTAACGCTCGTGTGGAAAACTCGCCAGGTGTAATAATCATGAGAAAATAACAAGTGAACTCTCTTTGGTGATAGAAATGAAAAATTTAACCATATAACAAGTGAATTGCACAAAAGGAACACAAAAACAAGCACGACAGGGTGTTAAAAGTGATTCACTGAGAATTGTACAAGAAAATGAAATTTTACCATATCGGTAAATGGCATATGCACACATCAAAAACTGCCCTTGAAAACGAAACGCATAAAATTCTGTGGATCTTTGAGATACAAATGGATCATCCAATTCAGATCAAAACTAGTTTTAATTAACAAGAAAAAAAGAACTTATATGGAGGATTTTGTTTTTCTAGCAAACTGTAAAGTGAAATTGAAGTAATGTGAAAAACAGTACAAATAGCTGGATGTTGTCAGAGAGCTAAAAAAGGTCACGGAACATGAAGGTGACTGTGATACCAATAGTAGTTGGAATCCTTGAAACAGTGTCCACGTGCTGGAAAAAAACATCCAGCCTATAGCACTGTTGAGGTCGGCTAGAATACTGAGAAGAGTCCTGGAGACCTGAGGAGACTTGTTGTCACTCAGACTCCAATGAAAGACCATCGGCTAACGCTGGTGGGAAAAACTCGCAAGGAATAATATATAACAATGATGATGATGATGATTAACACAATAAGAATGGCCAAAAGATTGTGACAATAGCAACGATAATTTTATCGATGATGATGAACAGCAGTAATATAGTAGCCATGATCCTATTGATGATTATTGACTGTAAGAATGGAATTAGTTTCTTGGATGAACGGAAAAGAGAGAAAAGCACTGGAGGAGAGAACTATGAGAGAGTGTTGAGGTCAAAGTAGTGATGGATGTCTATAAAGAAAAATTATCATTCTCGGTTGAACAAGTCTGGGTTGGTCATGTGATCTGGATGAGGAATGAGTCAGACGAATGGCAATATGGCTTCGTCATAGAAATGGGAGAAAGGAACTATTGGAAGAAGAAGAAGAAGAAGAAGAAGAAGAAGAAGAAGAAGAAGAAGAAGAAGAAGAAGAAGAAGAAGAAGAATTCATATGTTCAGAGAAGTGTACATATAAGAGTACACAACATACACACATGCGCTGATATAGGATATAACTTTAAAATATTATGATTGGTTTGGTTTGTTGGGTTTTATGGCATATCAACCTTTGTAGGTTATTTAACGCCAAATCAATTTTTATACAAATAATGTGTTCTATTTAAAACAATTCAGTTTAGCATAAGTACACAGTTTAATTGTCAAAAACATTTCCATTTCAAACTGTTCAAGCAGTTATATGTAACAATTCAGTTAAGTGTAAATACAGTTTTAATGTCGAAAAACAGTTCTATTTCAAATAATTCAGTTAAGCACGCAGTTTAAATGTAAGTACAGTTTAATTGTCAAAAATATTTCAAGCCATTCAGTTTACTCAAACAATTCAGTTTAGCATAAGTATGCTGTTAGTTCTACTTAACCCATAAATAGGGCCCTATCAGGTGCTACCACTCCAGGCCAGAGTGGACCTGGGAGCAATGGCAATGAAGGGGTACTCCGCATTCCCCAAAGCTCCAGCACTGCTGGAACCTCACCATCAGATTGTTTAGTGTCATATCCAGGAGACTCGTTAGGGGGCGGGTATTACCCCTCTGCAGAGAAGCAGTCAGTGTATTCTACAGCCCCAGCTGACTGGGCGAAAAATATTATGAGTACATTTACTTTTGGATGCAGTAGTTTCCAAACTTTATCACAGCACACCAAGGGCGTAGCTCGATTTAAAGTTAAGAACGGGATGAGTTCATAAAAACAGTGTCACGACACGTACTAATTTTAGATTCATAATTTATTTATTGTATTTAAATTCATAACGTAAGTAGAATATAGTCTTAAAATAGTACATAATTGTTATTCTATAATTAAAATCATAACAAAAAAGTTTTACAGTCAGGTTATTAATCTATACTTAAAAGTTTAAAACATGAAAACACATGTGATATTTAATCGTCTTACATTTTAAACTTAAATAATACAAAAATGTATGAAGCAACTACAATGTTTTCTTTCGCCTAAGCTTCATTTTTATAGAGTTATCAATCACTTTAGCAATAATCGATCTCAGTTTAACGTGATATGGTAGATCCAAGAGAACAAGAGGCTAGCTTCTGGGCAGGGAGAATGATTGGACGAAACAGCAGACGGTGAATCTACTGGAGCAGGCGGCTGACCTCTGAGTGACATAGGCTAAAGCGCTGGTTGTGGGTCAGCTGGTCACGGGTGAATGACTGCGTTAGTTGAGAATGACTAGAAAAAACCGCTGTGCTGATGTGGAACCAGCGGAGACGGAATGAAGGGGACAACTCGATTTGAGGGAGTTGGCAAGAAGACGCGACGAGATAAAGACAGAGTTGAATACCAGCCACAAAGATGTAAGGAAACAAAAATTTCCCAGCCCCAAAATGGAAGTGGGTTCCAAAAAGGAGCCTTACGCTAGACGCGACCATGTGAAGACAAAACCAGCGGACAAGCATGTCAGAACTACAACAGAAAACCAGGAAGAAAATTCAATGCCTGTGTCTGCTCTCTCTCTCTCTCTCTCTCTCTCTCTCTCTTCGTGACATGTTTCTTTTTGTCCAGATAATGCAATCGACTCAAATTTCATACTCTCTTTTCCTGACGACTACTTACAAATTGTAGTTGGGAATAAAATCTTTGTGTAGTGAACTAAGGCAGAGTTTCCTGTGTTCGTTAACTTTTCCCACGGCGGGGTCACAACAGGGTCCGACTACCATTACAGGTGTAGCGATACGGCCATTAACACGTTCTAACATGTGATGGTACAAATGTCAATTTAGTACCGTTATGTCATAACTGTCTATTCGATGCCGTTATGTTACATCAGTAGCCAACTCTTTTTCAATGGTTGGCAAAGCTAAACCAAACAATCATGCTATGATTTGATGAGCGTAAGCCGGGTTAAAGATTGTTCTATAACAACAGGAGTCGTTGAAGGGGTAAAAAATGTAGAACAATCTGGACATTTTCTAATAAATAGAACATGTCATTGGTTACCGTGTATTTCCCGAAGTTCCGCGAAAAGGGTAAAACTTCGGGTGTTAGTCTCACAATCATTATCATCATCATGTCGTGCCGCCAGCATGGATATCCCTGACCCTCTCTCGCCACTTCTCCCAATCGTTCATCGCCTCCGCTAGATCTTCAGAGCTACATCCCGTATCTTCACATAGCTGCTGAATGTATGTTCGAGCTGGTCGTCCTGCTTTTGCTCAGGTCCACAGGAGTACATCACTTATGAGCTCGTCCCTGCTTCTCCAGTAGTGTCCTGCACGTCTGGTTCGTCTAACTTGGATAGTTTATTGATGGGAGGCAGGTGGCCATATAGTCTGTGCCTTGTGGGGTGTTGCCAGCAGGACTTGTTCAATATTGCTCGCAACATTCTGCGGCGGCTCGTTCCAAACTATGCAGTAGTGTTTCGGCTTGGTCGGGTGTATCCCTATGTTATCGGCGTAGTCGGCGTCGGTAATTGTTTTTGCGGGGTACCTTCTGCTACTTTTCTTTGTCATCTCGAAGCCGTTTTCTTTGATTTTATCAATCGATGTTCTAAGCACGTGATCTAGACAAATGATAAAAAGGTATGGGGCTAGCGTGTCCCCTTATTGTACTCCTTTTACAATGTCGAAGTATTCTGTGTCTCCATCCGGTGAACGTACTTTCACTTTGGTATTTCTATAGAGAATCGTTATTGCTGCTATGGTCTCTTTTAGTCGGCCGTATGTTAGTAGGATTTGTTCTATCTTCCCTCTGTGAATCGAAGGCCTTGGTAAAGTCAACAAATAGTAATGTCGCCTGTCGGTTTTTTGCCTGTTGCGGAGCCGATAAGCACGTCGACCCCGCAAATGAGTTATACGGTTAAACGTGTGAATGAGAACAGCCAAAACACAATGAAGGGACAAAAGGCGAGATAACAATTATAACAAGAGACAATTTATTTGTCGTATTTACAAGCGTGTATGTAAATGTCCGTGGCGGTTGTATGTAGTCTTCAGCTAGGATGGGTTACGTCGTTAGCTGGTATAGTTGCGTTGTAGATATTCGCAGCTGGACGTTCGACGAGGGTAGCTGGCGTAGGTCGAGTCGTGGAGATACAGCTGGATGTTTGATGCTGGTAAGCTGAGATTCGGTCGGGTCGTTGGATACCGTTGGACAGTCGTCGCGGGCAGCTGAGGTCGGTCGAGTCGTGGCGGAAAGCCGAAGTTGGTCGCTGGTAAATCGATGTCCCGGTTTTTACATTTCGTTGGTATGGTCGAGTCGTGGTTGTTAGCTCGTAACAGCGAGTCGTTACGTGAGCTAGCTGTTGCAATGCTAGTGTAGTCCGTAACAGCGAGTCGTTACGTGGACTAGATGCTGCATTGCTAGAGTAGTCCGTAACAGCGAGTCGTTACGTGGATTAGGTATTGCGTTGCTGGGGCAGTCAGTAACAGCGAGTCGTTACGTGGACTGCATTGCAGGAGCGTCGTGGTCGGTAGATCGATATCCCGGTTTTGACAGTACGTTGGGTTAACCGGGGGGGTGTCGATCTGGTTTCTGGCTCGTACAGCGGGTCGTACGTGAGCCAGTTGTTGCAGTGGTAGGACAGTCCGTAACAGCGAGTCGTTACGTGGACTGCGTGATACCTTTCAAGAGCGTCGAGGTCGAGTTCGGTTATGGCAGCTTGGTCATGTAGTGTCGGGCGAGCTGGTGACTAAGACTGAGCCGTGTCTTAGTGTTATGGACCAAATGAAAGGTCTGAGACCGAGGTTAAGGTTTGCCGGGCCTTAGTACAGACGAGATCAAGCGAACGAGTCGAGGAAAGGCTAGGGCTTTGTCGTGCCCCCTAGCCGTGCGGACGTATCGGACGGGAGCGAAGGCTTTGCCGTGTCAAAGCTGGGCGGACGATGGCTATGGCTGGTTCGCGCCAAAGCCGTGCGGACGATGACTATGGCTGGGTCGCGCCAAAGCCGTGCGGACGATGACTATGGCTGGGTCGCGCCAAAGCCGTGCGGACGAGCGGACAGGCCAGGAGGCCGAGGCTAAGATGGGCGTTATCTTAGCGCTGCGCAGATGTCGAAGCGGTAGCTAAAGGCTGGACCGTGCCATTAGCGCTGCGTAGCTTATCGGACTATCGGAACCGAGCGAGGGTTAAGACCGGCTTTTTTAGCTGTAACGGCCGGTTAAAATCGAAAAAGGACTTCATCATTTCTGGCCGCGCCCAGATGTTATTTCTCTAGGGCGAAATGTAATCCGATCTGTTGACGTTCGTAGGCCGGTCGCGGCATGCCCTTACGCCTTCAAGGATTCTGTAGATGGTCAATATTTGTGAGGTCGTGGATCTATTTCTTCGGAAGCCATTTTGGTTTTTCCAAAGGATGTTGTCGATTTTGGGTTCTATGCGGTTTCGTAGTAGGACATTGTAAATTTTGGCTGCTATAGATGTAAGTGTTATACCTTGGTAGTTCTTGGCTAATCCGAGGTCACCCTTTTTAGGGAAGGGAAAGATGCATCCCTTCATCCATCTGTCTATCGGATTTTGATTATAGACAGCGTTGCAGTGTCGGAGCAGTATGTCGTCGAATTGTCTGGTCTTCCATACTTCTGGGGAAATCTCGTCAAGCCCTGCTGCTTTCCTATTTTTAATTTTTCTAAGAACCGAGTCGAGTTCTTCTTGAGTGAACGGTCCTAGTTTAATGTCAAATTGAAATTTGTACAAGCAACATAGATCCGAGAAATTTGACGAAAACAAGAACATTAAAAAAACAATTTTATATTTTATATCAACTCGACAATGATGAGGAAATTATAATACAAAAGGTGTTCATATGACACGAATATTGTCAGTCAAATTGAATCTGTGTATATGTGTGAGTATGTCCAAACTAATTAGAGGAGATAGACTTGTACTTACATACGTGTGTATGTGTCTATGTGTATGTGTGTACTGGTACGTATGAGTCTTTCGGCCTACTCTCCTAACCGTTGTGTGCATTCGCAGAACATCTGGCGTCAATCTATCGTGTTGTGCTGTGCCATGATGTTCCTGTCTGCTCGTCTGTCGGTTTCTACTTTGAACAAAAAAAAACTTCAATATTTGTATTTTTTTGGTAAAATAAAGGTGGATTAAATATTTTAGGTTTATTACAGGTCAAATAAAGTTCAAATGCGCGGACGTCGGCGAAAATCCAACCTGTGACCTATCTTAACCAATCAGATTCACAGAAATTACTTATTTATTTTGGACCCTAACTATTTTGTTTCTGTAACAAATTTTTCTACAAGTTAGTTTTTGATCCGCTTTTTCTAGAATATTCTATTCTCTGTGTCCTTCGCTTAAAAATATGAGAATGTAAATTCAATGTAAGTGAGATTTGGATCCTTGTTTTTTTCTGGAATATTCCTATCCACGTGCTCTTTGTTGATTTAACTAAAACTAAAGAAATGTGTATCCAATAAATTTAAATTTATTATTGATACTCAGTTTCACAAGACTTGATTGATTGGTTAATTTTAACGGCATATCAATCCATCAAGGGTTATTTTAGACTTACATGCTAGGGAATTGCGTTCATAGTATGTTCATAATTTTTTGTGCAGTTGGATTTTTTTTCTACCCGGTCCTATCGAACACAAATAATTTTTAAACATATTTTTGACCCACAGATGGGACTCTAGGAAGTATTTCCACTCCGAGTCAGAGTGGATCTGGGAGACAAGACTTAAATCTACTTCGAGATTTCATTATCTCTGTAAATGTATTTGAATGCAAGGAACTCTTGTACAAATTAATTTTTATTTAATATGACATGTGAAAACTTATCTATTAAAATCCCAAAATTATTTACATAATCAATATTGTCAAAAGACTTGGGTGAATCTAAAGACCTAACTTTAAAAATCACATTCTTAAAGTAAAGTATGGATATCTTTCGAGCAACGAATATTCCTTCATCTTCTGAAATTTCATCATGAAATATATTTCTTTTACGTTCTCTGGGCTGCTTGTATTCTTAATATCACATTTTCGCGCCAACTTGGCTCTCAAGTGAGATTCATATTACTTTTCTGTAAATATAAGGATAAATTGAAAGATTTGTTTTGTACTTTCCACCAGAATATAAAAATAAATAAGAATTCATACGTAGCTTAGAGATAGCGTAGACACTGAGTCAACAGTGCTTGATGACAGCCAGTTTCTCGCCGATGTGATCATCGGACCATGGACCAAAGAACAAGAAAACTAATGACCATTCATTAGGCATTACATCCCAGAGATTATGTAGATAGACTATATGTATCAAGAAAGGAGAGAGGAAGAAGATTTGCCAGTATTGAAGACAGCGTTGACGCTTCGATACAACGACTCAAATGCAACATAGAAAAGCATGAAAGAGAACTGATTACTGCCGCTAGAAACGATACTAATAACAGGAAGACCAACAGAATGACAATAACTAGAAAACAAAAATAGGAAGAAAACTCTATGGGCATTTTAAGCGACTAACAAGCAACATCTCACACAAGAAAACCTGGACTTGGTTAAGAAAAGGAAACCTTAAGAGAGAAACAGAATGTCCTAATAGTAGCACAAAACAACGCCATAAGAACCAATCATATTAAAGCGAGAATAGATAAGACGCACCAAATTTCCATATGTAGGTTATGTGGTGATAGAGACGAAACCATCAATTACATAATAAGCAAATGCAGCAAATTAGCACGGAAGGAGTATAAGACTAGACACGACTGGGTGATCCACTTGGAGATGTGCAAGAAATTTAAATTTGACCATACGAACAAATGGTTTATGCACAACCCAGCATCTTTCCTAGAAAATGACACGCATAAACTCCTATGGGACTTTGACATACAGACGGATCACCTAATCTCGGCCAGAAGACCAGGCCTTATAATAATCAATAAAAAAAGAGAACTTGCAGAATAGTGGACTTTGCTATTCCGGCTGACCTCAGAATAAAACTGAAAGAATCTGAAAAAAAAGGATAAGTACCTCGACCTTGCTAGAGAACATGAAGGTGACAATTATACCAATCGTGATTGGTGCTTTTAGTATAGTGACCAAAGGATTATTAAAGGGACTGGAGGACTCGGAGGTAGGAGAAAGAGTGGAGACCATCCAAACTACAGCATTATAGAGAACGGCCAGAATACTGAGAAGAGCCCTGGAGACTTGAGAAGACTTGCTGTCTCTCAAACTCCAGTGAAAGACCATCAGCTAAAACAGATGTGAAAAACTCTCAAGGAGTAAATAATAATAATGATAATAATAATAATAACAATGATGGAAAGTAAAATTAAAAGGATCAAAAAACTCATTCATGAATGTCAATCCTCAAATAAGCAGCAAAATGGGATAAAAGAGGAAGTAATTATTTTCCCTTTTTAAATATTGTATTGTTTATCACGTTACGTATACAGTGATGCTGCATGTATATTGTAAAACAATTGGTGTTTTTTAAAATGTCACGTGATCTAAACTAGTCATGCCATAAACCCATGTTTTTGTTCTTTTTATATTTGAATTATTTAAAATATTCATCACCTGATTTAAACACGTCGAGGGGTAAACTTGAAAAGAGATATTTGATTTTATTAAATATTTTTATTTCATTCTTCAATATTCTTTGTAGGTCAACTAGCGCTGATAAATTACGTAAGATTGATTCTACTAATAACTTCCTGGACACCCATCTACAATCAAAATGTTTCTTGAGAATCAGTGCAAATAACTGGATTACGTCGTTCTTCTTTCAGTACTGAAATATGAGATGAAAAATGTGATATTTTTAGAGTCCGAAAAACAACTTTGTTTAAAAACTGGATCTTACCATATGAATGAAAATCAGATTTGTGTCGTGGGTATGACACTAAATTTGATCGTTAATATGTGTCAATGATCACATAAAGCAGTGTTGAATCATGTTCGTTCTCTAAATGATAGTTAGCTGAAGTGGCTTGGGCTTTCTAGGGGCTCCATTTTCCCCATCTGTACAGTTGCAGCATCCAAAGAACTTTCATCTGACTCTAGGCTGCTAGAGTGACGGATCCGTCCGGATCCTCAAGGTGTGGTTCGGACACGACCTCCAACTGGAACGAAATTGGTCGGAGGTACAGGCTAAGGTAGATGTCCAGGTAGGTACCTGGCTTCGAAGACGGTTGTTCTTAGAGGGCGGGGCGGGGGCGTGTACGTCTTCCCCTTAATCCTTTACCGCATGTCTGTACTTCCCCTGACTAAGAATCATCGGCTGGCGCTACGACGACCCCTCTCCAAAGTAATTGGTCCGTAAACAAGTCTGCTGTCAACATCCGCACAATGATAGTCTGGGTATACCTGATCTGGAGAACCACTGGACACAGTGTGGAGACGAAAGGTGAGCGATACGTTTCCTCGCCTCAAGTCAAACCCCAAAGCTGAAAGTTGACGTAAGCTGAGGGGCGAAGCACCGTTTGTCCGCGAATGCCGTAAAGCCCTCCGCAACCTTCCTGGATCCAGTGACCTTTCTCGGTCTCGAAAGGAGCTGTATCGGGATCTAGTGGTGCGCTCCGCTTCTGATCCTCTCGTGGATCGGATCGGCTGGTCGATGGAGGAGGTTCGCTCGTATTGGAATTAGGCGCCAGGTTCTGGCTTCTTGAGTAACTGTGAGTTCTCGCTCACCTGGCGGCTTGCACGGAACGCGTTGCCCCTTTTCGACTTAAATTACTAAACAGGCCTAGCAGACATGCTCGATTGTCCTTGGTGCAGCAGTAGCTTAGAAGAAACTGCTGAGCACGCCTTCTACTACTGCGAGCGAGTTTTGGAATCATATCAGAGAGTAGACGGCCAGCATCGAACCCAAGCAGCTCGTGCTGCTCGATATTGGTTACGTCGTAGACAACATTTTGCTTCAGTATCAGGGTGAGAAGCGTGTGGTGTTTCTCGTGATCCTGGCTGAAGCTAGAATGGTGATTTGGATGACGCGAAAGAAGGGATTGTAAGACGGTGCAAACTTTTCTCGTCGTGATCTGATTTTTTCATTGGGCATCAGCTTGGGGTCAGAATTAGATGCAATAGAAAACGCTTGGACCGCATTACATTCGACAAAAAGTGGGTGCATGCAACGAGCTTAGTCTTACGAAAAGGGACAATGTTGGAGTCATACTTCCCTCCTCTTTCTGCGCATAGCGACAATGATCCGGGTCCCTCAGGACCCCATCTCCGGTAAGTTGGTAATTTTTTGTCTGCCAATTTTCCTAGTTAGCAGTATGTTGTAAGTTTTTTCCACGTCATTTAGTTGTTAGCTTCCAAGATCTTTCACGCCCCCATTCTTTTTCGTACCCTAAACCCCCAATTCAGCCCCACCTTTTTAAAGATCTTAGAATTTTATTATTATATTCCCATCACTGTAACCCTCATGAACTTCCCGCGCCACGCCCTACCCTGCGTTTCTTTTATCCCATTAGCTTAGTTCCCTCTCCCACTAGGGAAGGTCCGGCTTGTTTTCGGTCCTCTCATATACCGGAAAACAGTCGGCCTCCATATCTAAGATGTGGGATGGGAAGGTAACCAAACGGTTTTTCTTTTGTTCTATTTCAATTGTTTTTCGATGCTTTTTCTTCCATCCCCTTCATTTTTAATCAATTGTATATATATCATTTTCTGTAAATAAAATCATGCATTTTCATTCGGGGTTTTTAAATAGGACTTTTCTCATAAAGTAAATGTGGTATTTTGGTGGCTGCGGCGTGCCTGGTGAAGGATGATTGCAATTTTTGTATTGTATGAATGGGTCGGCGAATGTGGCTAGCTAAGGACCCCTTAGATTCATAGTCAGTCAAGACTGCTCCTCTTCCCCTCCCCAACAAAAAGCTTGGACCATATGCTCCTTCTTGGTAAAATTTTATTTAAAGGAAAATAAAGAAGCTTGATATGCCACTTACTAGTGCTAACCTTCTACATCACAACAATGGCGTCGCCGATAGGATACTAATTGTCTCTCGATGATCCCGATTTTGTCGATACGTGGCTACGATGTTTTGATGCGAGCGCAAGAACTAAAAAGCTAAAAGACGACAAGGAAAAGGGGGGTGAAAATGAAATTACGGATTTCTTTTTGGTTATAGCTGAATGCGAGGCGATAATGAAAGTCTCCTTCATGGCGTATCCAACAAACCTGGAAGAAATATGAGGCCCTGGGAAAAGGTTGGTCGTGGCAGAAAGAATGAAGTTCATGTCGATGAAACAAGAAATTGACAAACTAATCAAAAAATATCTACACCGTCTACGAAATGCGAGTAGATATTGCGAGTTTGAAAAACTTGGACAAGCAGATCAGACGATTGAAGAGAACTTAATTCAATTAAGGTTAATTGAAGGTATGTACAACGCATCACACCGCTATAAAATAATGGAACAACAACAAATAAGAACTATGTCTTTAAATACCTGCATTGACTTTATATAGCAACAAGAATTAATACAGAAATGCAACTATTCTAAAAGTCAACCGAGCGAACAAATATTCGCCGATACTTACATGTTAAAAAAGATTTTTTTAAATGTTCATATTGTGGACATGAACATGAAATAAAAAGGGAAAAATGCCCAGCATTTAGGAAGACTTGTACAAATTGCTTAAAAAAGAACCATTTTCAAACAGTATGCAAATTCAAAAAGAAAAAATTGAAAGAGATGAAGAAAACGAAACTAATATCGAAGTCTTTCAGTAAAAAATAAAAACAAGAATGTAGAAAAACTTGAACAAAAGAAAAAAGACACTATACTAAAGGATACGCAAATGGATACCGGCAGTGAGGTAACGCTTATTACAAAAAAATTCTGGGAACGCAATGAAAAGCCAACTTTACGAAAGAGCAGTTCACAACTCCGTCAATTAAATGGATAGGTCATAAAAACTTTCGGGTACTTTGAAGGTTCCTTGGAGTTAGAAGATAAATTTGAAGTAATACTTATAATTGTCACAATTTGTAAAAAGAACCATGAACTTCTTGAAAACAATGTGCTTAACATAAATTCTACCAAATTAATTAAAATGGAAAAAAATGGGAAGTTAAAAAAACGATAAAGCAAGTATAAAATTAAAAGAAAGTTTTACCCCCTCTTATAATGAGGCACGAAAATTACCTGTACATTTGTTGCCATTAGTAGTAGCAAAACTATGAAAGTTAATAGAACAGTATCTTCTTGAACATGTTCCTCCCAAGGGGTAGCTAGTGGGTATCCCCCATTGTAGTTTTAAGAAAGTCAGATGGAGACATACGTATATGTGGAAATTATAAAATAGGCGTAAATCACAAAATTTGCTCGGATTCATATCCTATACCGAATGTTGAAGTTGCAATTCATACACTGGCAGGCATGAGCATTTTTACAAAAATAGATCTAAAAACGGCATACCACCAAATACGAATAGACAATAACTTCAAAGAAGTAACAATGATAAATACGCCAATAAGGTTGCTGAAATGAGGAAGGACGCCTTATGGAATAAAAACAGCTAGCAACATATTTCAAAGGGCTAACGAACAGGTTTTAGAAGAAGATATAGAAATATGATTTGTTACCAAGACGATATATGAATAGGAACTACTAATGAAAATGAATTAAAAAAGAAAACCGACATCATTTTGAATAGATTAAGAAATGCTGGGATGACAAATAAAAAAAAAATCGTAAACAACTGTAGTAAAATATCATTTTTAGTTTATACCATTCCAAAAGAAGGTAGATCACCAGACCAAGCCTTTGATAGATTACAAGTAATTATGGCGAAGAAACCAGTAGTGAAAATTTTTGATCCGTAAAAGAACAATACGTTAACCACAGATGCAAGCGAACATTCAATATCCGGAATATTATCACCAGAAGGACATCCGATAATACATTTATCAAGAAGATTAACACTGAATTTAATTATTCAAATATAGAGCAAGAAGCATTGGCAAATGTGTTGACAACCAATAGAGCACGACAATTTTTATTTGGAAAAAAATTTCTTTTGAGAAGTGATCATAAACCATTAGAGTTTATATGCAATCCAAGAAAAGAATTACCCAAAGTCACAACATCGAGAATACTAAGATGGACGATAAGATTAATGGCATTTTACTTTGATATAGAATGCGTCAAAGGAAATTCAATTCCCTACGTTGATGCATTATCAAGATTGCAATTTTACAAGGAGTCAAAAGATAAAACAGAATTTGAAGATACATTTTTACATTGGATAGAGACTGATGTTTTGTCTTTAGATAGAATGGCTGCGGAAAGTAGACATGATCTAGTACTAAGTAAGATAATATCAAGAATAAGAAAAATAGTTCCGGGGCGGAAAAACCCTACAAAGAAATAAGACATAAGTTAACAATAGAACATAGAGTGATTTCTAATGGGGATCTAATAATTCCCTCAGAAACATAAAGAAAATTGATAAAAAGTATACATGATGATATACTCTGTAGAGTAGCAGCTACACAAAAAAAGGATAAAATTAGAAGCATGGTGGCCGGGATATTCACGATATGTCGAAGAATATATAAAAAGATGCAAAAAAATGTATAGAATTAGGAATTTTAAACAGACTACATTCAGAGAAGTGGAGCCATGGAGTCGTGTGCATATGGATCATTCATACATTACTGGAGTAGGACTCTTATTAATACTAGTAGACTCTTTTTCAGGCTGGCCTGAAGTAATCTGTGTGCCAGACAAGAAAAGTGTAACGTTACGCCCCTCTCCCCCACCACGCATTCATCCTCTTTCTCGAACCATTCCACTTCTCAGCCGGCCGGTGATCAACTAGTGGTTCGAGGGGGGTAATGCACATTTCTTTACCGCTACAAGAATACGATCGAGGAGGAAATAGAAGGACAAACGAACAAACACGAACAAAGCTTGGGGTTAACCAAGAGCAGAAGGAGATATTGCAACACTACATGCATGTGCGGACTATCGCTAGCGTGGGTTACTAGCGAAAATTCCACAAGCAACTCGAATGCAGACATCTTGAGTCGATCTTCTTCACCGTGGCTGGACCCCTTCTTCTCTGCTACTGTCTCCGGAGTCCGGTGTTGACTGCCCCTGTCCGTGGTTCCACGCCAACTCTGTTTGCTGTCCCGCCTCTCTGCTGTCCAGTCGCCAACTAACTGCCAGCTCCTTTGTCCAACCAACTCTCTCTCGTGTCCCCTTACCACTCCCGGATACGGCGAGATTTCAGGTCCAAGAATCCTTTGTCTGGTTTCGCGCCAAAACAGACAAAGGAATCGTCTGCTTTGGCGGGCCACCCATATAGTGCTACAAAAGGTCTACGATAAAACAGATTCTAAGGGTCATATTTTCCAGAAACGGAATACCAAAAACCCTGGTATTCGACAATGGACCAGAATTTTGTGGTGACGGTCTTTATTTATAGTTGGAAAAAATAGGGTGTAAACCGTATAAGACACCACCGTATCACCCTCAATCGAATGGGTTAGCAGAAAGAATGGTGCAGACTGTAAAAATGGGACTGAAAGCATGTTCTCATCAAAAAGAAAAAATACAAGTTTTTTTTCTACCCAGGCTGCTTTTTAAGCTATCGCACAATACCCCACGCCGGAAGACTAGAAAGTCCATCAGCTTTTTAATGGGAAGGCAAATTAGAGCTCCTCTAACGATGTGATATTCCACAAATGAAAAAAAATATGGTACAAAAAGAATAAAGAAACAAATCCAGAAAGAGCAGAATTTATCATGCCAAAAGGCCACAATACAGTTGGTGGGACGCTCGTTAAATATCGCTCGATTACCGACTGTGCTTCGCGCAGAGGCTTTTCAGCGGACTGTCTGGCATCCGTGCCGGATGGTCAATGTTCCATGGCGGTTTTGAGTCCGAAAGGCCACCGATTTAGGCTGGGCCACTTTCGGGTGGGTGAGCTGCATCATTGACACCTTTGTCACTCTTGTATAGCACTGGACCTTGCTGTCCAATTTAAGCTATAATCAGGCATACGTGCCTGGACCCAGATTTGGGTCCACGTCCAGCTAGGCTCATTAGGTCCACATTGCACTGTGGGCCAATGACCAGCATGGTCCAGCAGGACTCGAGCCTTGGCTCTTGTCCGACCTTCCCCTTCCATAACTCCTCACTATAATCGACCTTCGGGTCATTGACCTTGTATCAAGTCCGTCTGGTGAGATGCAGAGACAAATATAAACTTGATTAGCCACTAACTAGTGCTAACCTTGCACATCACAATAAAAACTTCTTTCATCTTCTTTTAGTTCCTCTCTAATAGTTTCTTCTACTTAAGGAATACCGCGAAGAAAAACCTTATCAGAAAAGAAAATATCTACATTGGCAATATAGAAGACAATGCGAAAATAGGGGCCCAGATTAGCATCATAATCATCGAGGTAGAGATTCAATTAACATATTTCAATTATCTATAATGTAGAATCCCTAGGAATAAACTAAATAATTCGTACAAGATCGTAACAGGAACTAATCGAATTTGTTGAGAGAGAGAGAGAGAGAGAGAGAGAGAGAGAGAGAGAGAGAGAGAGAGAGAGAGAGAGAGAGAGAATATTTACGTAGCAAAATAATTACATTAACCAAATTTAGATTTATATCATGAAGAACTTATTTTGAAAACACCAAAAATTAACTAAATACACATTAATTCAAAAATATTAGAATACATCTGACTGTATCCCCCTGCATCTAATGATAAGTAATGGAGATCTGGGGAGTATGTTGTACTTCTTCATTGCCATTACTTCCAGTTCCACTCTGACCCAAAATGATAATACCTGTTAGTATCCTATCTATGGGTCAAATAGATCTGTTTAAAAATTATTTGTATTCGTTTGGAAAGTGTTGAAAAAACATTCTTAAGAAACAATTACACAAAAAATGTAAATATGAATGTACAATGAATGCGATTCCCTAACATCTTGACATAAAATAACCCCAGATTGATTGCCCGTGATAGCATTAACACTAAAAGAGAATAAAATGATAGAAATCGTACGTATGTGTATTAAAATAGGTTCGTTTTTTTTAAGGATACTAAGATAAAATACATTTGGATGCACCATTCAATAAAACATTTAGACAAGAAGAATGTGCCTTTTTTTCCAGTTTCTCAGCTCTGACTTGGTGTTTGAGTTTTCTGAAGAATATTCATATTTCTCTCGACGAAAGCAAATCATCACGATTAGTATTGCTACAAAAGAATCAACATCTTACATAGACAAATTTTATTTTCCTGAATACTAAGAGAATAATACCCTTTTTTCTCTTTTTTCTATTTTTTTCTTTTTTTTTCTTTTTGTAAATTTGAATTAATGAGGGCTATTTTCCATTCTTTTCATCTTATTGAAAACGAAATATTACATTAAGAGCTATTTTTTAATAAATGAAATTAGTAATTTTTGTTTAAGATTCATATCACCTAATACGAAACCCATATAAAATAAAAATAATTTTAATTTTTCTTGTTTTCCTGTTTTATTGAGTGAAGTTTCCTTTTTCGTCGACATAACTCTGTCTTTACAAATTTTGAATGGACTATTTTTTCTGCTGTTGAAAAAACTCGCTAACAAAAAAGAGGTTGGATATTTTTTATTGTACACTTTTTCAATGATGCCGTCAAAGTCGATCTCTAATGTTACTTTTCATAACAATATATGATCTGATGATTAAACTGGGATGTTGGTGGCGTAAAGTGATGTGTCGTGTAAGTTATTCCTATGTCGTATGATAAAGGGGAAAAAACAATAAAGCGATTCGAATTTTATCGCACAAAGAAACAAGAAATGAAAGATTGTTCAAAAGGTGTTGTATTTTTAACGATCTGAGAACTAAAAGTAGTGAATTTGTTGTGAAAGCAGCTGATATTTTTTAACTAATGTATCTGACTCCCAGATTATTTACATTTTAATATACTATCACTGTCTGGATTTATCTTTTTGATATTATGATCAAATAAATTATCAATGATTTTATTTATGTTTTCAAAATGTAATTGTATTGAATTATGGATTTATAAAAAAAACAAATCACTGACTTTTTCTGATAAGTAGCCCAAATAAAGCCGATCCTATTTAAGAGCAGTCAGCCCAGTCGGCTGGGGCTGTGGAGTACGCCGACTACATTTCTGCAGAAGGGTAAGATCCCACCGAATGTCCTGATATGACACTAAACTGCATTTGATGGTGAGGCTTCAGTCCTGGAGCTTTAGGGAATGTGGAGTATCACTTCATTGCCATTATTCCCATGTCCATTTTAACCCGGAGTGGCAGTACCTGTTAAGGTCCCATCGATGGTTCAAATAGAACTGTAGTGTAAATTTTATATACATACACAAAATTCGCACTCACATTTTTAAATCAATCAACAAACATTAGAACATTCTAGAAAAAAAGGATCCAAACCACAATACACAAAATTCGCGCCCATAGATTTTTTTAACCAATCAAGTACTTTCTCCCCAAAAAACATTCATACCCGTTTTGATCCTCTTAGGAGTTATAAAAAGAAAGCGGTGGACCAATTCACTAGAGTTCACCGCTAACGACAACGAAACTACGCTACCGGACTGTTCCCTTACTCCACCAAACCTGAGAGGCACCACGCTGTCTCGCAAAGACATTCCCACTTCTCCTTACAACAAAGGTGAAAACAACAACTACAACCACATCGGCGAAAGCAACAACAACAACAACCACATTGGCGAAAACAACAACAACATTGTGAGTTCCTTGGCACAATAATTCAGCTGAATAATAAACCTTTATTTTAAAGTTATTTAGGTTTTGTTTTTGTTTTGTTTGGGAAATTATTTGCGAGGAACACGTACTGCGTCCAAACTTTATTTTATACATTCAACACATCTCGCAAAATCCCCGACAGAACTATTTCATCATTTACTGTACTTGAAACTATTTAACTGAACAAATAACTGTTAAATTGAATTATTCATATTATATTGCAATACTTGGATTCAGTTAACTGTATGCAAACAAATGATGTTGAAGAGAATGACTAGTGTTTAATAGCAACACTTGAAACCATTTAACTGTATGCAAATAAAAACTAGTGTTGAATAGCAATACTTGAAACCTTCTTTCTATGTGCAAACAAATATGCTCTGGCTCATTGTAAAATTGTTACCATTGGGAGCAATGGCAATGAACGGGCACTCCACATTCTCCAAATCCCCGAGGCTGGAGCCTCGCAATCAGATGGTTTAATGTCATAAACAGGACACTCGCTGAGTTGGGTGGGAGGTCGTAAGCCTTCTGCAGAGATGCAGTCAGTGTATTCTACAGCCCCAGTCGATTGGGCTGGTATAAACAGGTTTTGGCATTAAATAATCTACAAAGGTTGATATGCCGTAAACACAACCAAGCATTAACAGTTGTCCTAAAAGTCGCAAGTAGCAAAACTTTAAGTTGCCAAATTTGCTAATTATAAGTCATGTAGAAAAACACATCCCTCAACGGTATTTCATACCTATAGGTATTTGGCCTCGTCCAGGGTAATGTGTAATAAGCTGATGTTACATTGTGAGTTCGATCCTCACCGAGTGCCCTATATCCGTGAACTTGTGCTAAAACTAATACATGCTTAGTGAATAACAATTTGAGCTTGCTCGACGAGTTGAAGAGTAGAAAGTTTATGAGTAACCAGTTATTTATATTCTGGTAAAAATAACTGAAATGGACAAATAACATCCTAAATTTTAAGAAACTTTGTATAAAATTTCTTATCTATCTCAATAAGAACATTATCTATTCATCTATAAAAGTTGATTTTCGTCTCTGCACAGAGATTAGAACAGTTTATACATAAGAACAAGAATGAATCATGCATGTTGGTGTTCAGATTCAAATCATATGACAATTATTCGTTATTTTATCATAGCCTTTGAAAAGGTATAAATTAATGAGAGGCTAATAGACACGACGTAAAAATACGACCAAAAAATGTCAGTTATTTTCAGCAACCAATTTGTTGCGCAACTATCAACTGAATTTGATTCGCACGAATAATTATTACTGATAATACTAATTTTTATTATTACTTTTCAAAAGGCTCACCATCTAAAAACGTTTTAAACAGTATAGTGGTAATTATCTTTACTGTGAGGACCATTTCAATCATTTACGTGGTGCCTTCAATAAGTTTCCAGACTTTTTTGTACAGGCATTTAAAATTGCCGTAGACTCTTGAATATTCAGTATGTTATTGCTATACATCTTATGAGATGACTGACCAATTTTTAGGATTTCAGGTTCAAATGAACAGCTACAGCAGAAATTGGAATACATCCTACTAAAGCCTGATTGTCACAGCTGGTGAGTTTCAAAAATGCAATCTGACAATTTAGAAGAACGATATGCAATAAAATTGTATTTTAAACTTGGAAAAAATGCCATATAAACGTATGGAATGCTTCAGACTGCTTTTCGAGCATCTTGCATTAATCGAGCATCAGTTTTTGAGTGGCATAAGAGATTCAACGAAGACAGGGAGTCTGTGAGGGATGATGAGAGGTGTGAGAGGAGTAAAGAAGTCAATACACCACAGTTGATTGGCCAAAGGGTTGGGGTTACTATGTTGAGGTTTTAAAGGAGTTCAGGAAGAGATTCCTAGGGAAGGGGCCAGCACTCTTCAAATCGGGCCAGTGGCAATTCCACCAGGACAATGCACCAGTCCACAACTCCATCCTTGTCACAGACTATTTGACCAAGATGTGCATCAAGACAGTTCCTCACCGTCCCTATAGTCCAGACCTTGCTCTCTGTGACTTTTGGTTATTCCCTAAGATCAGTGGCTGTCGTTATGAGACAATTGAGGAGATGAAAGAGGCTGTGACGAAGGTCATTGACACGCTCACACAAGAGGACTTCCATGGGGTCTTTCAGAAGTTGTTGGAATGGTACAACAAGTGCATTGCAGCCAGGGGAGATTACTTCTAAGGGGACTAGAGTTTCATGTGTGTACTATCAATAAAAGTGTCCATACGAAAAAAAAAAAGTCTGGAAACTTATTTAATGATCCTCGTATTATCATATGTATTATATCACAAAGTGAATAACATGTAGCTCCTCACTCCACTTGACTAACAACGGCTACGAGAAGTGGCATGAAGTCTACGAGTTGTTGAATGGATATATTATCCAGATTCATCTATAAATAAGTTATATTTGTTGGGTGTAGCTGCAAAGAATTTAATGAAGTCAGCAAGATGCTCAATGCATTAATTACAGCAATGTTTTTTTTTAACCCGTCTACCCCGGAACCACAAGGAATTGTGCAAGTAATAAATAGGTTAATGCTTAAATAGGCAAATAATGATTATTTTTATGGAGGATTTTCCCTGAAACATGAAAACTATTTCAAGAATTCCACAAGAGCAAAAAGGTCGAGTAACGCTGCATAATTGTGTTTAAATCTGTCGAACGCCGCGGCTATTAAAGGATCGGGAAGTCAATATAATGCTCCTGAGGCCAGTTTCGTGTCACCTGCGCATAATGGCTGGAGTGTGTAGATGAGTGGGATCAGAGATGTTTTAAAGCCTCATTTCTCCGTCTATTCTCTGAATGAACCAATTGCTTTGGTTGCGTTGTAATGTACACATCGTATTCTATCAGAATAATATAACATAAAATCAACATTTTAAATATTGTCGGAAAAAAGTTCCTATTAATAGTACTAAAGTCAGGAATATTTTAAAGCCTCATTTCTCTGTCTATTCATCGAATTGTCCACTTTCTTTGGTTGCATTTTAATCTATTCATAGACTTCTACAAAAACGACAAGGAATCAATATTTTAGATTTGGCCGAAAAAATGTACTAAGTAGTAAATGTACTTACCAAAATCTACAAAGTATACTTGCAAAAAATAGTTTTATCAGGACACATGGCAATCATAAAGAGGTGCAAATATTTTAGAAAGAAGTCTAGGTATGCCTCACCTGTCAAGACAGAATCCAATTCCAGTCGTGGTTCATGCGAAGTCCAAGAGAACACTCGTAACTCATTGCAGTGCTACCAACATCTTGCACCACACTCTACTGACAGGTGAGATCCATATACGAAATCGACCATCAGCCCGAAATAGCAGGACATGTAACACGCCTAAGCGACATAGCGTCAAATTTCCAGGGTTCAGTGGCGAAATTTTCTGGTCCAAACGATGCTCAGTAAGCGATTATAAAGTACGTAGATGGGTATTGAAAATGTTATACGAAACACATTAACAGGCTGCAACACAAAGTCGATATTTAAGCGGAGTGAAGCTGGTTTGAAGTCAAGGTTTTCCTTCTCTAAGTCTAGTTGCCTTACTTAAGCTAGATAATTCGGTCTATCCTACAGTTTACTCATAGGTGGAGGGGGAGAACAGATGAATTAATGTCTTTCCGAAGGGCATTAGCATGAAGCGAAATACAAACAACTTCGTCTAAGATTTGAACTTGGGTTGCCGATTTCATTTCCTACGGCAATAACCGTTACACTAAGCGCGTTTCTATAGAAGTAACCCATGTTGTTGTATCGACAGTGGTACCCTTAATGGTCGACAACTATGAAAAATCACGGACCACTGTGCAGTACAGTTGACTGATAGGTTGAGCAGCCATAGCATTGTATTGGGAAACAGCTGATCATAGGATTCAACTCACTAAGCGATACGTCAGTCATCTACAGCACAATGTTCTCTGACTGGGGGGGGGGACAGTAACCCATTCTAAAATGTTTGTTGGTTGACGACTACAATCCATGGATTGTAGTGTACACCGTCTAATGCTCTGATTTATATAACACCAGCGTTGATTTTCGATGCAATATTCTTCTCTTGCGCGAGAACTAAGAATATTTGTCACCTCGAGGATTGAGTCACCTTTTCTAGTCACAACAATGATTCCATGATTAAAAGACTTTAAATCTTGTCCGTACCAAATGGTAATTTACTAAGCTTTTTGCTTAGATGTGGCACAAGGCCATATGAAAGGGGCACCCAATGAGACTCGAACTCACTCGTGTAGGTTTCCTAGTCGAGCTTGCTAACCATTACACCACCAGAGGCGCCTACTTGTCCGTACCAAATGGTTGCCACAGCGACACAACTTTTTACTTATAACGTCACGTATACATAAATCCGGTGGAGTTTATTTCTAAAAAAGGTGGACGGCCGAAACCATCGAGTATAATAATTTTTTGGCTTATCATTTTATATATTTCATCATCATCATCATCACGTCGTGCCGCTAGCACGGATATCCCTGACCCTCTCTTGACACTTCTCCCTATCGTTCATCGCCTCCGGTAGGTCTTCAGGGCTACATCCCGTATTCTCACATAGCTGCTGAATGTATGTTCGAGCTGGTCATCCTGCTTTTGCCCGGCCATATGTGGGGGTCCATAGGAGTACATCACTTTTGAAAAAAAATTGTATATTTAAATCTGCTCAATAATATTTGTGTTCGTCCCCTTGTCGTAATGTAATGTAATGTTTCATAAGCTGATTTCTCAAATCATTATTAATGAATACTGATATGGGTAAGTACTGGGTGCCCTGTACTTGTAGCTTGCTTCCAAAACTACGCTATGTTGAACTGATAAGTATAACATTTACGTGCACCTGCTTGCAATATTTTTCATACGCATGTGATACCGATAATGAATATTTTTTTAAATCTTAGCAACCACCATTATGCCTATCATATACTCTTGCTACCTTCTCAGAGATTAAGCGCTTCATTTTTCTGATTCCATCCATCATTCCGTGGCCAAATGGTATTAAAGCCTGTCCATATCCCACGACTATCACAGCTACATTACCTCTTTAATTGTCCTGTCAAACATACACGTTATACATTGAGTCTATAAATTGGGCAAAGTGAATCATGTCATGTTATCTCTAATGTTTAGCATTTCAGTTTATAATTCTATTTTTTATGGATGTCTTTCAAAAGTTTACAATATAAAAGTGTTTTAGTCAATATCATATAAAGTCGCATTGATAATACGGAGTTATCTATCTATCTATCTATCGCTGTGGGTAGGCCTTCTAGACTTCGTCGAATATTCGCATAAGGTTGAGGTATGTGTCTTTGCCGGTCATCCAACGCTAGCGCGTACATATACAGAAGTCCATGAGAGAACGTTGCTGATGAGTTCGTCCTTACTTTTCCAGCAGTGCTCCACATGTCTTACTCATCTTACTTGGATAGTTTGTGAGATGGGAGGTAAGTGGCTATACAGCTGCTGTTTTATAAAGTGTTGCTTCCAGAATTTGTTCTAAACCGTATGAAGTATTCTTGTGTAGTTCCCGTCTAACATTTTCTCCTTTTCTCCATGGGTTTCGTTAGCGTCCAGGTGGTGCATTTATACAGTAGTATCGACACGGCCATAGGTTGGAAGAAATCACGTTTTACTTTATCGAAGACATCAGATTTCTATATGATCGATAATCTGTCAACAGTAGTGCACTCTTTCGCTAGACGTACGTTGACATCACTTTCAGTAGATGAGATATTGCTGCCGAGGTATGTGAACTGGTCAATTAATTTTAGAAGTTTGCCATTCAAAGTTTTTGCTTAAAACACATGAACTCTGTTTTAATTGCGTTCACTTAGAGACCAATGCCTCCTGCTGGTTGCTCCAGGCTATGTAGTAAGGATTCGCTTTGGGCAGGTGTATTTGTAGAAAGCACTATATCATCTGCGTCGTATGCATCTGTCATGATTTATCTGGGATATCATCTACTTCTTGCCTTTTCTAATGTGAAGCCATTTTCTTTTATTAGATCTATGGACGTTCCAAATACGAGGTCATGGCAGATTATAAACAAATACAGCGCTGGCGTATCACCTTGCAAGACTCCAGGGACAATGCCGAAAAAGTTGGTGCCGCCATCTGGTGAGCGAACCGTTGCTTTCGCGTTTTTGTAAAACATCATTGTAGTGGTAACAGTTTCTTTAGAGAGAACATTTGTTCGAAGTATTTGCTCCATCTTTTTCCACTGTGGATGGAATTGAATGGTATGGAGAAATCTACGAACAATAGAGTTGCCTCGAGATTTTTTATACGCACTCTTTCGATGCTTCAACGGATAGTCAGAATCAGTGATGTTGTGGATCGATTTCTCCGAAAACTTGATTTTAGGTTAAATACGATTGAGAAGCAAGACACTATAAACCTTAGCAGTAATAGTAGCAAGAGTTATGTCTTTGTAGTTCTTTGTGATTTTAAGGTCACCGTTCTTGTTAAAAGAGAACATGCAGTTTTTTGTACACTTCTCTATTGAGTTTTGTTTATGTATAGAGTTTGTATAATCGAAGAAGTATATCGTCAAATGTTCTTACCTTTCAGACTTCAGGAGACATTTTGTCGAGGCATTCAGTTCTTTTGGTCTTAATTATTTTCAGTACTGCATAAAGTTCTTCCTCCATAAATTGTCCTAGTTTGTTGCCTAGTTGACTATTAATCATTTTGCGGGTAGGTGATTTCAGGAGGGTTTCAGAGCAAATTTTTAAAATGTTCTTTCTACGTCTGAAGTCTTTCTTCTTGGCTAGCAGCTTTTAGTTTTGCTCTCAAGGGAATTTTACTCCCATTTGCTTCATTTAGTGTCTGCCATGCTAATCGTAATTGTCTACCTTCTACCGAATTTCCGATTTTATGGATTTGGCCTTGAATGTATTCTAGTTGTTCTTTTTGGTATGTGTTAGTTTCCTCTGTGCTTTCTTAAGTTTCTATGCATTGACATTTGTTGGGTTTCTTTTATTAAATAAGGATGCTTTTTAAAAAGTTATCTTGTTTTTTCTAACTACTCGAGACTCTCATTGTAGTCTATATTTGGCTCGTGGTTTGGTTGGTATGTACTCTTTAGCTGCTTCTATACGGGCGGTAACAAAATTTTCATATTCGTCATTCGGAGTATGTTTCAGATATCCCCTGAAGAGTATCGAATTTGCTTCTTACAGTTACTGTAAATTTATTACTATTATCTATATTGGCAAGTCAAGACCAGTGGTGACGAGTGGTTTTAACAATTTGTTTTATTCTATGTAGACTCAAGCATATGTTTGCCGTGATGATTCTATGATTAGAAGATACTCCTTCCAAAGAGGAGTATGCCTCATACTTCAAAGCGCTATTGATCCACTTCTTGTTTAAGAATATATAATCGAGCTGTGGTTTAGAGTTATTTGGGTTGGTATTGGTCCATAGTTTTTTCTTTTTTGGAATTTAGTATTAAGGCATGCTAGCGTGTCATCGCTAATCTGCTAGATATTTCCCATTTCTGTTTGACGAGTATTGTAAGCAGAATCTTTTGATTTCTGTCATTGCCTATTTGAGCACTCATGTCTCCACCGATGATTACAACGTTGTGTTTGGGAATGTGTCAGACAAGAGAAGATAGCTTGTTGTAGAAGGCGATGACGTGTGTATCTTCACTGGCATTGGTAGGACTGTAAAGATTGTGGTGCAAAGGTTACCATCAAATGAAACACACATCATTTTCGGTTGGATTCTTTTTATTGCTATGTAGTGATTTTAAGGCACAGAGACTGAGAAGCATTCCCACACCTCTCGGGTTTTCCCAAGCAGATATCGAAACAAAAGTCCATCCATTACAGGCATCATGGCATTTCAGTACTTGTATGCATATTATTTTTTAAACAAGGGCCAGAGCTTCAACTTCAGCAGGACGCGCTCCTTGTTTACCAGTGTGAAGGGTGATGCGGTTTAGATGTATGGTTTGGTAGGTGTTATTTGTGCAAGTAAGGTCATTTCGATTATTTTTCATTATTCATATACTCTTCTATAATATATCTTGTATGATTATCTTTGAAAGATTTATAATATAGAAGTGTTTTAAACGGTATGAGGGGGAGTCCCGTGGTGTAGTGGCTAATGTGCTCAACTGTGACACCGTTGTTAGCAAGTTCGAACTCCAGTCGCGCTATTGGGTTTACTTTTGGACTAATACTCTTGAGAAATTATGAACTTCTTTATGTCTCCCTCAGCCATGGATTAAATGGTAACACTACAGCCCGTCTACAAGGATGGCTTTGGCATTAAATAATCCACGAAGGTTGATGTCATTAAACAAAGAAACCAAATCAAAATCTTATCGACGGTAGAGTGGCAGTTGTTTGAGCAAGTAAAGATCATTTCGATTATTGTTCCTTATCTATACATACTTTAAACGGTATACGAACTGTTATCAGTACAGGTAGGGGTCATTCCAATTATTGTTCATTATTACTCTTCTCTTGGCTAGACTTTGTGAACGAAGATTTAGGAAGGAGGCTATCCACGTCAACTGCAGACGCGCTGATGACCGACTAGGCCGATGCAGGACAAGCAAGTCCGGCCGCAGCGACTACAGTTAAAGGTCTGGTCTGGTCTGGTCTGGTATGACTGCTGAGGCTCCCCGGATTTTCCTCCAGCGGCGTTTCTCCCTGAGGTTGGCCCTACGAGAGTTACAAAGGCGGAGATGACCTGATGGATGGTGCAACGTCAGGTCAGACGGTCAGCAGCAATTGTCGACCACTGGTGGTGGTCAATGTGGCAGGTACCGAGGGTCTTCTTGAGGGAGTCTTTATAACGTTTCTTTGGTGCCTGTCTGTCACGGTGGCCAGTGAAGAGTTCACCATATTGGGCTATCTTAGGCAGGCGATGCCCCCTCCCATTCTGGAGACATGACTTGCCAGCGTAGCGGTGACTTCAGCAACATGGCCTTTATGCTGGTGATTTCTGCCTAATCAAGGACCTCAACATTGGTGACGTAGTTACTACAGTGAATTTAAGGATGGTGCGGAGACAGCGCTGATGGAAGCGCTCAAGGATTTGTAGGTGATGGAGGTAGGTTACCCATGACTCAGAGCCGTACAGCAGAGTAGCGAGTATGACGGCTTGATAGACGCTGATCTGAGTGTCCTTCAGATGCTTGCAGTTCCATACTCTTTTGTAGAGTCTATCAAAAGCGCTGTTTGCCTTGGCCAGTCGGTTGTCAACTTCTCTGTCGATCTTGGCGTTTGATGTGATGGTACACCCCAGGTAAGTGAACTGGTAAACTGCTTTCAGCTCAGTTCCACCGATAGTGATTTGGGGAGGGCAGTACTCTCCTAGGGGTGTAGGCTTCTTCAAGATGACCTCGAGTCCAAAGAGCGGCAGCCTCTGCAAAGCAAAAAGTTAGGAACTGCGGGGCTCTTTCGGTGTGGGCGACGACGGCAGCGTCGTCAGCGAAGAGGAGGTTGCAGAAGAGCTGCTCAAGTGTTTTTGTGTGGTCATGCAGTCTCCTTAGGTCAACACTGTAGCGGATGTATATAGCACCGTCATCGGTAAGATCTTCTATGGTCTGTTTAAGCATCATGTTGACAAAGATGCGGAACAAAGTCGGCGCCAGAACACAACACTGTTTCATGCCGTTGACGATGGGGAAGGGTCTACAGAGGTCTGTTCAACCTAATTTGGCCGCGCTGGTATTTTTGCTGATGGATAACCACGCTGAGGAACTTTTGGGGGCAGCCAAGACGCTCCATGATCATCTACAGTCTCTTTCTGCTCACTGTGTCAAAGGTTTGATCAGGTCCACAAACGCCACATACAGTCCTTTGTTCTGCTCCCGGCATTTCTCTTGGAGCTGTCTGAGGACGAACACCATGTCTCTGGTGCCCCTGTTGGCTTTGAACCCACATTGAGTTTCTGGTAGATGGTCTTCTGCGATGGTGGGTATCAATCTGTTTAGGAGCAAACGAACAAGGATTTTTCCTACGATGGAAAACAGAGTGATCCCCCGATAGTTGGAGTAATCTGATTTTTCCCCCTTGTTTTTGTACAAGGTGACGATGGCTGCATCGCAGAAATCACTTGGAAGTTTGCCCTGCTCCCAACAACAGACAAGAAGTTCGTGGAGCTTACTGCGTAATGCTGGTCTTCCATCTTTCCAGAGCTCTGGTAGAATCCCGTCGACTCTCGCTGCCCCGACACTCCTCAACGGCTCTATGACTTTGGAAATTTCTTTCATGGAGGGTAGTTTATCCAATCCTGCTTTGAATGATTTCTGGGGGGGGTGCAGAGAACTGCTGGGTCTTTGACGACACGGTCAGTACTAAAAAAGGGGCTGGAAGGTTTGTCTGTAAAAAGTACCTGTTCATCTGCGCAAGGGATTCTTGAGCCAGTGAGTTGAGCCATACACTGCCTTGAGGGCTTTGTAGAAGTCTCTGTAGTCACTTCGATCTGCGTATGGCTGAGTTCTCTCTGCGAGATTGGTCCATCATTCATTTTGGATCTCTTAAAGCTTGCACTGGAGGATGCTGCAAATGAGATGGAGGGCAACCCCCCTTCACAGGACATGACGGCTTAGCCAGGTAGGCTTGGGGGTGATCTCTTCTTCGCCAGCAGTTCCTGAATCTCTTGGTAGTTCTTGCCGAACCAGTCTTTGTTCTTCTTGGTAGTAAACCCCAGAACCTCTTCAGATGTCTGCAGGATGGCACTCTTCAGTTGACCCCAAAGTGTTTCAGGAGAAGGATCTTCTGGGCAGTCACTGTTTTCAAGCTTGGACTGTAGGCCTGCCTGAAAGTTGGTTTTCACTTCAGCTGACTGAAGTTTGTTCAGATTGAGCTTTTTCTTGGGAGGCTCTTCTTTTCTTAGTTTGGGTTAAAAGTGCAGCCTAAGTTTGCAGCGCTCTAGGCGATGGTCAGTGTGGCATTGAACACTGGGCATCACTTTGGTGTAAATGGTGCCCTTGAGGACCGAGGATGCATTCAAGTTGTTTTAAGCCTGTCCTTTTGCTGGAAGATGGTGTTGATGATGACAAGTTGCTGCTCAGTGCAAAGCTCCAGCAGCAAGCGCCCGTTGTCGTTGCAGTTACCAACGCCATGTCTGCCAAGTACTCCTTTCCAGGAATCTGCGCCTTGGCCTACTCTAGCATTGAACTCATCAAGGATTATCACCTTGTCGTCTGCAAGGGTGCTTTGGAGACAGCTGCAGAGCTCCGAGTAGAACTTGTGTTTTTCTGCAAGTTCAGCTCGAAGAGTTGGAGCGTACACACTGAAAAGCGTGGCCTACTACCAATTTTTCAGAGGAAGGTTTATGGACATCATGCGATCCGAATGGCTGGTTAGTAGATTTTCCAGCCCTGATGCGATGGAGGTGCTGACCATGAAACTGACACCTGAAAGGCGCCAATCTGTTGTGGGTTTTCATGACCAGAAGAGGGTGTATCCGGCGCTATGCTCCTGGAAGCTGCCTTCTCTTGGGAAGCAGACCTCGCTAAGAGCAGCAATGTCAACATTTAACCTGGACAGTTCATATGCAATCAGAGCTGAGCGGCGTCAAGCATGGTTCTGACATTTCAACATGCGACTTTCAGTATTTTTTAATTCTTGCAGGGGAGTGCTTATCTTCCTTGTTTTAATGTTTTGGGACCGCTTGAGAAGATGCCCGTTGACTGCAGCAAGCCAATGGGGAATGAGAGACGAGCTTCGGTTATGTCACCTTTTCTATGCTCCTCTCCTTGGGGAGCAAGCAGTGCTGTCCCAAAAGAGGGCTGGTTGGTCGTTCGGGATGCTGCTGGGTGACGCTGTCGTCTCAGGTCAACATCAGACGACCAATATCCTGAACCGCTTGCATGCAGGATTGGAATTGCGGCCACCAGTGACATCTTCCACCGGCCGTTTCACTCCTTTCCCATCGCTACAGGGCTTGGAAGTGTTGGTGGCATATGTCGTGGCCTTGCAAGCTCGGACGGTGACAGCGAGGTCTTTGGGTCGTAGATTTTGTCTCAGACTGTCCTTTACCTAGATGGATTGACTGTCAAGGCTGTCGAGCTCCATTTGTTCCTGGTATTTAATAGCTATTTGACCCATAGCTGGCTCCCTAAACAGATACTATCACCCCTGGGACAGGGTGAACCAGGGAGCAATGGTAATTAAGGGGTCACTCCACACTCCCCGAAACTCTGGAACTCCCGAACCAGAGCCTTACCACTGGTTGCAGTTTAACATCTTACCCAGGAGTCAACGGAATTAGTTCCACTTTCCGGCAATCGGAGTCATAGAGACAGTGTGTGCGAACAAATTTGACAAAACTGCAAAACAAGGATATCTCAGGTGGTCTTGATACGCATTTGGATACCAACCCAAGTATTTATACGTCTCCGCGTAATGTGCTAGATGGTCGTTAACAGGTTTTGACAGGTTTTGTTTTTCGTCTTGCTGGGTGTCTAGCTACCCTACTCACCAGACAACTTGGTAGGAGTACCGGTTTAGTCACCGATGACCCGACTATGAAACAGGCAGTACAAGATTACACATTACCCATATCGCTATGAGGGGCCTGACATTATGTTTATTATTCTTATATGCTTTAAACGGTATAAGAGCTGTTATCAGTACAAGTAGGAGTCATTCCAATTATTTTAAGATCATTATGTATTTGTGGCTATTAACTGACCTTATAAAGAATTTGGAGAAAAAGATTTAATGTTAACCCAACATTTTTGTCGGTCCATTCTCTATACTTCTTTGACGCAGAATACAGAAATAGCTGGGGAAAATGGCTAAAATGTACATTGGTAATGTTCATTCCTAGGAATCCATGTTATACAGACAAAACCATTCTCATCAAACCAAAGTTTATACTCCCACAACCCTTCCGAAACGAGCATGATGTGACATAAGGTCAATTTTTAAGCAGAGTCGAAAATAGTTTTTCTTCTCGTAGAGTGGTTACTTTGCAATGACTAAAAAACGTCTGCACTAGATATTTAAACCTTGCTATAGAAAGAACAGATGGGTTCATACCTTTCTCAAAGTGAAATACAAACAACATCGTCTAAGATTTGAACGTGGGTATCTGATCGGTAGAAATATCATAGAACGGCACTAGTCCCTCACGGGAATAGATATTTACAAACAAATGAATGTTTATCGCTATCATTGTGTCATAAAGTTGGGTCATCGCAAAAGACAGGAGCAACCGACGATTATCATTATAATAATGTAGAAATGTTGTTGAGAGCAGTTTTAACGAAACAATAAACTTCGTTGCATTTTAACTCCAACTGCTTTTGAAGCCAATATGAATTGTACTTTCCTCATCACTACCCACTGACTTTACCACCTCTCCAGTGCGCAGCGTTAGACTGGTATCTCTTTTTGAGGTAGTGCAAAATAATAATGGTACCAAAAAGAATTTTATTTATTTATAGACGTGACTTTCCTCATATCTTTCTACAAGACATCATTTGGTGTCCCTTCTTTTTGTTGATTAGTGGAAGCCACAATCATTGGTGCTGGGTAAAAAAAGTACTAAATGAATGTAGATTCATGAGGGCGTCTCATCAGACAGCAAAACAGGTATGGTCAGGTTCATTGATGCCTGAGCAGTTCTCTATCTTCGGAAATGCCGACGGAACTAAGCTGTTTTTGGATCCACATTTAACTGTGTATTCGTGTAAGGAGGAGCTTTTCTTTAAAACTTTATCTTGTGTCACACGTCCTTCCTGTAGCAAAGAGGAGGTAAATAAAATGAGTTGACCTGTACTTGTTTGATAATGTTTTGGCGTTTTTGAATCTCTTTCCTTATCGAAGACCCGATGAAAACCGGAGAATGTATCAGTTGAAACGTTGTGTAAGCACCGAAAACAATTGTTTGTATAATTCTTTAAATGTTAATTACCCTTCCCAAAACTCAAATTCCATGGATAACATCAGTTCATTTTGAGACAGTTTTAGTCTAAGGGAGGCAACTCAAAGCATTAATTAGAAAAGTAATGTCCCTTGAAAATTGTTTTGTGTTATGTGTTAAAATATTAAATAATTTTTTTATATAAGTAAATTTAGCTCAGTACGACACAAGGCCAAATATATAATGCACTTCTCTCTAATATATATATATATATATATATATATATATATATATATATATATATATATATATATATGCGCACAAAAAATGGAAAAACACATAATTGTCGGAGAATGGTTTTAATCTTAGTTTGAAATAGAACGCCACCATCGGAAATGAAATGTTTAAAACTTTCTCATTTTTTCGTTTCATTTTAAAATTCATTCGCCCTGATGGAGGTTTAAAAACCAAAACATTTAACATTGGCAAATAATACAAACACTTTCACTCTGTCAGATCTATTTCCAGTTTTTATATATATATATATATATATATATATATATATATATATATATATATATATATATATATATATATACGTAAATCAACGTTCCAGCCCAGTCGTCTGTGGCTGAAGAATACACTGACTCCATCTCTGTAGAGGGGTAAAACTTCCCCTAACGAATGTCCTTGATATAACAGTAAACCATCTGATGATGTTGCTCAAGCCCTGGAGCTTGGGGGGTGCCGAGTGCCCTTACACCCAGGTCCACTCTGACCCGGAGTGCCAAAACCTGTTAGGGTCCCCTTTATGGGTTAAATATGAATATGACTGTTAAATTGTACCATTAGTATTACATAGCAATACGGAAAACTATTTAACTGTGGACGTAATTAGTACTCAAAAAAATTTTTTCAAAAAAGGGTCATATATTTTCAATCGTATTTTTTTTTTAAATTTTTAAATCTTTTATAAGAATTAAGAATTTTTGTGTATTTTCTTTTTTTATATATTAGATAAAATATCGTACTTGTGGTTTGCAATAAAAATCTAGTTTAGAAAATTTTTTGATTGTAACACATTAATGCTGTTTTCATATTTTTATTTGAAATAATTTTCCAATGACACATCGTATTCCAACATTGCCCAGAAGGTGGTTTAATAAAAAGCCAAAATTGGTCCAATATCATATATAAATAAATACATCCTTTGAATATTTTTTTCTTCACATTCTTATATTTACAAACTGTCGGGTTTATTTCCATTTTTCCAATATATATATATATATATATATATATATATATATATATATATATATATATATATATATATATATATATATGCTAGGGATACATACATACATACAGTGCATACAAACAAATGCGTGCATATTCTAATTTTTTAGCTATTTCATTACTATCTCGTTAATTTGTATTTCGTCATTAAATAGGAGAAAGTTCATCGAAATCCACGGATGCATATGACGAGAATAAGCTGAAAAGTTCTCCGTCCAACCAAGAGAGAATGGTCATTATTTATCAATTTATTTCATTTTATCTTATTTTTAAACATTTAAAGAAGCTTAATAAACTGTATCAAGTGTGTTGAACGATGGGATGAATATTTTGAATAGCAACATAAACGTTCCATGACTCTTGGTCATTAGTCAGGCAGAGAACTTTTCATTAATCCTTCGAAATGTATATCATCGCATTTTTTTTAATCAAAGAGAGAGCCTGTATGATAGAAAAATTATCCTTTTTGTTTGCTTTATTTAAAACAAACTTAATCAATCCATCATTTGCGAAAGGAAATATTTCCTTAAAATCCAGGTTGCCTCATGTGGTGAGCAAGCTAAGCTAGCAGACTATTACATGTGAGTTCCATTCTTACTGAGTGCTTCATATCCCTGTCCCTGTACCAAACAATGCTAAGCAAAGTAAATGATGACTCGCCTCCATTAAATTCAAAGATGATCACTAGCCATTAAACAATTGTTAAATCGAGGTATAACTGAGAAAGGGGGAGGGAGGGGACTATTTAAAATAACTTTCTGAGCCCCTAATGGAGGAGGTGGAAAAGATTGATTAAGATTAACTCACCTATTGTATTTCTCGTGACATTAACAAATCTTACAAAATGTTAAAGGATGGCTTTCGAGGATCCAAGGCCCCTAAATTTCCACCAACGCTCTTGCTCACGAGACATTGCTAGAGTAGAGGGTTTGATTGACAACGAATTTATTTATTTATTTTTTTTATTTCTCATTAAATAAAGCTTAGTATGAAGGTAGGGAGCCAGATGTTTGTCGGTCCAACCACAAAAGAGGAATTAACTTTCTTTCTTGCTTTTATTTTTGTTTTTATTGCTTGATTTTTTTTTTTTTTTTTTTTTTTTTGGTAGTGTTAAAGAAACTTGAGAATGATATATTAAGTGCGTTAAACACTGGGATGGATATGTGGATTAGCAAGTACATTTCTTGGTGGTAGGTCATTCTCTTCTTGGTTGGATCGAGAACTTTTCTCCGCATTTCCTCGTGAGAATATGATTCTATCACTTTCTACTCAATTTCTTTAAGGCCCTGTCAGCGGGAATTAGAATACACTAACTGTATCTTCTGCAGAAGGGTAAGACCCCCCCCCAACTCACCACCAAAAAAGAGGTATTCTGGATATAACATTTAACTGAATTTGGTGGTGAGGCTCCAGTTCTACAACTTTTTTAGTCCTCTAGCAAGGTTTAAGTACTTGTTTCTTTTTTGCTTTCTTTGATTTTCACTCTGTGGTCTGCTGGAACGGCAAAATCCAATATATGGCAAGTTCTCTCGATTTATTTATTTATTGTTAATTATCACAAGGTCTAAGACTCATTTGACAGAAGGAGCTTAACCTTCAAAGTCAATTTGTTTTCTCTTACACATTAATGGTTTTATTTGGATACTTCAACTTTGTAATTGTAGTCGCAACTTAAAAATTTTAGTTCATAACTTGATTTGAATTTTAGTAAAACAAAACCAACGCACGACCATGCTGTACCCAGTCAGATCATCACAATCTCTCAAGTATTTACTTGTCTGGATCAAGTTGGTTGGTTGGTTGGTTGGTGTTTTTATGGCATATCAACCTTTGTAGGTTATTTAACGCCAAATCCATTTTTATACAAATAGTTATATTTCAAACAATTCATTTTAGCATTAGCACACAGTTTAACTGTCAAAAATATTTCTATTTCAAGCTATTCAGCTTCGTCAAACAGTTCTAATTCAGTTTAGTATAAGTACAGATTTTCTTTACACACAGTTAAATGTCAAAACAGTTCTATATTAAACAATTCAGTTTAGTGTAAGTAGAGTTTCAACGTCAAAAACAGTTTCAATTCAAACAATTCAGTTTAGCATAAGCACGCAGTTTAAATGTAAGTACAGTTTAATTGTCAAAAACATTTCTATTTCCAGCTATTCAGTTTAGTCAAACAGTTCTAATTCAAACAATTCAGTTTAGCATAAGTATGCAGTTAGTTCTATTTAACCCATAGATAGGGCTCTATCAGGTGCTACCATTCCGGGCTAGGGTGGACCTGGGAGCGATGGCAATGAAGGGGTACTCCGCATTCCCCAAAGCTCCAGCATTACTCGAACAGATTGTTCGAGTAACATCAGATTGTTTAGTATCATATCAGGACACTCGTTGCGAGGTGGGGGTCTTACCCCTCTGCAGAGAAGCAGTCGGTGTATTCTACAGCCACAGCCGACTGGGAAATCTGGATTAAGTATTTTTATGTAAAGCAGAACTTTTGGAGTAATCATGCCTGCTGTAAAGTTTACCTTACAAAGCATGATCATCATCACTTAGTTGGCAACATCAGTAAGAACACCTGAATCAAATTTGCGATCGCTTTAGCCACCACAGTAAAAACCTATTTCTAAATAGTATTTACAGTACACATTCAACCTATGTAAGTATAAAATATGCGATATCCACGGATATAAATATAAGGATTAGAGAAACTGATAGTTTAGTTTGGTCGTTTAACGGCATATCAACCCCTTGTAAATGTTTAAGCGTAATCAGAATTTTCAATACTCTATAGCTATTTTTTAATTTCACTTTTTGTCTATAATTATTTGTTTCACAATTACTGGATGTAAAGCATTCCTATCTCATGCTAATAATTTATACTCAATTATATAATTGTTACACTATGTAGGTGGTCCGCCAAGCAGACGATCCCTTTGTCTGTTTTGGCGCGAAACCAGACAAAGGGTTTGGACTCGAGATCTCGACGCGACCGGAAGTAGGCAAAGGAATGTCAGTAAGAGTTGGACAAAGGAACTCAGAGAAGGAGTTGGCGACGGGAGACGGAGAGTGGCATTTGGGGGTCGACACCGGACAGCAGAAGTGACCAGTCGGCATGAGAGAGAGTCCTGCATCAGTGAGGGAAGACCAGTCAAGATGAGTCAGCACTCCTCGTGGTTTGCAGAATTTTCGCTAGAAATACACGCTAGCGTTAGTCTACAGGGAATGCAGTGTCACAACTCAACCTTCTTGCACTTGAGTTAACCCAAGCCCTCGTTTGTTCTTTGTTCTTTTCCTCCCAATCCCTTGATTGTATTTCTTGTGCCGTAAAGAAATGTGCGATACTCCTATCGGAACCACTAGATGATCACCGGCCAAGATTGAAATGGTTTCGAAGAAGTTGATGTATTCGAGGGGGCCGAGGGGGCATCGTCACATAATTTCAAAGAACAGTTACTATTCAATTATAATCATTTGTTTGAACATAGTGAAAATTAAAAAAAAAAACAAAAACAAAAAGAGAGACAAATACTTGGACATTGTCAGGGCTAAAAAAAAAAAAAGAAAGCTGTGGAACATGAGGATAATAATGAGAGCAATTGTCGTTGGGGCACTTGGAACGGTCTCCAGGGGGTACAGTATTGTTGGGATCGGCTTGAATACTGAGAATAAAAGGATTAATTTTTATAAGAAAAAAAAATGAATCCTTTCACAGAAAATAAAACAGCACTTTGAAAAAAAAAGAAAGGAAAAAATAAAAAGATAAACGTGCCTCGTACGTATAACTATTAAAGTTGGCGACCTTAGTTGAGGGTGACCCGAAGGCTCCCTTTTCTATTGCTACTACACCGAGTTGTAAGGGAGCGCACTACTCCATTCCCTGGATTGCTTCACTTTACCCTTGATCCCTACCTTATGAGGCTGAGTGCTAAGTAAGGCGGCATCAAGTACCATTCTTTGAGTCTTTGGTATGACTCGACCTGGGATTGAACCTCGGTCTCCCGAACCATTGGCAAACACTCTACCCATTTGGAATATGGTCCGGTGAATTACAAAGTTTTGAAGAAAAACTCTAGTTGCTAAAATTAATTGCTATTTTAGTGACCAGTCAAAAAAGAACTGAATAAAGTATCAATGATACAAATTGTTTCGAAAAAAAACCTGGGTCACACATGAATTACAAGGAACTGATATGTTTTCAATGAGCAAAGGAACTGGTACTTACAACTCAAAAAAGGGGTGTTGTATGAATGGAAAAAAAGATTTGGAAGAGTCTCTTAGGCGAAAAACATATTTTAGGAAAATCTGTTCACTTTTCTGTGAAGAATACAGTGAATAATGCAGACACGTGGGGGTTCATTCAGCAATTCTTTCAGCACTTGTATGGAACAGCAAATTCAATTATTCACCTCATAGTCTGATTAAGACAGCACGAATTCTCTGATATAGGAAATAGTATATTTCGCTAAGAAGAATACAGCTCAGCTGGGTAGTTCTGCGACAACTCGTGGATAAAATCGAGACAGCACAAATTCACAGATATAGGCAACAGCATATTTCTCTCAGAGGAGGTCCAGCACAGCAGCAAAATTCTGTAAGGGATTTACTCCCAATTCACTGTTTTCCCTTAAGTGTAGGGAACAGCAAGGTTTAAAAACCAGTTCATCCTGCGAAAATTCACAGGACTACAAAAATAACGTCTTCTCTGGTCCGTGGATTGAGCTAAAAAGGTCTTAAACTCTCAGCAGGCGGTGTGAGTTCCAAAAAATCCTGTCATTTCTTTCCCGCGGGTACAACCGTAAAAGTCCCTTCCAAGAAGATGTTCCCATTACAATAAAATAATTGTAACAAAAAGAGTCCCGGAGACATGAGGAGACTTGCTGTCACTCAAGACCACTAGCTAAAAATGGTGTAAAAATCGTGCACGAAATAATAATAATAATAAAAGAGAAAGAGAAAGAGGATTCGCCAGCGTTGAAGGTTGCGTCGATGCATTATTACGTGGACTCGAGGACTACATTAAAAACAGCAAAGCAAGATTAAATACGATGGCCAGTATCAGAACTGACAACATAAGGATAAACAGAAAAACAACAAAAATAATAAAACAGAAATGGGGAGAAAAACAACTGTATGGATATTTCAAGCGACAAACTGAGGAAATCTCACACGAGAAGAATTGGACATGGCTACGAAAAGGAAACTTTTAGAGAGAAACTGAATGTCTTCTAATATCGGCATAAAACAACGTCATAAGGACCAATTATGCAACAGAATAGGTTTGGTGACAAAAACGAAATGATTAATCATATAATAAGTGAATCTAGAAAACTAGGGCAAAAGGAAAATATGTCTAGGCACGACTGGGTAAGAAAGATGTTCCAATTGGAATTGTGCAAGAAACTGAAAATTGACCATTCTACTAAATGTTAGATGAACAAACCAGAATCTGTCCTAGAGAATAAGAGGCATAAAATTCTCAGGGATTTTGAGATACAAATAAATTACTTAATCCCGGCCAAAATACTAGACTTAGTGATAATTAACAAAAAGAAAGGAAGGAAAGAAAAAAACAAGATAACTTGCCATATTGTAAATTTTTCCGACCACTGAGTAAAATTCAAAGAAAGCGAATGCGGATGACGATTGGGATACCAATTGTAATTGGTGCGCTTTTGACGGTCCCCATAGGCTTGGAAAGGGAACTGGAAGAGCAGGAAATCCGAGGACAAGTTGAAACCATCCAGATTACAGGATTGTTGAAATTAGCCAGAATACTGAGAAGAGTCCAGGAGACCTGAGGAGAGTTGCTGTCACATAGACTCCAGTGAAAGACTATCAGCTAATGCTGGTGTAGAAAACTCGCAATAATAATAATAATAATAATAATAATAATAAGAAGAAGAAGAAGAAGAAGAAGAAGAAGAAGAAGAAGAAGAAGAAGAAGAAGACACATAAGGCCTTATATCCCAGAAACGACCAGGACAAACTGTATGTTTCAAGAAAATAAGGAGGAAGAGAACTCGCCAGCATTCAAGATAGCATCGATGCATTGATACAACGACTAAAAGATTACATACACAAGCGCGGAGGAAGACTATTTATAGCCATTAAAAACAATCCAGACAACACAATTATCAATTATCAACACAATTATTATGACATCTCACACGAGAAAACTTGGACATGGCTAAGAAATAGAAACCTTAAGAGAGAATCTGAATCTCTTCTGATAGCAGCACAAAATAACGCCATAAAAACTAACAATATCAAAGCAAAAATAGACAAGACACAATAAAATAGCTCAAGTAAATTGTGTGTTGACAGAGACGAAACAATCAATCACATAATAAGCAAAAGCAGTAAATCAGCGCAAAGAGAGTATAAGACTAGACATGACTGGGTAGGGAGGGTGATCTGCTGGGAATTGTGCAAGTAATCTAAATTTGACCATACGAAAAATGGTAGATGTACAACCCAGAATCCGTCCAAGAAAATGAGACGCACAGAAGTTTTTGGGATTTTGAGATACAAACGGATCATCTAATCTCGGTCAGACGACCAGAACTGGTGATAGTCAAAAAAAAAAAAAAAAAAAAAGAACAAGAGAACCTGCTGCATAGTGGACTTTGCCATTCCGGCTGATCAGATGGTAAAACAAAAAGAAAACGAAAAGAAAGATAATTACCAAGACCTTGCTAGAGAACTGAAAAAAACTACAGAATCTGAAAGTGACGGTGACACCGATTGTAATAGGTGCACTCGGTCACCATAGGATTGGTACTAGGACTGGAGGACTTGGAGATAAGAGGACGAGTGGAAACCATCCAAACTACAGCATTGTTGAAATCGGCTTGAATATTAAGAAGAGTTTCGGAGACTTGTGGAGACTTGCTGTCTCTCAATCTCTTGTGGAAGACGATCAGCTGACGCTGGTGTGAAAAACTCTCTGAAGATATATATAACAATAATAATAATAATAATAATAATAACAAGCTGAGGAGACTTGCTGTCACTTAGACTCCAGTGAAAGAACTCACAAGGAGTGAAATAATAATAATCCTCAGAATTCAATTGTAGCGTCAAGTAACTATCTTTAGTTTACACAGTTATATTTGAACAGATCTATTTGAAGCATCTATAGATGGAACCCGGATCTGAGTGGACCTGAACAAAGCTCCAGAACTGGGACCTCAGAACCAGATGTAGTTTAAATTCATATCTAGGGTACCACTTCTTTGTTGGTGGGTGGGGATCTTACCCCTCCGCAGAGGATACAGTCAGTGTATTTTAATTCTCGCTGACAAGGCTGTAAAGAAACTGAGTACCAAGTCACTGAATCAAATTCACTGAGCATTGTGAATTCTGTGTCTACGCTACTCTAACTTATATACGTTCTCTCACCGATATTCAGCATTTTAATAAAATAGCCAATTACATTATATATATATATATATATATATATATATAATTTGCTATTTGACACCAGCCCAGTCGGCTGACGTTGTAGAATACACCGACTGCATCTCTGCAGAGGAGTAAGACTCCTCCAACGATTGTCCTGGATATGACTCTAAATAATCTGATGGTGAGGCTCCAGTAATGCTGGAGTTTTGGGGAATTTGGAGTACCCCTCCATTGCCATTCTTCCCTGGTCCACTCTGGCCTGGAGGGGCAGCAGCTGATTGGGTCCTATCTATGAATCAAATAGAACTGTTTGATATTTAAACTGAGTGCAAACAAATGACTAATGCTAAATTGAACTATTTGAAATAGAACTGTTTGATCATTTAACTGTGTGTAAACAAATAATTGATGTTTCATTGAATTGTTACTGATACATAGCAATACTTGGAAACGTTTAACTTTGTTACCTTATGTTAAATTGATTTGTTAAAAAAAGAAGTTTGATCATTAAACTGAGTGTATCTTTAAAATGTGCTTACAAATTATATTTAATATGTATGTAAAAACAAGATTTGGCATTAAATGACCAACAATGGTTGATATGCCACAAGACCTAACCAAACTAAACTATTTAACACATACAATCTATGTCATTTCTCGAATGTAAGACCTTGTGCAGAGTCACCAATTTTTCATTGTATGCGCTTGATTATTCAATATTTTATAAAATGCAAAGATTTTCCTCCTTTCAATGAGAGCCAGTGGAAGACCCTCAATAAAACCGGCCTAATTCATTAAAATAGTAAATGTGGTAAACAGACTGAAAATGTGCGTTTGTCCATTTCTTTCACCATTGGAGATCAAGTGACTTTGATTTTTCTACACTAGTTTAAAAAATGTTTCATGGAGCTTGGTCTAGTAAGTGTTAAAGATACTGCGCCAGCCTAATTCAATGTTTCACTAAAAGCATTTCGATCAAAAAGTATCAAGACAACTGATCACTCTGCCAGATGAAATCTAGGCGTTCAGACATCATCATTTTGTTATATTGGTGAATCATCTAAGTCTACAACTTGGGTCGAATTAAAATATTTTAAAAAGTTTTTAAAAAGATTCAGTCTCGATACATTTTATTCACTCATCGTATAGTGTAGAGAAGAGGAAAATCTCATATTTTGTTTTAGCGCGCTATTTAATTCAACATCGAATTTCACCCAATCAGGATGACATATCCTATTCAGCCCGGACCTTCATTTCCGGCTAACAAAACGGGTGAGCGGCCAAACACACTCTCTTCGGCTGGAGGCGGCGACCAGAACGGACGTGTCTCTGGTCGCCCCTGCTTAGCGATGCCTTATAGCTAAACAAGCCACCCGGTGTGGACATATCACCGTGGCTTTAACCCTAGCAGCAAACAACATGGACACTCAACGAGGGAACTTTCTAATTTATGGATTCTTTGCGTCTAATATATTTTAGACCAAGGAATCCCAGTTGAATATGAATTAGATACGTTCAACATGCCTTCCACAAGCACCACAGAAATTTACTATGTCGATTCGAGCGCCACTCCGCTCTCGACAAGTTCCCTTTTCTCCTCTGGTCCACTGTAATGGAGACAACGCACGCCTCTCCCCGGAACACCAGACACACGAAGCTACACGGTGGCCTTGAATACTTCCCTCACACGTCCAACGACACGCTGTCATTTCAACATCTAGCTAAGCCATTTCGTCTCAAACATCCAACAAGCCTAAACACCACGAGTCTTGCAGCACCAAGAACAAACCGCCTCAAAGCTGCAAATAAAGAACTTTCGTTGTTGTGTTACCAAAGAATAGTTTCGCAATTCATTTCTGTTGCCATAAAATCTATAGTGTTCGGGAAAATAATTAATTCCCACAAAACCGCTATAATAGTCAATTCTTCGACAAACTATATTCTTACTATCTTTGTTTTCCTATTCTGAATGAAGTTATTTGCGAAGTTTAACTAAGTCGTGGCACAAGGTCACAAATATAGAGCACTCATTGAAAATCATTTTGTTAAAGCTCCCCCCAAAATTGTAAAGTATACTGGGGGTGGGGTTTTCTTTCTTAACTTTATTTTTCTCTCTCTCTCTCCCTCTCTCTCTCTCTCTCTCTACACACTACAATTATTTCTTAAAATAAAAAGTATTACTTGGAGTAGTTTTTATTTTATTTTATTTTATTCTATTTTAATAATTCAGTGATTTTTAAATTTGATTCAGCTTTTTTACACCGTATTTATTTCAGCGAGATCCAGTATTTGTTATAAAAGGCACTTGGTAAAAATAAATCTTCGATTCCTTTTATAACCTTATATCTACGCTGCGAAGGTAAACAAACAACACTTAATGCAAGCAGTTAAAATCTTCAGCAAAGACATGGGGGTTGAATTTGGAATCGAGAAAAGTGCAATATTTGTAATGAATAAAGCGACACGAGATCAAATCCTGGACGAGACTGATTGCATTTCACATAGCACTAATACCCTTAGAAAAGCTATGAATCCAATTATTCTCCCTCCAGCTATGGGTATATAGTAGGACAGACTGATTTCTTCAGCCTTGGTGAGGCAACTAGTGTAGGAGAAGGAAAACGCTGAATTCAAACCTGTTAAACTCCGCTTAGAAATTGACCTTGTGTCATATCCTGCCCGAGCGGGGGGGGGGTAAATAGGATTTGTAATGAGTAAAGAAAAAGAGAAACAACAGAAGGAAATCATCAGAATGCTTGGCAATTAAGAAAAATTACAAATACCTAGGAATAGTAGATGCGACTATAGTCGAGGGCAACTCGAAGGCTCCCTTTTCAATAGTTATTACAACGAGGTGTAGGGGAAAGTGCTACTCCATTCCTAGGATTGCTCCACTTGATCCTTACCCCATAGTGCTGAGTGCTAAGCAAGGCGGCATCAAGTATCATTTTTTGAGTCTTTGGTATGACTCGACCCAGGATTGAACCCCGGTCTCCCGGACCATTGGCAAACACGCTATTCATTAGGCCTTTAACGAAAGAGCAAATTGTAGTCTCTGCCCTGTTTACATTTAAGAAGAAAGGAAAGACAGGAATGAGGACGAGAAAATATTGATGAGTTTGAAGAAGTTTAACGACTGCCAGAAAGATAGCCCTTGTGCTGTGACTTCGTTAAACATCTAACCTTGAAGTTTCGCGGACTAGTGGGTCTAGGAGGAATTAATGATGAAAGATTGGAGTCCTAAAGGAACAAATCAATTTAACATAAGGCAACAGTGTTTACAAATTATATTTAAAATCTATGTAAAAACAAGATTTGGCATTAAATAACCAACAATGGTTGATATGCCATAAAACCTAACCAAAACAAACTATTTGACACATAAAATCTGTCATTTCTCAAATGTAAGACTTTGTGCACTGGCCCAAAAGTTGAATGTGCTCATCTCATGTTGTGATGGTCTATTACTGCTGCTGGAATCGTCAAGAAGAGTCAGTGAAGAAGCGAGTCGGTCCGTCCTACTCGAAAAATATGCGAGGACGAGAGAACGAAAGAATGTTACACCGGCTTTTATATTGCCTGGGGAAGTCATCCGAGCAAAATGGCATGAATCATTCTCATTGGACGAAATATATAAATTCGAAACCTCAATGGCAAAACGATTCCTGCACTAAATAATAATTAAAAATTCTTTCTGCTACAGGCCAATAATATAGTAGATGCAGATTCCATCAAATAAAGAGGAATCAAAGAAAAAGTCATACAGTAGTAACACAGAAAATCAAAGAAATACTAGAAACCAAAGTTTGCTGCAGGAACCTAATCAAAGAAATAAATACTTGGGTAGCAAGAACCTCTGGGTTCTTCTTAAACTTGACGAGAGAGGAGCGCAGAAACAAAGATCATAGAACAAGAAAATTAATAACAATGTACCAGGTCTTACAACCTAGAGATGATGTTGGTAGGTTATATATTAAGAGAAATGATTGTGGAAGAGGATTCGCTAGTGTTGTGTGGATGCGGCAATCCAGGGATTTGAAGACTACAAAAGAAGGATCAAAGAATTATTATAACAGCAAAGAAATGCTACAATAGCAAAAATGACTTGAGGACAAATAGAAAAACAGGTAATATAGAATTGACGAAACAAAAATTGGGAGAAAAACAAATACAGGGTTATTTCAGAAGACAAACTAAGGAATTAGCGTACGAAGTAATCTGATCAGGGCAACGTAGAAGAAACATTAAGAGAGAGAAGCTGAATCGCTATTAATAGCAGCCCAAAGTAGCGATATAAAAACAATTATTTAAAAGCTAGAATAGATAAGATTTGAGTGAATAACAAGTGTAGGCTATGTAGAGAGAGAGGGAGAGAGAGAGAGAGAGTAATAAGTGAATGCAGGACTCTGGCACAAAAAGAGTACAATAGCAGGGGAAGTTGGTTCCATTGGGAATTGTGTAAGCAAATGAATTTGATCATACAGACAAATGGTATATACACATAACAGAATATGTCTTAGAAAATAAAGCATCAAATTATCTGGTATTTTGAAATACAAACGAATCCCCTAATCCCGACCAGAACATTGGACTTAATTTTACTATATAAAAAAAAACTTGTTACCTCGTAAACTTCGCTCTTCAAGTAGACCATAAAGTAAAAGAAATAGAAAGCCAAAAAACAGGATAAATATCTGGACTTTGTCATATAGCTGAAAAAGTTATAGAAGATTGAAATAACAAAAATAATAACAGTCATAGTGGAAAAGGTTTGGAAAAGAAACTGGGGTACCTGGAGATGTGTGGAAAGATCGTACGCGACTGAAATCGTCTAAAATACTGGGAAGAGTCCTGGAGAGTTGAGGAAGCTTGTTGTAATTTGAACTTCGATGAAAACTACCAGACATAATCCAGAATCCGTCCTAGAAAATGAGACGCACAAAATTCTTTCGGATTTTGAGATACAAACGGATCATTTAATCTCGGTCAGATGAACAGAACTGGTGATAGTCAACAAAAAAAAAAAAAAAAAAGAAGAAGAAAGAGAACCTACCGCATAGTGGACTTCGCCATTTTAGCTGATTAGAGGGTAAAACAAAAAGAAAACGAAACGAGAAATAAATACCAAGACCTTGCAAGAGAACTGAAAAATTTACGGGACATGAAAGTGACGGTGACACCGATTGTAATTGGCGCACTTATTACAGTCACCAAAGGATTGGTACAGGGACTGGAGGACTTGGAAATAAGTGGTCGAGTAGAGACCATCCAGACTACAGCATTGTTGAGATCGGCCAGAATACTAAGAAGAGTCCTGGAAACTTGAGGAGACTTGCTGTCACTCAGACTCCAGTGAGAAACCATCAGCAGAAGCTGGTATGAAAAACTCGAAAAGGAGATGATAATAATAATAACAATAATAATGAAGGTTTGAGTCTTCTTATTCGAAATTTTGAAAACTAAAAATCTCAAAAAATTGAAAGTTTTTTTTTTTGTTCTGTGCATCAAAGTTTGTGTTTGATGCCAAGAGTTGACCCAATGCAACCCACGTTTAATCCACTTCAATTAGTTATTTCAGAAATAAATAATAAATGGCACTTTTGTAAGGAAAAAGACGACACTAAACCAGATTTTAATTGAATACAGCAAGCTATTTCAAAAGACATGACTGGGTAGAAACAATCATATACTGGGGATTATGCAAATCACTTGGGTTCGACCATGTAAAAGAATCTCAACACAAAACTGAATAGAATACTCAACTTTATAACTTGGACCGACCACTTGATTTAAATAAGAAACCGAATCTATTAACTGTGAACAAAGAAAAGATTTTCTTTTAAATCATAGGCATGGCTGTGTCGCCAAGGCACAGTTATAAGGAGAGATGAAAATGGATAGAAAAATTTCCAGATTTTTATAGAAAACCGAGGAAGATGCTGAACATAAAAATTAGAGTCATACCAATAGTAATTGGAATACTCGGAACAGTGCCTCCAGCATTTGAGATAAGGATGGAATAATTTGAAAATCGAGAAAAGGTTGGGATTGTTCAGGTCGCGTAGTGTTGGGAGCTGTAATTATACAGAGTAAAGTGTAAAAAAATTAAGGATACTTGTTGTCACTGGACCCCTAACAACAACCAACCAGACATTTGGTATAATGTATGAAATAATAACGCGCCAAATAAAACTTAAATGTATATTTCTGCTTCTGGCGCTTCTTCGATTACATCAAATTCATTCTTTATGTCGATCAAACATTCAAAGTTCTTGTGTTTATATGTATTCCCACAGTTTGTTCCAAAACTGTCTTGTTTCAGTTGCCTCTAGCTGCTCAACTTTCTTCATGTTTTTCCCGTTTACTTATCTGTAGAATCTATTTACATTATTTTGGAATATCGTATTTTGCTTGTATTGTTGGATTTTGTGCCAGTAACATCTGAGTCTTCGTTCCTAAGACAAAATCTTTTGGTTTGTTTATTGGTTGTTTCGTTCCATCGTGAGTTTTGTTTTCCTAAGTAGTTTTGCATTATCTCGTAGTTTTTTAATTTGTTCCACCCACCTGTTTCATTTTCCATTCAAATTTATTTCTTTGTTTTTTGGGGGGTTCTTTGTCGAGATACCTAGTTTGTCATCGACTAAAATTGCTCCCGCATAAATTATATTGTTCATATTGGTGTTATGGTTAAAGCGTTGGACTGCGGAATCGTAGTAAGCGAGTTCGAACTCCATTCGCGCTATTACGTTCACTTTCGGACAAATACCCTTGGGAAAGGTATGAACCCTCTTATCCTCCAAGCTATGGGTTAAATAGCATTGCAGCAGTTTTAGAACGATGGCTTCGGCACTAAATAACCCACACAGGTTGATATGTCATTAAACAAAGAAACCGAAACCTTATGATCATTTTCACTGATAGTTTTTCACTGAAGTCTGAGTAACAGCAAATTCAATCTCCAGGACTTTTCTAAGTATTCTAATTGATCTTAACAGTGTTTGTTGTGGGTAGTTTTCGATTTCTCCAGTTTTCTTTCCAAGTCCTTGGGGACCATTCCAAGCGCACCAACTATAATTGCTATCACTCCCACCTTCATGTTTCACAGATCCAAATATTTGTCTTTTCGCTTTCTTTCATTTTGGAACGTCAAAATCCATTTTTCTTTTCTTTTTTTCTTATTGATTAATTCTAAGTTTGGTCTTCTGGTCGGTGTTGGGCAATCCATTTGCATTTCAAAGTCCCAGAGAACTTTATGGGTCTCATTCTCGAGGACAGATTCTGGTTTGTGCATCTTCCATTTTTCTGCATGATCAAGTTTCAATCTCTTGCACAATTCCCAATGGATCTCTTTTCCCCACTCAATCGTGCCTAGTTTTGTATTTTTTGCCAGTTTGCAACATTCACTTATTGTGTGATTAATCGATTAATTTCTGTCACTATATAACTTACACTTGTTATTCTGTTACATATCAATATTTTGCTTTGACATAATTTGTCTTTATGTCATTATTTTGTGCTGCTATTAAAAGAAATTCAATAACTCTCTTCATGTTTTCTCTTCTTGGCTATGTCCAGGTCATCTCATGTGCAATTTCATAAGTTTATTGCTTTATTATACGATAATTACTCATTAAGCTGTACTTGTTACTACTATTCTCCAAACCTTTCCGAATACTTGTGGTTTCAGAAATTCTTTTTTTATTTGGTAATAAGATGACAACAGTGCCGCTGAGCGCAAAGATATGTGACCCCAAAGATCAACAAGACATCTCATCAACCAGCACAGAAAATCCATTGAAAGCTTAAAGATCGATTAATCGATGTAGTGCCTTGTAACAGGGGACAAAGATTAGATAAATGTATGTTCATAGGTAAATGTAGATTACTTGGTAGAAAAAGTGGCAAAAAACCCCCCAAAAAAACAGGACAGATCAGTCTTGGCCTCGATAATTTAAAGAGTAAACCATGTTGGTTCGCCCATGGCAAAATCTTAGAAGGAATAAAATACACATAATAATTTAGAGATTAATAAAGATTTTCTTCATTCTAGTCAGTTTTTCGAAAATACCTTCGGGACCGATCCGGAGACATGAATAAAGTATACATTTTTCCCACTTCTCCACAACAGGATGTGAGAAAAGGTCAGTTTTTAGCAGAATATTGCTTGTTTGAATTTAGTTTTCCTTCTCCTAGAATAGTTGCCTTATGAAGGCAAGAATACCCAGTATACTCTACAATTTACTCATAGTAGAAGAAGAACGGATGAATTTATGCTTTTCGCAGGGGTATTAGTGCGAAGTGAAACGCAAACCTCATCTAGGATTTGAACTCGGGTCACCGATTCCATTTCCTACGACGATAACCGTTACCGTAGGCGTGCCCTCGACGTCAATAGAGTAAGGTAATAATAATCAAAGAGTTTTTGTCTACTTCTTTCCACCATAATGTATGATCGACTTTAGTGCCTCTTCGGTAACAAGCAACAGTCGCGAATCAATCGGACAAGTGTTATATACTCACATAATAAATATGCTTATATACACATATACATGTTCATGCAGCATCATAACGACACAATAATAGACAGACACAGGAATACTTCTTTATAAAATATTTTACCTCACATCTTTATTTGTAAGTTTCGAAAGGGTTGTTCCAAGTTTGCGTGTGAGAGAGAGCTGGAGACCGAACATTACTGAAATATTTTGACCCCGAAGTTATGGCCGTCAGCGTTGTGTCTTTCTCGTTCTTCATGGTTGCTCAACCGGACCCTGGAGTAAACTCTTCTGTGTGCTGGCTTTCCCTACTACATCGCGTCTACCTCCGTCTTCCACTGTACTGCTTGCCCTCCTTCTCGCCTATCTCCCACTGTCCTCAATTCGTCGGCCTTATATTACCTTCAAACTCCCACGCAGTAATATAGACACGCCTCAAAGCCTGCGCAACCTCTTCCGATTTCCAGCGACCGGGATGTGTTACTTCCTTCCGGTGCACCACCTTGAATGGAATTTTTGGCAGGGTCAAAAGGTCAAAACATAACACAAGGTAAAACTTCTTCAGAATGCGCTAGTTTCTTTTTGGAAAAAAAATGCTTTGAGTGAGGATGAAGCATTAAATTGTTTGGGTAAATGAATGTGAGTTATTAATCAATGCAAAATCTCTAAGTTTTCGTACAAGTCCTAATCTAGCTATCTCTCGATTATTCATGTCCCCTACTCTCTCTCATTCTCTCTCTTAGATTCGCTTCTCTTCTTACAAGAAGAGCAAGTCATATTATCCACCTGTTCATTAGCTGATCAACATTGATCCAACTGACCTTTCTTTCCATTATTGTTTTCAGATGCTGGGCTGATGACTGGCTTGTTTGCTTGGTTGCTGCTAATTCAGGATTGGTCAACGAACACGCAAAGCAATATTACTCTCTGTTGTTGCACTGTAACTCCATAGAGACAGACATGCAAGAATGCTGCACAATGTATTGCTCGTCTGGTAGAAAAAAATCTTGATTCTTTTCTTCTTCCACTTTGTTGACGGAGCTTAAACATACGCTATATGCTTCGAAGGTCGAGTAAGACCCTATAGCAGAAAGAACTACGCATTTTTGTTTGGCGCGTAAATTAATTTGACCGTTATGGTCGTCGCCTATTCTGCCCGGACCATTTCTCCCGGGCAACATAAAAATGATGAAAGCCCGCCAAACTTTCTCTTCCTCAGAATCTTTCGAGCAGGATGAACGTACTTTTTGTCTTCTCTCTTCATAGCAGCAGAACCATTACACCATGAGGAAAGCCATCTAATTTATGGACCCTTGAGTCTACCCTCCTTGACCAAAGGTTCCTAGTTGAATATAAATTAGATGTATTTATTCCGCCACTTAGAGGAACACTTTTATGTCACCTCTAACTTTTGCTATGTCTACAGCGACGCGTAAAAATTCGCTCAGACATTCAGCTATTTCATTCCTCCTAACTCTGTGGGAGATCATCATTCTTCTCTCTCCCACTGCTATAGGACCACGCTTATGGCTGACTACATCATTCCTGTCCTTATTTAGCAACAAACCCTTTGCTATGACTGTAGGGATGCAAATCTCGCACAGACACATAGCTGCCTTATTCCATCTGTATTCTGTTTATCTATTTTGGAGACATTTATTCCTCACTCCAAAATCTACGGGACTTAACGCCAGATGCCTGCTCATCACCTTTTAACTGTTTTCCTTCCACTACGAAGACCAGCACAAAGGCTACCTCTCAACTCAAGCCTTTATTAAACTTCAAAATAAAAAAAACTTTCAGTATCTTCGTTCGACTCATATATTTTGACTTTAAATATAACCGAGAGGGTAACTTAATCACATTCTTCGTTATAACCCTTTTCAAAATAAAAGGTGTCTTGGCTATGACACTAATTTGCATCTGATAGTGAGGCTTCAGTTCTGGAGCTCTATGAAGTGTGTAGTCACCTCTTCTTTACCATTACTCATAGATCCACTGTGACCCAGAGTGGTGGTACCTGTTAGAGTCCCGTCTATGACTAAAATAGTTCGAGTTTAAAAATTATTTGTATTCGATAGGACCGTGTGCAAAAAAAAAAAAAAAAAAAAAAAAACTTAGGAAACTCCACAAAAAAAGTTTTGTCGTTCAGGGTTTTCGGACTATTACCTTCTTTGATATATTCATAACGTTTCAGCCGATATGTCCTCCTGCCTTCTGCAGGTGTTTGTCGAATTCGGGAGCCTACACGAAACTTCGAACCACGTTCTTTATTTAATCCACGGGAGTCACTTATTCTGAATCCGTTAACCATACCCGGGTATAAATGCTAAGTATTCCTGTATTGTTAATCACCTGCAGTCAGGATTGAACCTGAAACCTACAGATGATGGTCTTTTTAAAGGCTTTGAGAATAAACGCCTATAACCGTCACGCTATGCGTCCTGCTGGACAGTTCAAAGTGATTTTTTTTGGACTTATAAACTAATGTTCTCATATCACTACGGTTACTATAACTATGTATGATTTTTTACCTGAGCTCATATTCCAATCTTTTTTTTATCTAACCTTTTTGATTATTGGTTCCCATATTGTATTCATCTCTATACTTGGTCTACTCAACAGGTCACAGTAGTCCAACATATGTACTGATTCTTTAAGGTGTCTAATTCTCCAGTGTTCATCTCTATCAATTATTTCTTCCCTTTTCTTTCCATATATGGTCTGCCATACCTGACTTTTCAATTTCACCTTGTACAACTGTTTTCTTATGTTCTTCTAACTTTAATTTTAGTGGGCGGAATGTCTCGCCTTTGTATATTTTACTGCAACTGCAAGGGATGGAGTATACACAATTCTTGATCATGTTGAATTCTGTGGATGACTTGACACGGAAGAGATACTTCCAGAGAGTTGAACCACTTGTGAATACTCTCCTGATGTCAGATGGACTACATATCTTTTGGATCCTTTCGGCTAGGCCTTTGACATAGGGCAGACATAATGTGGTGAGGTTTCGGGTATCGTCTTCTATCCTCCTATCCAGGTTTCTTGGAGCCGATGTTATATGCTCTGAGTAGTTGTTACGATGTTACCATCACCGAACAGTACCTCAATTTCAACTCCCATCATCCATATAATGTGAAGAAGGGAATAGTCCGTTGCTTACAACATAGAGCAAAAGCTATTAGTTGCGATATAGATGCATATCAAGAAGAAATGATCAGTTTGAGACATAACCTCAATTGTAACAACTAGTGAACGAGCGATAGCAAGTGTACTCAATACTCCAGGACTCTCCACAGTATTTTAGCTGATTTTAGTGATGCCATCATCTGAATGGATTCTATCCTTCCTCGTGTATCCATTTCTTTCAGCTTTTTTGAAAGGCTATTCGGGACTGTACTTCAACAATGATTGGCACGTGTACAATTTTCAACTTTTTTTTCTCTTGCAAGGTGTAAATATCTATCATTTTTTCTTTGTTCTTCAATTTTACTCTGCAATCTACCGGAAGAGCAACACGTTCTTTCTTTCTTTTTGGCTGTGACTAGATCAGACATTTTGAACTGGATTGGGATATCTGTTTGAATCTCTGCATAGAATTCCAAGCGTTTCTTTCTCTGGGAAAGATCCTAATATGTCAAAGGTCAAAGTAGTATCATCAGTACTAGGAAGGGTCAAAACGCAGATGTTTACAAAGTAGCCAGTGAATCAATCTTCACATTCAGTCTGTTCTCCTCCTTCTCCTCCTCTTCCTGTATAGTCTATACATGTTACTCTAGTGGCAGCATAATATCTATAGAGAAAAACCCATAATAGTTGTATATTACGTAGAACGCAAGGGAGGTAATCACATGATCTAATCCATCCTAGTCTATACATAATTAGATATGTTGGGTTGTTATTAATAGCGATTCAATTTCTTTCTTTAGTTTTCCTCTGAGTAAGAAAAAGTCATTGATGATTCATTAAAACTTCCTAGAATTAAAACTCTGAAATGCTTGCAAAATTTGTATCCTAATTTTTCGATTTCCCGGTTCTCTCTCTCTCTCTCTCTCTCTCTCTCTCTCTCTCTCTCTCTCTTGTTCTATTGCACACTTTGGTTGTTGCAATTAGACTTTCTTTGCTCTTGCTTGTGTAAACTTAAAAATTTCCTTGATTGCAGCATAATCTCCATAGCCCAATCGTCTGTGGCTGTAAAATACACCGACTGCATCTCTGCAGAGGAGTAAGACCCCCATCTTCAACGAGTGTCAAACATATGACACTAAACAATCTGATGGCGAGGCTTCAGTTCTAGATCTCTGGGCAATGTGGTGTACCCGTTTCATTACTCCCAAGTTCACTCTCATCTAGAGTGTTAGTGCATAGGTCAAATAGAACTATTCAACTATTATACTTGAAACTGTTGAACTGTGTGCGAACAAATGAGCTCTGGTCCCTTTAAAAAAATCTTACCAACAAACTATTCACATAAAAAAAATCATGTATAAACCGGATTTGGCATTAAATAACCCACAATGGTTGATATACAATAGAATACAACCCACCAACCAGTTCTTGAAATTAACGAATCATCTTCTTCCCTCTGCTCTTTTCAAACACAGACTTTTTAATATTTCATGATTGCAATATTTTATGTATTGTCATCAGTCTTTTTTCTTTTTTGTCTAGGTTTGTAGGTTTCTGGATTTCTCTCTTATCCAATTTAACAAGACTCTGGAGTATATGACAATGGAAACTGACCAAATATTGAACAAGATTCTTCTTCTTCTTCTTCTTCTTCTTCTTCTTCTTTTGTTGTGTACTTTACCTTCATCCCACTTTGGTCGTATATACTTCTAAAATACGCAGGTACTAATAATTTTCTTTCTTGTAGGGGTTTTTCATGAATTTCTGCCAAAGTAATTCAACTTCTATTGTTTCTCCTGTTCCTTTGTTCATCATCAGAATTGTTCATTTCTCAATGCCAAAATTCATTACAATTTCATGGATGAAAATCTATACTTAGTTTTATGTGGCTTTAGGTCAGGTCACACATAAAATGACAGTTTTCACTAGATTACTGACGTTAAGCAGCGATAAGCTTTCTCAATACGTAGATGGGTAACCACTTACAAACTGCTGATGCCGCAAATAATCTGAAGATTGTGTGTCAAAGTAATCAAAAGCTTAGTAAACTAAATTAAATATATCAGTTTCTTTGTTTAATGACACATCAACTTTTGTGGATAATTTATTGCCAAAGTCATCCTTGTAGGAAAATATTAGTGATACTATTTAACCCATAGCTGGTGGGGAGGGGAGATAAGGGGTTCATGCCTTTCCCAAGGCAATTAGTCCGAAAGTGAACTTAATAGCGTGACTGGAGTTCGAACTCCCTTACTACAATGCCGAAGTCCAACATGTTAGCTACTACGCCACGGACACGCCCCCCCTAATTAAATACATAGGATAGAAAATATTCTATTTACGCAACATTACGTATTTGTTTGTTCAATAATCAGATCAGTGATCGTTTTTTTTTTTGTTGTTAATCATATGTAACCCTGTACAACCTGTCATATGTTATTCGGAGAGGAGAGGGGCATCACCAAGTAGCTTCACATACCCCCACCCCTTATTCTGTGAAATATCACGAAGGAGAATCACTTGGCATGATACTCCGACGATCAAAATGATTATGGAAAATATTCACATATTTGCTTAGTGAACGATCAACAGATGCTATTTTTATTACCTATCCAGTAAGATCTTTGTAAGTTGGCGACCGTAGTCGAGGGTGACCAGAAGGCTCCCTTTTCAATAGCTACTACACTGAGGTGTATGGGAGGGCGCTACCCCTTTCCCTGGAAGTAAGATCCTTAATAGTACCGATTCTCAAACATTTTCGAGCCCATTTCATTATATTTCAGAGTATCAAAATCTTCAAATATTGTCTGACTCAAAAGAGAATTGTAGTTGGTAGGAATTGCATTATTACAATTGATAGAATCTGCCAATCTGAAGTAAAATTGCCCTAAGGAGAGATATTCCCCTGCGTTGAAAACCTTGTGATTGGCTATTCTTTTGAGTGCCAATAATGAAAAAACCTAAAAGCTATTCTCTAGTTTCATTTCTGTCACTCGACTATGGCTTCCTATGATCTTGCCACTTGACAAACACTGAAGATTGAGCTCTTTTCACAAGTTTTCATGAGGAAAGATTGTTATTTCTATTCAGGTTATAGTAAGAGTTCAAAATAAATGAAATTCTACGCATATATGTTTGTTTTTATTTTATTTTAAGATAAGAGGAATTGTTTAATACAGATTAGGATTATATCGAATGAAAAGGATAATCATAATTGTTTAACTTTATAGCGATGGGGATGACATTTTTATTATTATTATAATTATTATTATTATTATTAGGTTTTTGGTTTAGGTTGGCTTTTACATTGGTTATGTTGGTATTACGTTGGTTGCGTTGGTATTACATTGGTTGTTATCCCCTCGCTAAATGTTGATGGAAAATAAAGGTGGTGGAGAAGAACGAAGACGTCGTTAGGTTTTAAATGAATGTTTTAATGGCAGCATGAAGTAGGGGGTTTACGCTGGTATGCCGCGAGTCTCGTAGGAAGGAAAGAAAGTAGGAAGTTGTCAGAGTGTATCATCTAATTTGTTTTTAACTAGGATCCCTTAGTCTAGAAGAATAGACGTAAGGGGGTCCGTAAACTAGATGGCTCTCCACATAGTGATTGACGCTGCTGCCGCCACCCAAGAGCAGACAATAAAACGTCCGTTCCTATCGACGATTTCTGAGGGAGCGAGAGTTTCGCGGGCTTTCTTCAATTTTTGGTGCTGCTAGGAAATATGGTTCGGGCTGAATAGGGCAGGTCATCCTGATTGGGTGAAAATGTTCGGCGATTCTAACGGTCAAATTAAATTACGTGCCAAACAAAAAATAAAAGGTTCTTTCTGCTACAACTTCTTCATAACAACAAAAGGCGTTTTCTTTTGCTTCTCATGTCTATTTTTCTTAGTACGTTCATATCTATCTATCTATCTATCTATCTATCTATCAATCTGAGTATATTCATTCTGAGTTTGTTCATTCTATTTATCTTTATTTTCTTTGTTTTTAATGGCATATCATCCTTTGAGGGCTATTTAAGCCATCCTTGTAGAAGAACAGCAGTGATATTATTCAACCTATAGTCGGGGGCATACGGGGTTCACACCTTTCCTAAGAGTATCAGGTGTTTGGTTTGGTTTGGTTTGGGTTGGGTTTTATGGCATATCAACCATTGTGGGTTATTTAATGCCAAATCCTTTTTATGCATATATATTAAACATGATTTCTTAACACATTTTGTAGATAACATTTTTAAACGAGCCTGAGCTCATTTTTTTACACACAGTTAAATGGCTCCACTTAGTTTCAAATAATTCTCTTCAGCATAAGTACACAGTTTTTTGTTTACACACAGTTAAACGACCAAACAGTTCTATTTCAAACAACTCAGTTTAGCATGTCAATAAAGTTAAATTGTTCCAAGTATTGCTATATATCACTAACAATTCAATTAAACATCAGTCATTGGTTTACACACAGTTAAATGTAAAAACAGTTCTATTTCAAACAATTCAGTTTAGCTTAAGTACAGTTTTTGTTTATACACAGTTAAATGTAAACACAGTTCTATTTCAACTAATTTAGTTCAGCATAAGTATGCAGTTTTTGTTTACACTCAGTTAAATGTTTGAACAGTTGTATTTCAAACAATTCTGTTTAGCGTAAGTACACGGTTTAGTTCTATTAGACCCTTAGATAGGACCCTATCCATATTTACCAACCCCTCCACTCGGGCAGGATATGACACAAGGTCAATTTTTAAGCAGAGTTTAACAGGTTTGAATTCAGAGTTTTCCTTCTCCTAGACTAGTTGCCTCACCAAGGTTGAAGAAATCAGTCTGTCCTACTATTTACCTATAGCTGGAGGGAGAATAATTGGATTCATACCTTTCCCAAGGGTATTAGTGCTATGTGAAATGCAATCAGTCTCGTCCAGGATTTGAACTTGTGTCACCGTGTCCATTTCCTACGACGATAACCATTACACCACGGGTACCTCCATGATTACACCACAGGATCCTATCAGGTGCTACCACTCCAAGCCAGAGTGTACGTGGGAGCAATGGTAATGAAGGAGTACTGCGCATTTCCCAAAGCTACAGCATTAATGGAGCCTCACAACCAGATTGTTTAGTGTCATCTCCGGGACTCTAGTTGGGGGAGGGGTTTTACCCCTCTTCAGCGATGCAGTTGGTGTATTCTATAGCCCCAGCCAATTGGGCTAGCCAAGAGTATTACTCCGAAAGGGAACATTAGAGTACAAGTAGAGTTGGAACTCGCTTACTTCGAGACCGCAGTCGACTACGTTAATTATTATGCCACGGGGACCGACCGAACGACCGACCTATCTATCTATCTATCTATCTATCTATCTTTTTCTCTTTCTTGATCTTGGATAGATCCCTCCTCCAAACATATACATACACCTATACATACACATTGAAACATATACATACACATATACATAACATTGAAAGAAATACATATATATACATATACACATATACATACACATTGAAACATATACATATACATATGCATTGCCACTGAAGTTATTTACTGGCTTCTGACTTGTGATTCTCTCAACTTAACGTGTATTATACAATATCGCTCATAAATAAGTACACCCCTGACAATTTTAACAATAAAAACAATTCTTCAACTATACAAATTATCAATTCTAGTTTAAAATTCTGCCATAAAAAAAACCCCAGATCTTATTATGTATTCTTGATCACCAAACTCAGCACCATTGAAAACGTATACATATGTAGCAGACCAAAAATAAGTACATCCTTTATGTAAGTTGATGCAATTTTATTTTTGGCTATAGAAATGTTGTAATTTTATTTTTGATTACAGTTTTAATTCTATAATATTTTGGAAATGAATAATATCCAATAATATCCGTTTCGAACGTCAATAAATCTAATAAAAGAAAATGGTTTCGCGCTGAAAAAGAGAAGAAGTAGACGATATTCCACAGATGACAGACGTAGACAACACAGATGATGAAGCGCTTCTCGGAAATACACCTGCCTAAGCCGAATCTCTACTATTCCATAGTCAAGAGCAAGCAGTGGGAGGCATTGGTCTTTGCGTGAACGCAGATAAAATAGACTGCATCTGTTTTAAACAAAAAGGAGCTATATCCACTGTAAGTGGCAAATCTCAGAAATTAGCAGTCCAGTTAACATACCTTGGCAGCAATATCTCATCTACTGAAAGTGATGTCAACAAACACCTAGCAAAGGTGTCGGCAATTATTGACATATAATCGATCATATGGAAATCTGATTTCTTCGATAAAATAAAACGGGATTTCTTCCAACCTATGGCTGTGTCGATACTACTGTATGGATGCACTACCTGGAGAAAAAGGTAGATGAGAACTACACAAGAATGCTACGTGCAGTTTTGAACAAATAATAGTAACCCTCAGCTCGAAACGAACGTGCCATTCTTTAACTTTTCTATCAACTTTATTTGTATTTTAATTGTTTCAGTGCATATAGAGAGTAATGCGTTTAAACCAGGATTGAATTGTCTCAACGCACGTGTCTTGAAAATGATTCATAACAAGTCTTCGCTGGTCATTATCTAACCCAAGCTAAGAACGCACCTTTGAACAAAGCATTTTATATACAAAAAAAAATCTTCTATATAGGTTTTACGTTGACACTATAACCCATAATCAAGTACACCTGAAACATATTGTTATAAAAAAGTTAATTTTCTTCTAAATCAAATATTTATTATTTCTTATTATTATAATTTATTATTTCTAATGGAACAGAATACAAAACAGAAATATATATTTATTAACAAACTCTAGTTTATGCTGACTATCTCCAGCAGATGGATAAGACACCCCTCAAAAAAGGGAATGTTCTTGATATAATTCTAAACTGCATTCGGTGACAAAGCTCCAGCTCTGAAGAGTGTGGAGTACTTCTTCATTGCCATTACTCCAAGGTTTTATCTGATCCGTAGAGTTAGTATCTGTTAGAGTTCCATCGATGGAGTCAAACAGATCTGTGGGGATTTAGGAATTAACAGTAAAACTCCCAACCGGATATTGACTCGTCGGCTGCCAGATACAAAATGTACAAATGCGTCGCCACGCATAAGGCTCCACGCATCCATCCGGTTAAAAATCAGAAAAAAGAAAAATGATAAAAAGTAAAGTAGCCAATGGGAAGCGGTCGCGCCAAAATTAGAAGGATTTTGGAGTAGCGAATTTGGAGCCGGTGTAGAGAGATAAATACTCAGGTTTTCTGTGAACCGACCTCTTTTTCGGGTAGTGACGTCGAACCGACAACACCAATTTTGCTGTCTGGTGTTTTGGACACCACGCTACGTCTTGGGACGTAGCGTTGGTTAGTCCATTCACCAAGTAAATAAAGGAAAGTATAGAAGAAATGTTTTCGTCTCTTATCTGTTTCTATCTTTTCTTTTTGTATATTTCTTTTGGACTTTCTTTGGGCAATGCATTGCGCCAGCCAGTCAACGTGGGGTAAAATAATATAACCAAAATATGGAGTCAGATATCTTACGGCAACACAGTCTTGCCCTTAGCCCCTGACCTCCTAAAAACCTTCAAACCCCCACAGATCTGTTTGCAAATTATTTGAATTAGATAGAAATTCTTGATATTATATAACCGTGTACAAAAAAAAAAAAATTAAGAAAATACACAAAAAGTAAATATAAACGTACAATGAATACAATTCCCTAACCTCTTGGCATAAAATAACCCTAGATGGGTTGGCGTGCTGTTAAAATCAATCAATCATCTCGTCTGCAACATCGAAAGTCAGTAACTAAAACTATAAATATATAGCTGTCAAAAATAAGTACTACCCACTTTGCGGGGATTACAAAGAAGTTGTAATTTTATTATATTTTTGATTACTAAGTCTAAAAGCTGTAAAGTTTGATAATGAATCATATCCGTTTTTAATGAATAGGTATAAATAACAAAATCCGGGTATCTCTTAAAAAATAATTAACTTAATTTTTTTTCATGAATGTATTTGTTTTTGGCCGATGATGTATATTAAACTTGACCGACGACTGAAAGTCAGACACAAGGTCATGTTTCTAGGCATTCTAGTAAGTGCAACAAAAGTATATTAACAGTTGCAAGACAAGTGGTTTCTGTGTGCTGTGCACTTTACGTCAGTTTTACGACGACACACTTTTCCATTCTTCCATTTAAAAAAAAGGATTCTTATGTCTGTCTGGTAATCTGTCACACGCACTACACATATGACACACATACAATCGCTGTCCCGACCCCCATACACACACACTAGAATAAACAATCGTGAATATGAATGGTTCAACATGCGTTTCTTTACGCGTTTGCGTTCAAGACGAATGTGTACCTGAGTGTGTATGTGTGTGTATGCGTACGTGTGTGTGTGTGCAAGTGTGCTTATGGGTGTAGGTGGATAAGATGGGAGTGATGGCACGTATGTCTGGAAGTATGTTTGTATTTAGACTGCGAGTAGTGAGTAATATCTGATTCCTTCTAACAAAACAAAAACAAAAAAGAGGGGGGTCATCCTGGTTCTCCCCTATCTTATTTGCCTTCCATGTCTCCTATTTCCATGTCCTCTATTTCCACTGTTGGCTCTTCTTTGGAGAATAACAATAAATCATTTCACTCAAGCACGACACTCTCCTTTCTCTTCTTTCCCATTCCCAACTCTAAGAAATTACATTTATTGTCTCCAAATATTAGGTTGTCATTTTTTTTATATAGAAAAATGAAACCTGCTTGCTTAGTTTATTGGTTTGATTGTTTGTTTTGCTTTTTCTCCATCTCTTTCTTTCTTTCTTTCTTTCTTTCTTTCACATCTTCATTCCTTATCTTTGATTCACTGTCTTTTTTTACACATTTTTTTCTATTTTCCTCTTTTTATTTATTTTCCCCTTCTTCTTCTTCTTCTTCTTCTTCTTCTTCTTCTTCTTCTTCTTCTTCTTCCATTCATCGTTCTTTCATATATATTTCTCTTTTTAGCATATCATTCTCTCAAAATACATTTTCGACAGCTGACAATTCACTTTCCCCCATCTTTTCCCTTTTTGTGTCTGTGTATCTGCCTCTGCGTTTGTTTTTGAATGAAAAAAATCGACCCTACTTTTTGAAGGGACCGACAATTTAAACGTACGCGTCGTTTTAGTTGACCGTGGGAAGGCAATCGCTAATTGGTATCCGGAATCACACACACACACACACACACGTATTTTATAGCATCATGCTTCGGCTAGAAAATGAGGTAGATTGTGAGCAACTGAAAACTTGTCCCTCTTCCCATTTCCTCCTCAAAGCAAGAAACGCCATTGCCACCGGTAAATAAATAAAAAAAAAACAGCGGGGAAAAAGGAGGCAGAAACGTTCCTTGAAACAGCTCAATGCAAGAACATATACAAAATGAATGAATAAATAAAAACTTTGTTTTTCTGCTGATTCTCTATCGTCCGTATTCATTACCAAACATTTTCCTATTTAGGGGCGAAATAGGAAATTTTAGTTGTTGTTCATTAATAAATTCTCAAGTATCAACCTGTAGGAGAACTTTTGCTCATAGACTCAGAATAAAGGGTCATTTAAGTTTTAATGAAAGATATATGAATAATTTTCTTGCTTTTTACTTCATTCGTTCCTGTGTAGGTATATTACACTTTCACTGTATCTTATAATATCTAATCTACTTCGTTTAGTCTCAACACAATAGTGAAAGTGTGCATTCAATAAATCGATGGTTTACAAGTTAATTCGGCAACTCATTGCTAATTCAGTGTATTCAATTTTCACTGAGATTTTATCATTATTCTAGAGGCCTTGTACCAGACTATACTTATCTTGGAAGATATTAACTCGAATATTCAGAACTCTATTTTATATTTAAATGATGTAAACCACTGTAGCTCAATGTTCACAGGGAGGATTATTGGTTCGAATCCAGCAGAAGGTAATTTCTTTGAAATTCAGAACTAATTAGTAATAAGTGGGTAAATAGAATTATTTTGATAGCCGTAGTAATTTTTTTCAATCAAAAAAATGATGTATGTAGAATATTTAAATTAAGGATATAGCATATTGTCAAATAAAAACTTGGATGGAAGTAAGTACAAAAAGCACGCGCTTTTCAGCAACAATGTTATAATTTTTTTTTATCTCCAGCAACGAGTCTTTATAAAGTATGGATGATCAAAAGCGCAATAATTCGTGGTTTAAATTATCGGAAAAATTTTATCTCCCATGTGACGCTTTATACATTGATTTTCTTGCGGGTCTACGTAGAAAAAATATCGTCCAATGAAAAACCACACTAAAAAAAAAACTTAAAAAGTATAATTTAAATAAAATACATTTTTTATTCAAATCAGTTAAATTCATTAATTCAGTATTTTTACATCAACAAAATTCCAATCACGCACAGTGAGCGAATGAGTTTAATCTAAGGATATCAATTTTAAACATCTAAAAACGTTTAGTATATGTACCGCTGAATTTTCTTTCTCTTTTATTAATCACATTCTGATAAAGATTAAAAAATGAAGGAGTACTTACCACCTCCTACATCTCCAGAATCGGAGCCTCGCCACCAGATGCATTTGTAGCAGAAAGGAAGAATTTCAAATTATTATTTAGTGCGGGAATTATTTTGGCCACTGAGGTTTCGATTATATATTTTCGTCCAATGAGGATGATTTAAGTCACACTACTCGGATGACTTTCCTGGGTAGTATAAAAGGCCGTGCAAACGCTCTCTCAGTCTCTTTCTCATTGATTCTTGCAGCAGAACAGATTAACATTCATCACTAGGAGAGCGCTTTCAACCATAGGCCATTTTTCCTTGAGGAGACCATTCCTTTATCATTTATTCATTCCTCCTAAACCAACTGGACCTCGAAACTTCAGGTGGAATGTTTAATTCCTGCTCTAACATTCGCAACTATTTTCTTCCATTTGTACGACTCACAGTACAAGGGTTATCTTTCTAGCTGTCATTAAAGTTGTTGAAACTCATCAATATTCTCGTCCACATTCCTATATTTTCTTTTCTTCTTAATGTAATAGGGCAGACCACAATTTGCTATGTTGCTAAACATTTGTCATATCCCTTTCTGAGAAGAGATCTTACCTCTCTGTAGGGGACAGTCAGCATATTCTAAGCCTTGCCGACTATTTAAGATTAACTTTGTTATTTTTTATGTTATCAAAAATTGATTCATATACATATGTTACTTTTATTTATTCATTTATTTACTCGTTCATTTTGGTTATAATTTTTAAAGTAGGGTTCATTAAAGATTTTAAGGGGACAAAGCAGGCAAATAAATTTTAAAATGAATGAATGAAATATGCCTTTGTGTGGTGACAAAGTTCACATACGATAATGGGTTGAAAAGTTCATGTGATGACATCATATATGCTGTTGATAACTTTTTTGGTCAATGAGTTCCAAGCGCTGCAACACCGATGGAGGAAGTGTGAACCGCGAGGAGCACTGTGTGGAAAAATAAACCACATTTGGTTAAATTTCATGGGAGTATCATAATTAGCTTATGAGCTTTTCAGCTGACCTTCGTATGCACCTTTTGTTACTAAATTCAAGTCCAACTCACCCACAAATAAATTAATTGAACATTAAATTATAAAACAGAATTTACCAATGTTTTATGCAATTTACATGCGAAAATAATCAGTAAACTATAAATGAAAGTGCACCTTTTAATTGTTGAATCATTTTTTTAATGGAAAGGAGGGTTTTGGTGGCCATTGAGAAGATCATGAATATTAGAATGGAGGTTTGTGAGTTTGAGTCACAAATCACCTCTTCTGTGGGGTTTATAAAATAAAAATAAATTTTAAAAAATAAATAAAACAAAATAAATTTTTAAAATGTAGCAGTTGCCAGAAGCCTTTGACAGGAAGCAAGAATGGCGCATACTTGAAGAAAAGGTTTTCAGTCGCAGGAGAGAAATTCTAACATTTGAGCCGTATCCCTGATATTAGATGGACTTCCTACTGCTTGTAGGTAACGTACGTGTTCACTCAAGTCTCGGACTTGGAGGAAGATCGCGTCTCCTGCTAGCAGCGGTCCCTATTGAAAGCATCTACTGGACATACCACAAACCTCAACGTTATAAAATCGCCGAAAATTGCTTATAATATATTTTAACACCTTGTCTGGGAGACACGACTATATCTTCTGGTTTCAGGAAAAATTTTCACGCCCACGGAATAATCGTTAAATCTAAAAGAAAAATTTGATTTGATGGGTATCCTCGTCTCTTTCCTTCCTTAAATTCTCTTGCAGCCTTCCACAGACAACCCCCCCCCAAGTTGATGGGGTAAGAAAAAGAACAACAAAGGAGTCAGATACTTAAACCCGAAACAATTTGCTTAGTCAATAATACACGTGGCTAAACTTAGATTTCGCAATATATAAACTTTGAAAAGCTTGTAAAATGGGGTCAACAGTTGCACAAAGTTTGTGATATTTTGTGACAATTTTTTGCATCCAGTTTGAAAGTCATTGCAATAAATTCTTCTATTAGAAAGTTGTCTAAATTTGCCCTTTCCACTTCAACATCATTCTTTCATTTAAATGACCCAGTATGGATTACATCCCTTGCTTTCCAAAATAGTACTTCTAATAGCTGCTGAGGGGCCTGACCAAAGTAGCCCATAAAACATGCGTCAAAGTCAAAAGTCTCTCTCTTCATTCCACCCTAGACAACAAGAAGCACACATGAATGTGTGCATCTACCAAGAGGAGAAGGCTTTTATCCTAACAAACCTCATGTCGTACCATGCATGGTTCCAGGCTTGGACGTATGTCTTCACACAACAGCTTTCATTTAATACAGTACCCATCAACAACTACATGGAACTTTTTTCTCTAATTTACTCTGAATATTTCTTGTAATCCTGAATCCATTCGATGAAGTTTGTTTAGGCAATAAATATGTTGCTATTTCGTCGTGAATTGTTTTATATTTTTTAGCACGAGAAACTATTAAACCATAATACATTTCCTCTGCTACAAGTGTCCAAATTGTATTTCTCATACTGAACTAATTGTGGCAGTGAGTTTTCATATTCAGATATGACAAATATATGAAGACAAACCTTCAATTCGTCAATACCATGGCCCACTCGTTCCTATCCCACAACCCATATATTTTGAACGGGTCACTATGAGCAACATACAACTAGTGATCATCACACCATATCAGGCATTTGGCTGCTGGCAACAAGTCAATTTGCAGTTATTTAAATAAGTCACTAAGATGTCATAATCGATCCAATATTTCAACATACTTTGAAAGAAAAGGCAGTGATGACCCAAATTAAAACCTGAGATGATCTGGTTTGATACATATATATATATATATATATATATATAGGATCAGATCATTTTTGATTAGATACTTGTTCTACTATTTCCATCAACTGATTATATAATTGACATTAAACTTTAAGTAATGAACTTTAAGATTTCAAAATTTGAATATTTTAGTTTTTAGACCTGCTCTATCAGAGTAATATTGATTTGTTTCTCATTTGTTATTCTTTTATTGTATATATATATATATAGGAATGAGGAAAATGGTATAAATACCAACCAGAGCCAAAGACAGAAGCCAAAGGAGCTACTATTCTTCAGAACTTTGCGATTGAAACTAATAGAAAAATAAAAAGCATTAGATCCATCAGATTTAGTGTTTAAAGATTATAAAAGAAAAACATGCATTCTACAGTGTAACCCGGATATAAGAGAGTTTGTCGGGACCGGAGAAGTCTCTTATATCCCGGAGAATGAGAAGCACAAAAGTCTCTGGGATTTTAAGATAAAAACAGATAATCTAATTCCGGCCAGAAGACCAGACCAAGTCATAGATAAAAAAAAAAAAAAAAAAAGAACTTGCTGATTAGTGGATTTTGCCATCTCAGCCAACCACAGAGTAAAAATCAAAGAAAACGAAAAAAGACACAAATACTTACATCTTGCCAGGGAACTAAAAAGAGTGACAGGGATATCAATTGTAAAATGTGCGCTTGGAATGATCCCCAAAAGCTTAGTAAAAAGACTAGAAGAGTTGGAAATTGAAAGACAAGCAGAGACCATCCAAACTACACCATTGTTGAGGTTAGCCAGAATACTGAGAAGAGTCCTGGAGACCTGAGGAGACTTGCTGTCACTCAGACTTCAGTGAAAGACTATTAGCTTATACTGATGTGAAAAACTCAGAAGGAGTATAATAATTATAATTTGATTCAGTTTAAAACATGTTGTGCATTCAAAATTAGAAAAAAGAAAGAAAATGGATTGTCATTGGTCAGGAATTAATGTAAGGATTATGAAAAGACAGAATTGGAATATTATTCTCATTTATAAATTACAATTTGTATGTACATACATTCATATATATATATATATATGTGTGTGTGTGTGTGTGTGTGTGCGTGTGTGTTTGTGTCTGTGTGTGTATATATATATATATATGAATATATATAAAGTTAAGAAAGCATTGACAGAATTAACAACATGATCTGATGTGGCATAGGTGAAAAATTGACTGTCACCATGTGCTGTTGCCTATGTCTACACTATCCAAACTTTATATCTATATATATATATAAATGCTCTATGACTTATATTGAGCACTCTTTATTTATAAATATAGCAATTATATATATGCATTAATAGTATATATATATATATATATATATATATATAGTGTGTGTGTATGTGTGTGTGTGTGTGTGTGTGATACTTTTCACAATCTATACCAATACTACACTCTGATCTTGGGCATAAATGAAAGGAAGAATGGCACTTTGATCCTAGTACAAAATGTACTGACACCCTAATTTTTTGACAGAAGTCTTGATCCCTAAGTAAATAATTCCATCAATTTTGATAAATGCAATCCCATCATTTATAATAATTGCTACAGAAATAAAAAAAAGGGTATGTTAACAGATAGGTGGAGAAAGGAAAGAAGAGAAAGTCATTACATGAGGAATACACAGAGTTTTATTTGGAGGAGGGAGCGTCCTTTTTTGGTTTGTCATCCTGTTTCAGTACACTCTATGGTTTTATGCCAGGAAGTGAAAAACTTTCAAAATATACCCCCACTTTTTGGACCTTAAGGGCTGAATATGATATACCAGTTGCATCCCACCCACATAAAAGCTTCTTTTAATGTATGTGTCAACACAATATAAAAACAAAAGATAATAAAATTTTGAAGTGTTTTGTCCTTACAGTAGGTATTGTAAGAAATATTCATTCAAAGGTCTCCTTTGGTGATAATTAAGTGTGATATCAAGTCACCCCCCCTACTTTAGAGGATTTATGCTATAATCACAAATTAAGGGGAAGTATACAATCATTAGCCATAAGAAATTATGTTGCAAATGCAGATCCCATCTCACCATTAAATTGAAATTGTTTCATTCTCTAAGAGTCTTTTAATTTCATGCCACAAGCATATTTGCACTATGATGTGCCATTTCTTTTATATCATGGTAAGATATACACAAAAATTCGATGATTATTATATAGCTATAAATTAAAAGGAATGCCAATCTTTTTTTTAAAAAAAGGGGTCTTGCTTCTTTTGTCTTTTCCAAAATAATTTTCAAGCTATTTTTAAAAATCTATTTTCAATAATAATTTTTTTTAAATTAGTAAAAAATGTTCCCAAATGATCCATTTAGTTTTTAAACAAATTTTACTTAAATGTTCACCTTCAACATTATAAAAGTAAAATTAGTATCAGCCGAATCCTTCCTAGAAAATAAAACCCATGAAAATTCTCTGGGAATTTGAAACAAACAAATCACTCAATTACATCCAGAAGACCTGTTAATTAACAAGATAAAAAGAACTTGTCATCTCATGACTATTCCATTGGACCATAGAGCAAAAAAAATAGACAAATACCTGGATTTTGCCAGAAAGCTGTAAGAGCTGTAGAACATAAAGGTGACATTGATACTAATAGTAGTTGGAGACCTAGGAACAGTCCCCAAAGGTCTGGAAAAGAGACTGGAGGAATTGGAAATCAGAGGAAAAATTGAGACCATTCAGATGATGGCACTATGAAAATCAGCTTGCAGGCTTAGAAGAGTTCTGAAGGTTTAAGGAGACTTGCTGTCACTTAGCCTTCAGTGAAATACTCTACCAGTTAAACATTAATGTGAAAAACCTGCATTGAATAATAAAAGTAAAGTTAGCAACCATAGTTGAGGGCAACCAGAAGGCTCCCTTTTCAATAGCTAGCACTTGAGTCCATGTTAATTCTTTCTCATCTATATTATAAGTAAGTAAGTAAAGTTGGCGACCATAGTCAAGGGCGACCAGAAGGTTCCCTTTTCAATAGCTACTACACCGAGGTGTAAGGGAGGGCGCTACTCCTTTGCCTGGATTGCTCCACTTTACCCTTGATATGTACCTTATATCGCTGAATGTTAAGCAAGGAGATATCAAGTAACATTTTTAAAGTCTTTGGTATGACGCGACCTGGGATTGAACCCAGGTCTTCTGGACCATTTGGCGAACACTTTATCCACTAGGCCAATAATAAAATTTATGGAACTTGAAAGTGACAGTGATACCAATTGTAATTGATGTACTCGGCACAGTCACCAAAGGATTGATATAAGGACAGGAGGACTTGGAGATACATCCAAATTACAACATTATTAAGATTGTCTTGAATACTGAATAGAGTCCTGGAGACTTGCTGTCACTCAAACTCCAGTTCAAAACCATCGGTGTGAAGAACTCTCCAAAGAGTAAAATAATAATAATTAAAATTTTTAATAATTTTGTAATAATCAGTCATCCTCCAAAGTATCATGGATAACTGGAAATGATAGAAACAAATTTAAGACATGAATGAGTTGAAGTTGGTAAGAATACTAAAGAGAGTATTGTAGATTTAAGGAGACTTATCTTAGAAATCAACATTCCAAATACATTTCTTTTTACTTACCTTGGAGATGATAAATATATAACTTTACTATCACAAAAACCACAAAACAAATCCATAATAAGCTAAATTCATATTTCTGTAAAAGTAAAAAGAAAAAAAGAGGCAGAAAAGGTTGGAGGAGTCGTTCTTTTAGCCCTCAAACATCTAATCCCGTTTATTTTTGCCAATGAGTAGGCATCCGAGTTCTGTATTACTCTTAAATGTCGACAATTGCCTGTTTTAGATTAGAATCTGCAATAATCAAATAAAAATGGTTGACTCACATCTATCCATCCAATTATGGTACCCCTCAGCTCCCCTCAACATCTTCTTACACATGTGTCACAAAAATGTACAAGCAAATATGCGTGCATAAACACATATATGCAAAAAAAATATTCATTCACATACACAAAACAGACACACATATACATATATATGCACACACACACACACACACACACACACACACACACACACACACACACACACACACACACACACACACACACACACACATTTTTACACAGATATACATGCAATAAAACAATCATGTTAATAGATATACATATACATACATAAATACATACATTCATACATACACACTCACACAAACATGTATATATTCATGAACACATAAAAAACAAATGCTTATATATATACACACACACACACACACACACACACACACATATATATATACACATATGCATACATACAAAACAAAAATACACATCTATTCATGGACACATACACAGTAAAACAATCACATACATACCTTTATACATACACATGTATACACACAAAACACACTCATATATACATACACATATATTCACACACATACATACACAGATATACACACCAAAAACAAATACACATATATATACATGTTTACAAACACACAAATATGCACACACACATTCTAGTAACATCTGCGCAAATTTTTATGCAATACAAAGAACTAAAAAAAAAGATCATAGAAAAAAATACGAAGTTGACGTTGTTGTTGTTGTTGTTGTTAGCAATGTAGTGACCAGTTAAAATTCTGTATTTTTCTTACTCTTTTAACTTTTTGGGGGGTGGGGTGGGGGTCACCCAGAAAGTCTATAGCATTTCAACTTTTTCATAGTGGCCATAATTCAAACAAGTTACCAATGATATACAAAAAATTCAAAAGTTGTTTTTTGTTTCCCCTTTCTGGATGGGTGAGTAGGCCTATCAGCTATCAGACATCTTCTTTCTCATTTTTTTTTAACCTGAGATCTATTTGATTTTCAGTTAAGAGTATTTTTTAATTAATTTTTTTTTAATTCATTACTTGAGATATATAAACAGATCTATGTATAAGTTAATTCTTTATTTTTCATCCTCTTATAGAAACACTAAATGTGTTGTATTTATTTGTATTATATTGATCACATATAAATGATCTTCTTGCATTTCTGGTTTATGATTTACTTTTACTAAAATAAATTCTATTTTGATACATTCAAGTAATTCATTATAGCATATGAAAAACATAAAAATCCCCATACTGTATATGTTTTAATTTATTGCTCTTCAGAAGATTATTTCTTTTGGAGAGTAATTGATAATACACAAAGCCCTTTCATGTAAATTGTCAAGTTGGCTGGGGCTGTAGAATACACTGACTGCATCTCTGCAGAGGGGTAAGACTCCCCCAACAAGTGTCCTGGTTAAGACACTAAACAATTTGATGGTGAGGCTCCAGTAATGCTGGAGTTTTGAGGAATGCAGAGTACCCCTTCATTGCCATTGCTCCCACGGGTTGTAGCACCTGATTGGGTCCTATCTATGGATTAAATAGAAATGTTTGACATTTAAAATAGATCTGTTAGACATTTAAATTGAGTGCATGACTTATGCTACATTGAACTGTTTGATCATTTAACTGTTTGTAAACAAATGATTGATGTTTAATTGAATTGTTTGTGATATATAACAATACATGGAACTTTTTAACTGAAGGAAAAAGAATGGGCTTAGGCTTGTTTAAAAATCTTATCAACAAAATGTGTTTACAAATCATATATTTGATAAATATGTCTAAAGAGGATTTGGCATTAAATAACCTACAATGGTTAATATGCCATAAAAATTACACATAACTAAACCAAACCTTTATACTTCCCCAAACAAGATTTCTGTATAGAAAATGAAGTATGACAAATAAATAATATAGTTTGCTCCAGAACAACATTGTTGAGGTATTTTTATGTCCAGCACATACTATTCAAGTTTGGGTCAATATTTTAGTTTTTATTGTTTCATTTGTGTATCCCATTTTAGATTCTTATCTATTTGAATCTCAAAGAATTTTGCATGCCTTCATCTTGAGAAAATATCCTCACCTAAACATTTTTTTTGGAGTTTTAGAGGCAAATCTTCCTTCATTTTCAGTGAAGAAAATAATGTATATTTCATTGTACCAGAATTTAAGGAGAGATTGTTTGCTTGGAACTATGGATGTATCATTTTTAGTTGGTTGTTCATAGTTTCAAACAAAATCCTTTTGTTGATATTGTTTTCTTTTAGAAACAAGTTAGTGTCATCAGCAAACATTACAGCAGTTTGTTGTGGAACAAATAAATCCGTATCATTGACCAGTGGCGATTCAACGGGGGTTGGGGGAGAGAAGGGCCCAAGACCCCCCCCACACACACACACACTGAATTTTGGCTGGCCCCACGGTTACCCTCTTCTACTTTTCTAAGTTTAAAAAATCTATGAAACTAATCAGTTTCTGATTTTTATAAGATTTCATCTTCAGTACTTTTCCCTCTGCGTTTTCTTTTTCATTTCGCATTTTTTTTTTCCTTTTTTTTTTTTTTTTAAATAATTTCACACCTGCCAAGATCAGGCAAAATAAGAACACATACAGAAACCAGTTTGAAAAAACAAAAACAAACATATTTAAAAATTATGTCCCCAACTTGATAGGCAGTCAGTGATTTATGGCCGAGTGAAAGAATTTGCCAGTAATTTTCTTCAATTCACTGAAGACGAATGTTTTGTTGACAAATTTGATAGCCATCACGATAATCACAGAATTAAACTGCATAGATTTTTTTTTGTTCAATCTGTGTGGAATTTTTTTGTGGAAACACAAAGAAAGAAAGAAAGAAAGAACGGGAAACACAAAGAAAGAAAGAAAGAACGGGAAAGAAAGAAAGAAAGAAAGAGAAACACAAAAAGAAAGAAAGAAAAATGAAAAAGAAAGAAATGAAAGAATATTAGAACCTTTTAATGCAATATTCTAAAAGATCTTTTATTAAATGAAAATATAATCCCAAGAAAATCATAATCGAAGTATTTTCCTCTTAAAATGAATTGCAATAAATGATTTATAATAATTATTCAAAAACATTTGAAGAACTCATAATGTATGAGCTAGTTAGCTTGCCACAAAATCTTAACCAAGATGAAAGCCATACAATTGACATATAAATTATGCCAACGACACATTCCATTCTTTGCTATATTCGAGAAGTTAAAACTGTCCAACGAGAAACTTGAAAAATCTTGCTCAAAATGGTCTATTTTGATTATTTTAGATCTGGGTCCTGGATTTTGGCAGATTAGAATCAGAAGTGGGATCCTGGAATTTATGGCATTTTGTGAGTTGATCAAAAAAAAATTCCTTCAACATCATCCGGTTGATTTAGATAAACACAACTTGATAACTTTAATTGAACAATCCTAGATACTTCTAACCCATGCAGAATATATCTTGGTATATTTAACACTAACCATGTACATTGATTTCACTAGAAGCAAAATCTTTCTTAATAAGATTACAGCTGGCTATCATGGATCTGACAATATCAGTCAATATGAGATGGAATAATATAAACCTAAAGTCCAGTTGGCTATAGAAACACCGATTGCATCTCTGAAGAGAGGTAAGACCCCTCCCCTGGCCACCTAATGAGTGTCCTGCATGTGAAATTAAACCATCTGATAGCAAGGCTCCAGCCCTGGAATTTCGGGGAATGTGGAGTACCCCTTCATAATTAGTGCTTCCAGGTCTACTCTGATACAGAATGGTAGCACCTGAAAGGGTCCTATCTAGGGGTCAAACAGAACTGTTTGACATTTAAACTCTGTATAAATGACTGAATGTTTAATTGAATTGTTGTTACATAGCAATACTTGGAAAAATTTAACTGTGTGCCAATAAATGAGTAATATTGAATAGAATTAAGTGTTGAGTAGCAATACATGAAACTCTTTAACTGTGTGCCTAAACTGAACCAGCACCTGCATCACCCGTTGCAGCAGACGAGATCATTCACCAGTAACCTAGTCCATGAGCGATAACTCTGCTCAAACTAGTACCAGCACTTTGAGGCCACATTGATACATCCACAGTTAACCAAGGATTGAATGGGTGTCCTCGTGGTGTAAAGCGATGAACTGCGGAATCGTAGTACGCGAGTTCGTACTCCAGTCGCGCTATTACGTTCACTTTCGGGCAAATACCCTTGGGAAAGGTATGAACCCCCTTATTCTCCCTCCAACTATGGGTAAATAGTAGGACGGACTAGGTTCTTCAGCCTTGGTGAGGCAACTAGTCTAGGAGAAGGAAAACTCTGAATTAAAACCTGTTAAACTCCGCTTAAAAATTGACCTTGTGTCATATCCTGCCCGAACGGAGGGGTTGGTAAATAGTACCAAGGATTGAATAAACCGGGACATCGATCATCCAACCTCTGCAACCAATGCGTCCACATCTTCAACCATGTCCATGTCTACAACTAGACCATACTGCAACACCTACTATCTGCACCAACCACCGAGACCATCCTCATCTTCTTGATATGCTGTCGCCAAGAACTTATAGACAGTCGAGTCTATGACTTTCTCAAACACTGACTACCGCTGAGACTACACCGACGTGATACAATGACTTCTATTCTACACAAATATACCATTCATGTACGATTCGTTCAATACAACCTGAAATTTAAACTTATCCACTCATCTCTGTCATTTTTCCTGTCCTCTGTCAGTCACACACACTTACAACTGTTCGCAGGATCGATACTTTTACCGGGGTCCAGCAACAAACTTATTAGGGTCATATCTGTGGGTTAAATAGATCTGTTTGAAAATTATTCCTATTCGATGGGATCGTGTGCAAACACAAAACAAACAAACAAACAAACAAAACAATGTAAATATGAACATGCAATGACCGTGATTCCCTCACCTTTAAGCATAAAATAACCCTAGACGAATTGATATGCTGTCAAAATCAATCAATGAATCAAACATTCTTTTTCAAAATCAGAAGCAATTAATGATAGATATGAATAGATATGCTGTTTAGACATTGTTATTCATTCATCATATCTGGCTGTTGTCGACCAATGTTTTATTTTCACCAATTTTTTTTTCTCATTTAAGTTTTTGATTTTTAGAAACCATTTTAAAACAATTTCTATGCCTGTAAATCAAATAAGGTTTTATTAATATTACAGTAATGTCTTTTTATATCTAAACCATGAAGAAGTATTTTAAATTCAGATTTGGAACTCGGCGTAGATCTCACTAAACAATTTGTGATTTCACTATAAATTACCACTATTTTTTTATCAAATAGAAATCACACACAAACACACAAACATGAAGACAAACACGTGAAGGAATTTACGAATATTTTTTGAGAAAATCCTTTCAATTCTTGGAATTTATTGGAATTGTTTTATGTAAAAGTTCTACAAGACCCCAGAACGTTCTTTTAACAAATGATTGTCAAGAAAATAGCAACTGAGCTACTTACCTTTTCTTCACGACGTCAGTTCATTTTCTTCTTTTTTTTGCAATAATTGTTTTTATTTTGCAACTTGTTGATCTTTTAACTGTAGAATCCACAAAAGAGCGAAACAATTTTGGGAGACCAAATGAAACTCCCCCCCAAAAAAATAAACATTGAAAAATTTGTAACTTTGCAGACGACAATTTCCAAATTTTCCAATCTGTCAATTTGATTGGATAATTTTATCCAATCAAATTGACTCTAGTTGCTTTATTCGTCGAAAAGGCTACAATATTTTACATGATTAAAAATAAATTTTAATGAGAGAGAGAGAGAGAGAGAGAGAGAGAGGGAGAGGGAGAGAGAGAGAGAGAGAGGGAGGGAGGGAGGGAGGGAGGGAGAGGGGGGGGAGGAATAAAGTTAAGAAAGAAAGCCCCACCACCAGTAAACTTTACAATTTTTTTTTCGGGTATGGTAACATTTGTATTCCAACACCACTATACAAAAACGACCGTTTCGGGTACCTGTGTTCAAAAAGAAACATCTCTGTTGTTAGTATCAATTATTTTATTTGGGAAAAAAAAAAAAAAGAAAAATTACAATTAAACCAATACGTTTTTACAGTAGTGTATTAATTTTAATTCCAAGATTTCAACAAAAAACAATATTCAATCACAATTTCAGTATCAAACAAAAATTAATAAAAAAACAAAAACAAATGAAAATAAAAACACGCCTGGATTTTTAAAAATTTTAATTTTTATACGACTAGGAGAAGATAAGTTATTAAATCAGTGTAGAGGGTTAAACTGAAGTCATTTGTTGAAATGAAAGTCAGTTGAGAAAAATAATAGGTATGAAAACTCTTAAACTTTTATGCGTTCAAACGATAATCAGTTTTTACACTAACAGTTACATTGTACTGTTGCGGAGGGGAGTATTTATCTATTTATTCACAATGGCTTTTAAGTGTCCTATCCATAAAAAAACACACCTGTTGTTCACAAATAATATTCAATAAAATAGAAGAAAAAACAGCCAACAAATTAGAAGACACAGATCTGCAAATCACATGATGAAAACATAATGTAATTAAAAGTGTTCTATTTTTTTAAGGCAATAACACACTTTTACCCCTCAAACACAATAATACCTTCAAGTTGAATTATTTATTTTTTAAAATAGTAAGAAAAAGAATAATGTTTTCATTTTGGTTTTAATACTGAAATTGAAACTTACCGAATTGCGAAATGCAAAATTTAAAACTACGTAACGTCAATGAACTTTATTGATAACATTGTCATTGATATTGTTTAATTGTTTTTTATGCTATTGACCTGATAGGTAACTTTTATGTTATTGATCTCTCAGGCAACATTTCAGGGTTTTTTTTATTATGCATGCTAAAGAAAAGAAGAAAAAAATTAAAGTTTGTTTTAAAAAAAAGTACCGATTAAAAACATTTTAAAATTTTTATTTCTGAAAATGTGCGCACACATACACACTCTTCCATATCGGCCATCAATCTCCATTTAAAAAGAAAATGTGTACACTCTCTTAACAATGTAACACCCACCCACACTAATAAACAACTTAACTTAAAAAATACGTCCTATATATACCGCAAAAATATACTCAAAATGTATGCCCCACTTCTACTTTTACATAAGAAGCAGATACCTTGTTGTGTGTGGATCAAGAGTTCATTTGCTGATTAATCTTGTGGATCATTTCGAATGAGTTCGATCTTCTAAAATATCTGTTACCCCATAAAAACGAATGTGACACAGAATCCTTTTAATGAGATGCTCCCAGCATACGACATAATGCGAGTCATTTCAAAATTGTACGGTTTACTCGATTATTTCTGCAGGCTTCAGGATGTACCACTAACCCTACTCTTCTTTAAATGCAATATGGGGAGATGCTGACCAGGGCCTCTTTCAGAGCATCAGGTTTTCAATCTCGAAGGACTAGAAAAAGTAATATTCTTCTTAAAGAATACCACAGTACCTTGTCTTAGTTTTAGCGAGTTCGATTCTAACCGGGAGTCTTACACTTTCAAGTCTTATATACTAGATTAAGGTTAGTCAAAATATATCATCACACAATTGGGCACTGCACATGGTTAGTAAGTTAGATTAGCAGACCATTGATAGTAAGTTCGCTTTTCATTGGGTGCTCCATACTTCTGGCCTTGTGCCACAACTAAGCTAAGCTTACTAAATAATTATATAAATATTTGATGCATAAGTATACACAGTGAACAACACGCACTTCTAGAAAACACTTGTTTCTACACAGACACCTGTGTGTCTACTGTACACAGTTTTCGTGTGTTTAAGATGCAGTGGCTCATCTCGTAAAATGGACGTTAGTTAAAGTACACGGTGTAAACTTTACATACATTTCTTGTTACGTTTGTCTTCATTATGCATATACATACATATGAATCAACACACATACAAAACGTACACACAAACGACAGTACCATTCATACACAAATGCTACCCCACGCATTTTATTTTTTAAACTATTTGTATCATACACGTCCTTTTTTTTCTTCTCTCTTTCTCTCTCTAGTGTCCTTCATTTTTATCACTTGTTCCTTTCTCTCTTTCTTTCTCTTTCTCTCTCTGTCGACTTGGGCCAGTCAGTAGCATTTTATAAGCCACACCAGACACACATACACATATTCACTTGTTCAATCAGTCGTTGGATTTACCTCACTCTCTCTCTCTCTCTTCATGGATTACCCCTGTTTGTTCATCATCGCCACACACCACCAGTGATAAACAACAACAACAATAATAATAAGCATAACAAAAACAAAAAACTAAAAAAAACAACAACAAAAACAAACAAAAACGATGAAAAATATTCAGTGCCATGCAAAACAGGAGAAAGAAAAGACCGTCCGTCTCATTCACGTTCCGTAAGTGATGCCTTAAAAAAATAAAAAGGCAAAAGTCTTTTTACACGACGATTAAGAAGTATAAAAAAATATTCATTTTCTTTACTCTTGTCCAACGGAAAGATAAATAAAACAAGGAAGTAAAAAACAAAGCAAATGAAAACGGTCTGTGCAAGAAGGAAGAAGTGGAGGACCATGCCCCGGTTTATGTGGAAACTGAAGTCAATTATTACGACAAAAAAATAAGCAGCCTTACTCAGTGGAAGTTCCGAGTGGATTTTAAATTATTTTTTATTTTTTTAAAAAATCTTATATTTAATGCCCTGCCTATACAAATGGATAAAGTTGAAGGTGAGTTGATTTTATTTTGTGTTTGCGTGTGTGAGTGAAAGAAAGAGAGAGAAAAATTTCAAATTAATTTTATTTTCATTATTTGGTGATTTTTCTTTTTCTGTACACGTACATACATACACTGGTTTTTACGAGTACAACATAATTTTTTCCCCATTTTTTTTGAATCGCGGGGAAAAATCGGTTCCTTTCTTCCTCTTGTAGTTGTATTTTTCTTTCTATCTTAACTCGAGGGATAATTTGAAGATCAGTGTTTTATTGTTTTTGCTTCTTTTCGATTGTAGTAATTGTTTCATTTAATTGATGAATGAATAAAATTGTTGAATAAATTACTTTATTCACAACTGGTTATCTTGGGGGAAAAAATTTAACTTGTAAATTTGAATTTAAACAAAAATGCACACGGGTAGGTGGTTTTATTTATTTATTGCAAACTTCTTTCAACTTTTTTTGCTATTTTGGGCTGATCTGATTGCGACTAAGGCTTAAATAATATTTGATTTTTTTTTCTTTGTGAATGATGGATAATTTCAAATGATTCCTTTCTTTTATTTTTTCTTCATATTCGTGTTTTTTCATTTTTCGGTTAAAAAGGTAAAAAGACCATTAGTGGAAGTTTTTGTAAAAATTTTGAGAATATCTAAATTTAAAGAAAATTGAACAATAACACAGTGACGGAATTTTCCCCTCCAATTGATAATGGTATGTGGTAACAAGCCATAACTCGATTGAGTGGTTGTTATTTAATGTTGTCGGGTAATATTATGGTGAATTGATGAATCGAATCCGTGTAGTTTTATAGTGAATGAGTATAAAACATTTTTTTTAACACTAGATTATTCAAAACAATAATATTTCATATCTACCTTTGGAAATTATCAATGGAAGGTAGAAAACCCTCGAAAAGAAATTGTGTAAAGATGAGTATCATAAGACATTAAAAATTGTCTGGTCTTTTAATAAAACTTGCTTCTATCTATCAAGTGGGTCAAAATTCACTTATTGATTTCTTTAAACTTCAATGTTTTAAGTATAAATCGAAACACAAGATTTAATTAACTCATTAGTTCTTCAAAAGTTTATTTTTTGAAGTATAGGATGTTACACCGAAAATAAATTGCATAAGAAATTTAAATTGATTTCTTTATTACTCACGCCGTTTACGTGTATCTCTAATTTTAATACATGAAGTTTTCGATCGTTAGATCGACAATTTAAGCGATGATAATCCTAATCCAATATAATGTACTTAAGAATGTTACTAGTTAGTTAATAGTAACCACTAAAAAAAAACTGTTGAGATAATAAACACTACTAAATACGGGAGGAGGTTTTTGGTATTCATTTACTGATATTGAATAATCCCAAGAACGGTAATAATTATAAGAGATTTGAAAAATGATTCAAATTGCTGTTGAGAGCTGAATCCGTAAGAATACTGTGGAAGGTGCTTGGTATTTTAAGAAACTTGTTGTCACTCAATTCCTCAAAACGACAACGATCAAACCAGTCATCTAGTGTACATGCATATTGCATGAAACATCTACATATCGATTTTATTATCCACACCGACCGTTGTTAAGGCGTTGTTCTCGATATTTGCTACCCCAAAGGCAAAAACGTGACACAAATTTGTTTTTATTGTAGTGAATAGATGGCCATGATGGGCTTTTTTTTTTCTTTTTTTTTTTATTAGAATTTACGCGCCTTATTTTCCTATTTAGACCATCGGATGTATTAAGGATATTTCTGGAACTAAAAACCTATCAAGAATTGTTTAATTTAACTTTTAAAGAAGGGACTTCCAGGTAGTTTTCTTGTTAATATCTTCCTCCCCCCACACGCATTGTTGCATTATTATCACTGCTTATCATCTAATCCATTCGGCAACAATACACACTTTATAGGACGTGTATTCCTCGTTGTGTTTTATCTCGAAATACACATTCTTTTGCAGTTTGTTGCGACAATTTTATTTTTTCTTTACAAGTATATATATCAATTTCTAACGTAGACCCCCCCCTCCGGTTTTTATTCATCTTGAAATTCGCATACTTTTAAGAAAGAAGAGATGGTCTTATGAGGAATTTGGTTCCATATATTTTGTCTTAACATTGACCGAATAGTTTTATTCTAACCTGAAACTTTTTAATCTTAATTGTGAAAAAGAAAGTTGACTTAAAACTGAAAATAAAGAAAAGATTATCAATGCATTTTTCTATGTTACCATCAATTTTTATATAAAATGTTAGACTTTTTTTGAAAATATATAATTTTACTGAAATTATGGTATAAAACAATATCTTTTTTTTTTTTGTTGTAAAATCAACGATTTAATACAAATTTATAATAATTTCAAAAAAGTTCAATCGCTTAATTCAAATAAATTAGTTTCAGTTTAATTCAAAATGTAAAAGCAGCTCATTTTACCCACGTGATCACATATTTCTGGGGACCATATCTTTTTAAAAGTTCGGAATTGTATACAAATAGTTCCAAAATAATGACCCAGAATAAAATGATTCACGGTAACTAAACTTTCAAAAATATTAATTTATATAAATTTGTTTTCAAACAAAGAAGGAATACTTAGTCAAAATATTTCATTCAGTTCATTAAGATTTGTCATTAAAACATAAACACAAATAATACAACTTCAAGGGAACAGGAAAATATTATTAAAAATAAGATTTTCAAAATCTTTCTGGATAGAAAACTTTTTTTTTTTTTTTTTTTTTTATAGAGAAAATTGATTTTTGCAACCAACAATTCATAACTTATCAATTATTTGATTTTATGCTTAAAATTAAGATTTGTATTTTATAATTGATTTATTTATTTGTCTTAAGGTTTTTCTCTTTCTTCCATTGCATACACCAAAATGTTCATTCACCGTCGCATACTATTATGACACATTTGTGATTTATTGTACCCCCCCCCCGCCAAAAAAAAAAGAAAAAAGAAAATCGGAACAGTCTACGTAAATGACATCCAAAATCAAATTTATTATCACTTCCTTTGTATGGGAATTGCGACTGTTTTTCTTCTATTGTTAACTTTATCAGGTCATAATACCAAACATGCCAAAATATTCACACCTGCTTTATTTTATATATTCAATTCAACCCTTCCCTTCCTCACTTGACCCTTTTATAAAAAAAATGTTATTGTCGAAAACTGAGCCCAAAAGATCCTTTTTTTTTTTTTTTTTTTTTTTTTAACTTGGGCGACTGGTCATTTTAGTTTACTTTTTTTTTTTTTTTTTTTTTTACTTGACTTGATAATATCGGAATTCAATTGTCTCCTCAACCAAATCAATCATGTACAATTAATAATTTGGCGGTAAAAGTAACCCTTCATTTTCTTCTGCGCTTTTTTTTTTAATAAAAAAAAGGTGTGCAAAATTTAGAATACCCTTTTAAATTTCTATTTTTCTCTCATCTCTATTTCTTGACAAGAGTTGATCCTAAACTCCTTGTAAGCAGCTAGTTTTTTTTCTTTTTCTATCTTTCGCTCGGGTTTGGTTAGGTAAAAAAGAAGAAAAAAAAAAGGTTGATGGATATTGTGCTTCAGTTAATTTTGTTCAAACGACAAGCACACGGACCCAGACAATATTTCTTCTATTCATCGTCCACAAATCCAAATAGCAGTCTTCTTCTTCTTCTTCTTCTTCTTACTTTTGAATCTTTTCTTTATTCTGGGGGTCTGCGCTTCTTCTTCTCTCTCTCTCTCTCTCTATGCCTTCAATCCTTAACTGTTTGATTTAATTCTTCCTTTGAAGGCGCCGAAAAAGGATAGCTCTTTCATTTTTCATTCATTGTTTAGGAATGAATCATAGTTATTTGCCAAGTAAGGCACAAGGTTACTAAAATGTGGTTTCTAAAGAGTATCGAATACGTAATGTATTGTTTGTGACGAAATAAATCCAAAAAAGAAAGTAAATAAAATAGATGAAGCAGGTTTAGTTCTAAAAATGAAATATATGTTAAGATATACAAAAAATCTAAATTCTAAAGTGATTATTTTTAGGCGATCTTTTGAAATATGTCGGTACGTTGGTAGGTTCACTCATTTAGTGATTACAAAATCCTATGGTCAATGAAGTTTCTACTTGAAAACTCAACTGCTGAAACTTTTGCAGACACTTACATTTTTATTTTATTCATTTGTTGATTTTTTTTTTTTTTTTTTTTTTTTTTTTCAATGAATTTTATTTTTTGGATTGGATATAATTATATTTTGATGGCGCTGAGTACTTTTGCACAGATTTTATAATTCATCAATTGAGACTCACCTTCCATTGATCACCTTTTTTTTTTTTTTTTTTTTTTTTTTAATGATTTTTCCACCTAAAATATAATATATACACTTTTGTCTGATCTTATGGTTCAATAGAATCGGTTTAATATTGAAATATTTGCATGTTTTTAACCAAATATTCAGTATTAAATAAAAAAAAAAAAAAAAGATCTTTTAAGTTTTGGTTTTCATCATTTTACAATTAAATGATTATTATTTAGTTAATAATAAATCAATTAAAAGAAAAAAACTTTCTAACTCTTTAACTAGAGATTGCAAAACTCCAATTTAGTTTGAAAAATTGTATTTTAATATATAAAAATTGATGATAGTCATTTTAGCAAATAAAGATATAACAGAACCACTAAACCAAAAATTTAATAATATAAAATAGAATTCATACTTAACATTTTTATTGGAGTATTTCGATATCTTTCAGTCCTAGTTAAAGCAACCTTCCATAAACTTTGATTTGAACCCTTTAGATCACCATATAATAGTGATAATCAATATAAACTTTAAAAACTAGCATTAAAATAATGAAAAGAATTTTTTCTTTTCAACAAAATTGGAAAATTTTCTTAGTTTTACGTTGGCCACATTATGTACAGCAATTTGTGAATCATCTGTTCTATAATCAAAATTGCCTTTTGAAGTTGATCATTCCACTTAATTTTGAGTCTGAATCAACACTAATTTCAATGGCAACAATCAAAATGAAAAATATCGCAAAAACAGTTGAATTTGGTGTCAAAGTTGCAAGAAATTTCACTTCAGAATTCACGACGGACCGAAAATAAAGATCAGCAAACAGAACATAGTTGTACTCAGATGGGAAAGACTGATTGATTGATTTTAATAGCATGTTAACCCGTCTAGGGTTATTTTATACTTAGAGGTTTGGGAATGGCGTTAATTGTACGTTCATATTTGCATTTTTTTTTTTTTTTTTTTTTTTGTGTTGTTTTTTAAGATTGCTTTTTGCACACGGTCCTATCAAATACAAATGATTTTTAAACAGATCTATTTGACACCTAGATGGGACCCAAACAGGTACTACTACTCTGGGTCTGAGTGGACTTGGGAGTAATGGCAATGGAAGAGTATTCCACCTTCCTAAGATCTCCAAAATTGGAGCCTTACCATCAGATGCAGTTTAGTGTCATAACCAGGACACCACTTGTTAGGAGTTGTCTTACCCTTCTATAAGAGATTCAGTCATCCTTAACCCACGCCGGCAGCACAGACAGCAGGGAAGGAGTTGCAAGCTACATGTCTCGAATATTTGAGATGTGTTAAAAGAGTACTTTTAAAATGAGATGGTCCTAAGAAATGGGATCCACGTGTACATTGACATCAATGGGATATGCCAACTTTAAAGTGACTAACTTGTTTTAATTTTTAAGTAGTCCTTTAACTATTTTGACTTTTAAAAATGATTTTAATTCCAAAAAAATAAAAAATCATCTATAAGAGAATAATCTATTTTACTGAAAATTGAAATTATTTTTTTATAACTAAAGCATAACATACCGTAGAGAGAAATGTAATGTAAGATATTTTTTAAAGTATCTCCATATTGCTGGTGTCAGATGAAGTCATTTAAATATGAAAGTGAAATAGAAAGAGTCTCTTATTTATTTTATTTTCAATTTAAGATTAAAAATAGATAACTTATGAATTCATTGTGTTTCTCTTGTAACAATGGTCCATGATGATTTTGTGCTTCTATTCAGAAAGGAGGAAAGAATTCTAATGAACATTTCATAATTATTGCCGCTTAAAGAACAACATTCAGTGCAAATGTAGACCTTACATTCAATAGTAAAATGGATTGTAAATGGCTTTATTCTTTAGGAAGAGCATTTTAAGTATATTGCTCTAATAAAATTCTTAGTATATGTAGCAGTAGGGTTTGTTGAGAATTGGTACTATTACGGATCTTACTTCCAGGGAAAGGAGTAGTGTTAATAAATGGGACGGTTTTAGCATCCTGGTAAGTGAAGGCGACGCGCATACCCGTGAGGACAAAAATTTACTTGGTTCTCATGACCACTGTCACAAAGGCATCAGACAAATTCGCCCTTCTCACTTGGAGTAATGGGGAAGTACTGCTTCAAAATTGAAATCTCCTTGACCAGATTCGTCTAATTTTCCTCCAGACAACACTAATATGACTATATTTCTCTTAGGACCATTTATTATTAAAAGTACCATTAAAAGCGTCTTTAAAAATTCTATTGATTTGAATTCTTAACTTCCTATAAGGAATTTTTAGAATAAGAATTTTAGGGATGAAAATAAAAATAGGCATGTGTATAAAACCATTATTATTATTTCACTTTATTTATTTTGGTGTTTTTTCCCTGAGGTCTGAGTGACAGCAAGTCTCCTCAGGTCTCTAAGACCCTTCTAAATAATCTAAACGATCTTAACAATGCTGTGGTCTGTATTGTCTTGATTCTATCTCTGTTTTCTAATTCCATTTTTTTTTTTCAAAGCCCTTGAGGACCATTCCTCAAAGACCATTCCAAGTACACCAACTACAAGTGCTATCACTAAAACTTTTATATTCTGTAGTTTTTTCAACTCTCTGGCAAGATCCAAGTATCAGTTGATCTTTTCACTTTCTTTTATTTTCACTCTCTGATTCCCTGCTGCAAATCAGCTAAATGACAAGTTCTTTCCTTCTTGATTATCAACATAAAATCTGGCTATCAGACTAAGTGATCCATTTGGATCTCACAATCCCAGAGAATTTTATGTATCTTATTTTCTAGAACTCTTTTGTGTGTGTGTGTGTGTGTGTGTGTATATATATATATATATATATATATATATATTCCATTTGGCAGCATGGTTAAATTTTAATCTGTTGCACAATTCTCTGTGGATCATCTTTCCTACCCAGTCATATCTAGTCTTGTACTTCTTTTGTACCAGTTTGCTGCATTTATGTAATATGTGATCAACTATCTCATCTCTGTCACCATACAACTTGCACTTTCTATTCTGTTACATATCAATTTTCACCTTGATATAATTACTTCTTATGACATTTTCTGTTGCTATTAAAAGATTCTGTTTCTCTTTTAAGGTTTCACCATCTTAGCCATATCCAGGTCCTATTGTGTGCATGATTCTCAATTTGTTGCTTGAAGTATTCATACAGTTGTTTTCTTCCAAGTTTGTTTTACTATTTGTCTTTATATTGACATTGATGTTCATGCTGCAATTAGTCTCTCTTTGCTCTTTTTTGTGTATTCCATATGTCCTCAAATTTTGCATCTATGCAGTTCTTAATGCCAGTAAAGTCCCCTTCCTTCTTTTCTTGATATGTAGTCAATGTCATGTAAGGCCTTGTGCATCTTTATCGATTTCCTTATCATTTGGATCATTTGATAGAGTTCCTCCTCTGTCCATTTTAAGAATGGTCCAGAGTATCTTACAAGAGGAATTGCCTAGGTGTTTATTCCTTTGAAGAGATTACTGCTGCAGAGTTTGATCTTCTGAAGTTTTCCTGTTCTTTGAGGTACTCTCTCTCCCCCCCTCCCACCTTCCTTTATTTGATGGTGTTTGCTTTCAACAATCCCTAATACTTGTAATTTTCATTTTCTCCAACTGTTTTGATGCTTTCCTCATTTGGTAGTTCTATTTATTGTTTCTTTTTTTCCCTTTTTCCAATATCTACATGGCACATTTTCAATCCTAAATTCCATTCCTATATCCTGGCTGTAAAATTCTCATTGTTTAAGTGTTTCTTGTTCTTTTTCATTTTTTGCTAATATTTTGATGTAATTCATGTACAGAAGTTAGTTTATCCTTTGTTGTGACTTTGTCAATTTGTAGTCCCTTGTGTATTACTTAAATTTGTAGTCCCTTGTGTATTTCCTAAATTTGTAGTCCCTTGTGTATTTCCTAAATTTGTAGTCCCTTGTGTATTTCTTAAATATATAATTGAGTACCATTATCACTAATAATTAGCAATGGTAGGAGTGAGTCTCCTTGGAACACGCATCATTGGATTTTAACCATTGCTATGGTTTTTTCCTTCTGCTGATTCAACTTTACAGATTTCCATGGTTTTTGT